>JACDJE010000054.1:1667643-1947852 GCA_016647715.1 Pavo muticus | reverse complement strand
GCTGGGCGCGAGAGCAGGCCCGTCAGCCTCGGGACACGCGGCGGCCCCGACCTCGCTGCGCGGCACGCGGCCCGGCGGAATGCGGCCCGGCGCGGGCCCGGCCTCCCCCGGTATTTTTCCATTGGTACGTGGTATCGCGTGAGCCGTCATCGGTGAGCGGCCGCGGCGCGTCGTGCCGGGAACGACGTGTGAGGCGCTGCGACGCGCGGGTGTCCGTGCCGTATCGGACCGCTGTGATCCCCCGTGTTGGCGCACGCCGTGCACGGGCAGATGTGTCACTTCTTAAGCGCTGCCTGTGGGACTTTGTTAGGCAGCCGGCCCCATCCGTCCGTTCTCTGAGTCTCATCTCCTCTGCCGTTGTTTTCTAGAACTGAAGAAGCGAGTGGTAGTCACGCGGTCATTTTAATCGGGCATATCCCTCTTGTTCCTCAAACGAATGCCGTTGCCAGAATGCCCGTTCTTGTCGTGTTTTCAGGCAGACGGTTACAGTTATGTAAGTGTGGCCTTCCCCCGCTGACCCTGTGTGGAGAGGTGCAGCAGGGACCGAGCTGACCCCGCCTCAGCTGCTGTGAGCCCGAGAGGGGTTCCAAAGGGCAGGTGGCCCTTGCAGGGGACCTGTGCACGTGTGGCATGGAGAGCTGTCGTCACAGGCCCTGCATCCCTGACAGTTCAGACTGATCCGGATAGGTGCAGTCAGCCGTGCTTTACCCCCAGCGGAAAGCCAGTGCCCTCCTTGCTGGCACTTCTGCGGTGGCACAGTAAGACAAGTGAATAAGCTAATCATCAGTAGAAGCCTAATGGGTGTTAGCGCAGAATGTGAATCACGCCAACCCCGAATGCTGTAACCACTGGCCTTTCATTGCTAACCTGGTGTGTTGGCAGGGTGTTCCATCTGCTCTGCAGCCCAGTGTTAAGATACAAGCTCACGCTATATTTCTTTTCCCTAGAGCTTATGTTCTTTGTGTTTTGTATGACAGCAAGCTCACCGAGCAAGCCAAATAATTGCAATTTTCTAGTCACAAGAAATGACAAAATTCTAAATCACATGAACTTCACATGTGTTCGTTGCTTTCTAGTTGATTTTTAACTAACTATTTGGATCAGCAAACCAATATTACAACAAGAAGGAAGCAGCTGTCACATCTGGGGTCCTGAACTGGGGCTGCCTTTGCGCTCAAAAGATGATATAGTCAAGGCAAACAACGTGGCTTCCACAAGAGATCTCAAATGATCCATCTTGGATCAGCAGATAGTTTTCAAAATCTGGATATCCAAAATAGCCTTTCTTTTTGTCATTTTGAAGTCTCATGACAACTAAATGCTTCTTCATTACTGGAGAGACTGTTAAAAACAGAATTGTATGATTGGTGCAAATTGAGATAATTTTATCGCTGCTGGTTATCTTTTGAACACGAATGTAACTTTTATTGCAGTAGTCCTTTCAGGTGAAAGCAAGAGCTTGGCATTCTTTTATGTTGCCATCCCAATGATTAGCTCTTTCAATTTTTGGCATTTAACTACTGTTAGCCCTGTAAATTCATCTTAGAGTTTATGGACTAGGTTTGTTTGTTTTTATGGTCTGATAGAAAAGCCCCCCTAGTCTAGCAACTAGTGAAACCATTATTTCAGCTACCAGAGGACTTTAAGTTTTATGACTGAAAAGAACAAAGCTGGGAGTTCTGTACAGGCTCCGCTGAAAGTCAGCAAGACGGGAATTTGTCACGTTTCTGGCTATAGAGGAGAACCAGGTTTTTAATGCAGATACTTTGAGGATGATACAATCAAATTCCGTGTAACCAAGCTTTCTGTGAACGCGATCTTAATTGCTCTATTTTAAGTTTGTTAATCTGCTAAGCAACAATGTTTTTTTCTGTAGCATCACACTTAAGATGAGTGGCTGCCGTGTCTTTGTTGGGCACTTAAGCTCACGTGCTCGGGAGCGGGATGTGGAGAAGTTCTTCAAAGGATATGGACGCATACGAGAAATCCATCTAAAAAATGGGTTTGGATTTGTGGTAAGTAGTACCTTACTTTCTCTCGCTTGCAGGAGCTAACGTTGCTAGGCTGGAATCGAGGAAGGGCAAATACTTGAGGGAATAATAGTTCCGATGGGAAATGGAAAATATTGATGTGTGTTTCGCATTGCTTTTCAGATGATGTGATTAGTTTTCTCCCATTCAGTTACATTTTTCCTTATTTTCTTCCAGGTTTTGCTCAAAGTCTTGGAAATGTTCTAGCTGCATTAAATGCATTATGAATCAGAGTGCATTCTTCTGTGGGATTTAGATTTTATCCCTTATTTCTGAAGACAGTATATACATATATATAGTGTATATATATAGTCTGTTATGGCATCATAAAACTCAACAAAGCCTTGACCTGGAGAAGTTCTTATGGCTTCACTTCTATTTCTGTTTCACTTCTAGTTTCTTTGGTTGTATCTCTAAGTAATGCCCTGACACAAAAGCGAGGTAGTTAGCTAAGACTACAAGTGTGTAATAGTTGCTTGCTTGCTGGACTTAAGCAGTACGGCTTTAACTGTCACACAGCTAAAGGCAGGTATATTCACCGTCAGTGTATGTCCATAAAGTGTATGCGTCTCTCAGACTACTAAATGAAACAGAGTTTACTGGATCTTACTTTCCTACCTCTGGGTACCTAAAACTATTTTCCGAATCTTTACAAGCTGGCTGTGGATCAGCCCGGTTCTTATCTCCTGAGAATGAGTCGTTGTCTGGTGCTGTACTCCAGCTGGGGAGGCTTATGCCGCCCTCGTGCAGTGACATACGTCCTCTCATGCCATTCATTCTGCCAAGATCATTCCCTTGTGTGAAGCTATGGGAAAAGATAGAGTCTTTGTCTGCTTACGCTTCAAATGAATATTGCATCTTAACTCCTACACATACCAGTTCCTGAGTGCACCACGTGAGGCATTTCTTTTTGCTTACTGGCAGTCAGCTACTTTCCTCTTGAAGTCTGGAGGTAGATGGCTGCTCTAAGAGTTGAGTGTGAGTTTATTCAGTGTGTCCTTTCCATGTGCTGCTGTTTCTCTGTCGCCTTTCCCAGAGCATCTCTCCTCTTTTTTTGGGTAGGGCTGTTGGCTTATTCAGGGAAGAAGTCTGTTCAACTACTGTACGTGAGTCAGCCAGCCTTCCTTCCTTTCTTCTCCGGATCCCCAGTAGTGGCATTTTCTTTTCAGAACTCGCTGATAAGATTGAATAATTGTCCCGTAACTCCGTCAGAAATATCAGTTGTTCTGATGATGAGGAATACTTTTTCTTGCATCGGAAAAAAACTTTCCCCAGTGTAGCTTGTGCTCTTTGCCTTTTGTCCCGTGCACTCGTGTGACTGTTTAGGTATTGGAAGACTCCGACTAGATCCCCTTTGAGCTTTCTCTTCACCAGGCTGAATGCGCACGACTCCCTCAACCTTTCTCCCTTCATAAAATTGCCAGCCGTGGTGGCCCTCTGCTAGTCCTGCTCCAATTTTTGAAAGTATTTCTTGAGCTGGAAAGAGCAAAACTGGACACAGCATTCAGGTGTGGCCAAATAAATGCCAAGTAGGGCAGAAAAACACGTCCCTTGATCTGCTAGTGCAGCCCAGGACATGATTTGTTTTTCTTGCTGTGAGGCCATACTGCTGACTCACACTTAGCTTACGCTCCGGGAGGATTCCCGTGTCCTTTGCAGCAGAGCTATAACCAAGCTGCTCAGACCCCTGCCTGTACTGTGTCTTGGGATGAATCTGTCCCAGGTGCATGACTTTATATTTTACCTTTGTTAAAGCTTGCAATTCTTGTTGGCACAATCTTTCAGGCTATCAAAATCTCTCTGCGTGGTGGTTTTTCCATCTGGCTTATCTATTTCTGCTTCTAGTTTGGTGTCACCCAGGAAATTACTGAAGGTGCATTCGTTCTTTTCATCCGGATCATTGATAAAAGCCTTGAATAGCGTTAGCCCTTGAGATGCTGCCGTTGTGGCTGTTCAACTTTTGTTTCGGTTACTGAAAAATCTGCATTTATAAAACCTTTAATATATTAAAAAAAGGTAATTCTTATTTAACATTGTTGAGTGTTAAAAGTACAAAACATATTTTAATCTGAATCATTTCTTGATCTTGGAAACAAGTTATATTTGCTTCTTCTGTAGATTTCCATACAGAATGTTTTCAGATTTCAGGCCATAAAGCTAGTATTTAAAGCTAGATAGATTGCAGGCATTCAGTGTTTTAGAAACTAGCTGAAGTCAGTGGGAGATGTAGATGCTAACTAATGATGTTGTTAAATGATGGGCCTAAATGCTTTTGCCCTGCATCATTGTGCAGGATGTGCCGTGCTTGGTAGTGAAGCAGATTTCAGCGCAAAACGGAGAAGAAAGCCGAAGCCAGTATTGCTTCTGAAAAGCTGTTTGTAGTTACACAGATGCTTTCTTCAACTTGAGAAGCTCTTTCTCTGCTGTTCATTGCTCTTGAGCTGCAGTTCTATGATTTTTTTTTGCCGTCTGTGATGTTCTGTTGATTTAAGCAATGCCTATCCAACTGTTGCTTTCTTTCTTCCCTTTCTTGCCTTGTCCTCACACGGCATTACCACGGTTGCTCAGCCACACGATAAGCCTACCTGAGAAGTTGATATATTTGAAAAATAACAACCTTTTCAGCCCCGGCTCCTGCAGCAAGTGTGCAGTTTTTCATCTGGATGGGTTTCTTGACCTAGTTTCCTGCAGAGCAGTACAAACAGCCTTGCCAAGAACCAGTGGGCTGGATAGTGGGCAGGGTCTACTCGAGCTGACTAGAGCAGCATTGCTGCCAAAAGTGAAGCAGCAAATTCCATTGCAGCAGTCTAGGGAATTGCACATCGCAGCTGATCCAGGCCAGCTGATTGCCGGTATTGAAGAGGGATTTATCTTACTTTTCTTACACAAGAACCATTTTTCCAGATCAGTGAGCTGAATTAGCTTAGAAGAAAATCAGAAGGGCTTTTTCTGTATTCCTGGCTTACTGTTTCTTTGCCAGTTCAGTAGAAATTCTTAAGAAGGTTTTGGAAGTGTGAACTTCTGCTTTTGGTTGCGATTGGATCAGCTCAAGCTGCTGTATAGTACTTCCCTGCATGTAAGGCTGTGATTTAAAACTATATCCCTTAAAATCCCCTTGCTCCTGCCCAAAAATGTATTTTAGATATTTGTGTAATAAACCAAATGTTTTAATTTATTTTACACAGATCCCACAAATAGTTGTACTGAAATAGCTTAGGGAGGCAAAAGAAGCGTGGGGGGTGGAGGCAGAAGAAGTAGTTGTAGATGGGAACATCTTGGGTTTTCAGTTGTAAATGTACTAGGAGTCCACTTCCTTTGTTCAAAGTTCTTGCTGCAAAAGTTGAACGTTTATAAAGAAAGCAGATTTTCTAGTATACGACGAGGGGAAAATGGTTGTTTATTCCCATATCTTTTGTAGGAATTTGAAGACCACAGGGATGCTGATGATGCAATTTATGAACTGAATGGAAAAGAGTTGTGTGATGAAAGGTAAGCTTGACTATTTTCCCATAAGTGTTTTGCATCTAGATTTGGCACATTAGCTCCTGCTCACGCCTGTTTGTTGTGGCTCTAAGATGGGATACACTTTCCGTAACTGTATCTGAAGAGACTCATTCGAATCTGTTGGCTTCAGAAAAGAAGTTGATGGTAATCCTCCTATCATTTGGAGTGTTGCCCTCTGGCAGCTAGGCAGACAATAGTGATCATATGTAGGTCGCTCCAAAGGTAATGCCTCCTGTTTATTTCCACGGAAACTACAGCAGATGCAAAGAGCATAATACTATTTAATAGAGCAAACTCTCAGCTGCAAAACACTGTTTTTTGGCATAGTCACTACCATTAGCTCTGTATTTTTGCCAGTGTTTAACAAGAAACTGCATGTCATGCTTGCAAAAATCTGCATCAGTGGAGGTGACCCGCTGTCACCACTGCTGAAATGCACTGCCCACCGCCTCACTGTGCTCACATCCACTGCTTGGTCTCCATAAATGTTCAGCAAGCATTGATGAGTACCAGTGGATACAATTTTTTCTGCATGGAGGAATTCAATGACACACTTCTTCATCTGCATTTCCATGTCAGATGCCATTTTGTCAGATTGCCCCTCTGCTGCCATCTGTCACACAGCAACAACATGTAATGGAATATTGGTGGGAAGGTTCAGCCTCTGCTGCCATACCATCAACATCTGCCTCTCGTTTCGTGAGCTGACATCATAAACCAGGAGGCATTTCTTTCAGAGCAGCCCTTGATGTTACAGTAACTTTTGTTTTGACTGTGGAAACTGCTTTTAGGTTATTAGGTCACCGTAGCTCTTTCTGCTATCTTCTTCACTCTGTGATTAATTTTGGGCTCTGTTTCAATTAAATTTGGTAAATCAACCTAAATTACAGACCCATGACCACTTTCATGAATGTCTGAGGGAGATGAATGAGGCAGGAGAACTGTTGTTCTGCCTCTTTAAGGAAGGCTGCTGACTGTATTATTAAGTATTGCTTGTCAGGGCAAGACACTTCTTGTTTGTTCACATGTGCTTCCAGTTAGGAAATATTTCAGTCAGTGCCAAATACTTAAAAGTATGCATTTTGTTTTTGTTTTCTTGTTTGTTCTGTTGCTGTCGTAAGGGTCACGATTGAGCATGCTCGAGCCAGAAGAGGAAGGGGCAGATTCGCACAGCGGTTCAGTTATTACTCGCAGAGTGGATCTAGGTAGGTGGTCTGTACTGTTTCCTCAAGCAGAGGAAGTGTACTGCAGTGCTATTTTGTATTGGTGGCTGGAGCTAGGGATCCAGCACTGTTTTCCTTGTGTTGCTTCGTGGAAGAGATTTTATGTTCTCCGACATTGGAGATCCATTACTTCCTCTGGCTGAGGAGAATGCGGTCTTTAAAGTGGTTTAACTGGCTCAATGGAGATTCACAAACATCGCTGGAAAAGCTCCCTCTCCACGCTGTGGGCACTGCACTGATCTCGCTTCCTGCCGCTGTGTAAATGATATGAAGGGATAATACTGCAGTTGAGTTGGCTGACTTCACACTGAATTGAGGAAAATGCCAGCCTCTATTGAGGCTTCTGTCGTTAAAATGAGCTTACAGGCTAAGTAGAATGATTGTAAAGCAAGAGTTCTCCAAGGTATTTACTGTCTAACCAAGCTGTCACATTTCCAGTTGTATGGTTATCAAAATGCTTACTTTGGCAACAACACACAAAAGGAACGGCGTTTCAGAAGCAAGACTAGGTTTCAAGATAATTAGCACATGCAGAAGCATTTAAATACCACATTTGGTGACTGGGCGGCTTCCCTGCTGAAGGAGAGCCTCTGGTCAACAGGGGAATCTGAGAAACGGACATAGCTCGTGTCTGGAATACCTGTAGTGGACACGGAGCATTCATGGAAGTGTTTACTCTCAGTGAATTGAGCCGGTGGTGAATCTTGCGCTGTGTTGCAATGGATTTTGTGACATCCATCAGATTCACATCTATTCCACAGGAGAGCTGCACTTCACATGGCTGTGCTTTACGTCTGCCCATCTGAACTAAATACGCATGATAAAAGCACTTACGGCTGTGGCCTATGCAGAGTAGCATTTGAAAGATTTAACTGACAAAAACCTCTGCCTTTCTTTCAAAGGCAACCAGTTACAAACGAGTGTCTGGAACATCTAACTTGCATATGCAAGTATGCTAATTAGATTATCTTTTCTTCAGTGGCAGTAACCTTGGTGCGGTATAATTGATCTGAGGTCCAGGCTAAAAGTGGACTTTTAAAGTAGGAAGTGTGATTGAAGGTCGTGGGCATCTGACATTGTAGTCATGTTCGTGGCGTCAGACTGCCGATGCCAGACAGGAAGAGGCTTCGGTTTGCAATGAGACTCAGCCTGCCAGTTTGGGGACTCTGGGACCTCTATGTAAATGCCCTGAAGATCTGGATGTTCTGAAAAAAATTGGGACACTTTGAGGTATGCGCTGAAATGAAGTTGCCTGTGCTTCAGTGTATGAATCCATACACACAATTTAGGACTGCTTTTTTGGGAGGAGAAGATAAGAACAATTTGCTCTAAGGTCGGTGTTCTTAATTCTTAAATCTTTGTAGCAGTATGAAGTAGTGCCCTTGTTAGAATCCTGCATTACTTATCAAAAGGCTGGTGTATGTTTGCCATAGCTCCCAGACCCCTTTGGATTCAGAACGACTAGGATTATGGTCAACAGTGACCTGCAGGGGCAGTGTATCTCCAGATGTCTTGCTGTTCCTTTCTGTTTGAATATTTTTAAGCCATGTTTTTGTTTTTGAGAGGGTTCTTATAAGTATTTCTACCCACAAGAACACTGAATATAGGTAATGGTGGCATAAATAACTTTTGACAAGTGACTTGGCATTTAGAAGCACAAATTAAGGTGTCTACCCAAATTAAACTAATTCTCTTTAAAGTACTTCCATTTTACTCTGCGCTTATTTCAGTATATCTAAACAAATGGCAGCTATATTGATTGCATTTATATTAAATTCATCATCAAAATCCTTTTTATTCCCCTAGTTACAGTTCTGTTCTTGTAGTGGACTCTTAGTTATGTTCTTGACTAGGGAGAATCAAATCTGCAGCCCAGCAACAAGGGAAACGCTCGACTCAAACCTTGCAGCAAAGCACAGAAAACATTTAATGTCTGAAGTTGTGAATTCCTTACGCTGAAGGTTTGATGTTTGTTTTCTCTCTGAACTCTTGTAGCCGGTATGGACCCCCTGTTCGTACTGAACACAGGATCATAGTTGAAAACCTTTCATCCCGTATCAGCTGGCAGGTGAGTTATCGTCTTCTCTTCTTTTTTTACACTTCATTTTCCTACCCTGTAAGTTACTGCTCTCAGCCGAAATTTTTCTTAAAGCCATCATAAATATTCGTCATAAATAAGAAGTAGGCAAAAAAATCAGTGATAAAGTCAGTATTCAAACACTTAAACAAGTCTTGAGTTTCATAGCTGTGTAAATAGTTCAGGAAATAGATTTTATAGTTGAGGATCTACTTGTGCTTACTTGTATTTGCCAACTGATAGAACTTTGAAAGACTTCAGAATGTTTCTAAATTACTGAAGAATGACATCTATTGAAACGCTGTCATCCTTTTGTAGTCTTCTGCCTGGAGGCGCAGGCCTTTGTTCTGAGTGACATGTATGGTCCTCTGTTTTACAAAATATCTCTGCGATGTGATGCACGATTGAGAAGTCGTGATGCATCATTAATAAAGAAAGTCTTAAGAAAGCTACTGTGTAAAGTGTGCTTACTGTAGATACTAAAAATAATCCCTTTCAGTAATCATCTTTTGCAGCTTTCTTACCACTTTTCTCTTGTTTTTCCTTTTGCTATTTTTTTTTTTAGCTGGCTTTTAGGCAGAATAACTGCACGATCAATTTCTTCACTTGTTCTACATAGCATGCAGTCTGTATAGAAAGTGTAGTTTTTAAGGGCATACCAGCAGTTGCTGATTACAAAAGGTGAATGACAAGTGCATTTCAGTCTTGTTCATTAACCTTTATATTCTCTGAGTAAACAGACCTAGGTAGTGTACTGACAAACGTGGTAGAAAGTGTTGAATGCTCCAAGACTTGGTCTTGCAGGGAGGTCCACATGAGGAGGCCGTTTTGTTGCCTGGAGCTCCGCGGATGTGTGCCATAAGAGCCTGGGTACAGATAAATGGCAAAACTAGGTTTGTTCTTCTGCATGATAGGTTCAGAAAGCTTGTAATTGTACAGTTGTGTGATGTACCAAATAACTGAAAAGACAACTTCTGAGTTGATGTAATGAGTAAGTGAATCCAATCTAAATTACTTGTGGGTATTCTATGCAATTATGCGTGTGAGTTTTTATTAAGCAAACAAACAAGACAATGTTTGGAAACAGTAGCGGGGACCGGAGGACTGAGCTAGAATAGGGTGTTAGAGAGTAAATTCTACAATGCTGTTAAGTTTATAACTTGGACAAAAATGAACTCTTTTGTAACTTTCTTTTACTTGCAAATATTTATAATGGCTTTATGTATACTTACTGTTTTAGACTGGAGCTCACCCAATACAGATTTCATAGTAACGATTCTATAGGATTCAAAACAAATGTTTTAATGACTGTTTTGTATATACATATGTTACCATAAGAGACTTCTTGATACCTGCCTAGAGGTCGTTTGAACCTAAAATGCATGTGCCTTGTTCTGTTTTGAAGCTGTACTGTTTTCCTACTGACTGTAGCCTTTTAACTTCTTTTAGCTGTGCTACTTACACAACAGATTCAAGTATGTGATACATTAACAGTAGGAGCATTCTTATTCCTTACTAATCCCTGAGCTTCTAGCAGCCACAATTGATATGGAACCAGGCTTTAAAACTTAGGTGCGTGGTTTGATCTTTGGTGTGTGCAGATCCCCATGCTTTGACAACTTCTGTCTCCTTTAAGAATTACTGTGTTGAGATATTAAAAAACAAAACAGCAAAACACCACCACAAAAAAGCAGCTTCAGATCAGCTTCTCTAAACTGTTGACTATCCTGTCAGTAGGTAATTTCATACGTAGTAGACTGTTCTGTCAGAATTCTCCTTGTTTTAGTAAATGCATTTCTGCACGTTCAGAGCTTTCCAGTGGCTCTCATTAGTTTTTCTGCATCTGTCTGTTTTCAAGCAGTTGGGAAAATGAGATCTGTGTTATGTAAGGATGTCATTTTAACAGGTGCACTTCCTATTTATGATTGTCCTACATTTATTTTCTTTTGATGCTAAGGACAACAGGGTGTTCTTGTGCTGTTTTAAGGTGAACCAGAGCAATAAACTTAGGATAAAATTTGGCTGTTCCATTCTTGCCTTTTGTTGTTGCTAAATAAAACTGGATAACTTTAAAATATTCCTCTGATAATACCACATATTCTGTGGATCTTCTGAGTAACAGTTTTAGCATCTTAATGATACTGACATTGCTATCACTAATGACGATTCGTGATGATGCTCTCTGGGGTTCCACATATTGTGTCAGTTCTGGCAAGGGGGCCCCCATTTAAAAACCAACATTTTCAAATTAGAAAATAGTGATGTAGTTTAACATTGTTAAACTTTCTCCTGATTGGCTGGTCTTGGTCTGGTTAAACCTCCGTTGTCTTCAGCAGAGCCAAAATTTTGCTCTGACCTCTAAATTGGGCTAGAGGAGCTGAGGTTGGAGTGTTACTTTTAGTGGTGCTGCGGGCCCGCTTTTCACTTGCTATTAAAATAAAGTTTCTTTGTTACAAGCACATGTGAAACGGGAAATATCTGCTAGTTTGCTTGTGCCACTTGTTAAAATTAAACGATTGAATTCTGATTAAAAAGATGAGCTAAAACTGAGCCTTCCTATATCCTGTGGCAAATATTCTAAAGTTTTTCTTGGCTTTTTGTTTTCTAGTCTTTTCTTCCTCGAGCGTATTTCTAACCAAGTGTGTTTTGAACCTCTTCTAACAACCTTGATTTGGTTAACCCTCATTTTTCTTGTGTGGAGGAGAAAGAACCAAAGATGTGGGGGTTTTCTAGTGGCTGAAATTAGGGTTTGGCCTGTTCTGAATTTTCCTTTTGGTTCCTATGACACTCCTGTTTTTTGGCGATCTAGATCTTGGTTTGCCTGGGTTTGATCTCGATTGGCTAGCGCAGATCATCCTCGGGTTCTTTAGCCACTTCTGGAGACTATGTCCAGTGCTTTCAGGGCCTCTGGTACCTCCGTGAAGCATATTGCTATGAGCCATCAGTCTGCCTTTCTCATGTAAGAGAGTTCCTCTTGGCCAGCTAGGTATTGGACAAACAACTCTTTGCTTAAGGTACCTTATATCATCTGCCACTTGTGGCGTGCTGCGGTAAGTAGTCTGGGGCTGTCAAATACCAGATACGGTTTGGCAACAGTACTGTTTTAAGTTACACAAATGTTTAGACTTTTAGTGACCTTTTATTTTTGTACCTTATGTTACTGTGGAGCAAGTAATGTCGCAGTGCCTGAAGTACAGCCTCTGTTAAGTGCAAGGGTGTCTGTTGACGTGGCGCTGTAGTGTGACAGAATATTCGAGTGACATCTAAGGAAAGAAATCCTCTTGTAAAGTTATTATTTGTATACTAGTTAAACCTATCTGTGTTTAATTTTTATTGCGAAGCTGGGGGAGGAGAGCATATGGAATGAATTTGTCTAAGTGTATTAAATTGTCGTTTAACTGGGCCATTCGTCCTCAGAGTGAAAACTTGCATGTAATACTATGTTGCTTTCTGTCGGGTGTAGTTCTGACACAATGTATATGTTAGTATTTTAAATATTGCACTGTTTCCATAACAGCTCTTTTTGTGATGCGGGATTATTTTAAAAGCAGTGTTTTCTTCAGCTTAGCTGTGAGTGAGGGATTCTTCCAGTATACAGCTGCTGTTACCTAGACTGAGTTTCAGAAACTGATTTTTCTAATATATGTAGAGAGAAGGTAAAGCATTATGCAGCTTTCGAGGAGAAAGTTCTAAGAGGATATTATCTGTTGCTAGCTGACTTCTGTGTCCTGTTTAAGGCTGAAATGTTAACTTCTGCTGCAGGACTTGAAGGATGTCATGAGAAAAGCGGGGGAGGTCACCTATGTGGATGCACACAGAAACAACAGGAATGAAGGGTAAGTTCACGTTTGTCTATAAATGTATACAAAAAGAGAAACTGTTGAAAGCAAGATCATTGTTCCTGTAATACAAAAAGAAGGGAAACGTAGATACTCAGTCTGGCTTAAACTGGCTGAAATTTCTCCAATTAAAAATAAGAAACCTGTCAGTAAATAGGAGTTTAGAAGTAGTATTGAACTCCATCTCTCTTGAGAATGAAGCCAATTTCAGAACAGAAGGAGAAGAGAGAAAAGTCAACTGTCGGGTTTTGTAGTCTTAGCTACTTATGTATAATCATTTATGAACTAATTCTGACATCTGAGGCAAAAATATCAACCAGTGTCTTGCACTGTTTCAGCAGGCAGAATTGTGAGAAATGAACATAACCAAGGAAAAGAGATGAAAAAAGGAGGGGATTCTTTTTATTCTCTGTTAAAAATCTAAACAGAGCAGCAGGCTTTGCAAGTTTTTGTTCCGTGGACAGCTTTAAAATGCAGTTTAGTGGAGGACTGAAAGGTATTTCCACAGTTGGTGCAGGTTTCATTAGCTTCTTGGATTTTTGTCACATCGCTGCAGGTGAGAGTTACAGTAATGCCTGAGAAGATGTGAAAGGTATGAATGGCTATAGGACTGTTAGGGTTATATTTCCCTGTCATCAAGTTAAAAAACAGCTTAGAGAAGATCAGACATCAAGCTGTGAATCAGCAGATCCTAAAAAGCCTAAAATTATTCTCCTTGCTTTTTCAGTTGCTTTGTAACTTTTTTCTTGGTCTTTCTTTATGGTATACAGGGTTGTGGAATTTGCATCTTACAGTGATATGAAGAGTGCGCTGGAAAAATTGGATGGCACTGAGCTGAATGGACGCAGAATTAAACTGATTGAGGATCACAGGAGGCATAGGTATGTTGTCTGACTAGATAAAATTCTGCTGAGGGCATGGATTCGGGTTATTTTAATGCCAGAGTTTAATTATCTAATTCTTTGGCCCCAAGCTAGATAGCACAGCAGAGAACCACTTTCTAGCAGTGTAAATAGATTTACGTAAGAACTGACTTGCTGAAAATAGGGTATATGGAACACTTAAGGATGAGAGTAAGATTTTAAAAAATAAAACATCGTAATTAAATAAAAAGATTAGAAGCTGTGAATTTTGGCATTAAAATCCTTTTAATTTATTAGAAAGCTGCTTCACAGACCTGTGAAGTGCCTCTCAGACTGTTGTGAAAAGCACTCTTTTCATGTGAATATAAGAAACTTGTTAGCTTCCATGACTTATTCCCAAAACAGTTCTGCCGTTTAGTCATAAAAAAACCCACAACAGATTAGCTTCATCTCTTTAATTGAGTCTCCTAAAAATAAAACCTTTTTTTTTTTTTCATGAAAAAGAGGGATTGTGCTGAACTCTAGAGCCTTAAAGTGTGCTGGTGTTGGTGCCTTTAGAGACTTTTTTAGCACTGTGAAAAAACGCTAAGCAATTCACACAGAGGTTTCTAGAAAGAATAAATACCACAGACATGAATTTTCATTCCTTTACTTCTGTTGATAAATGGCTAAAAATTGTTTGTCTGCTCCAGGAGAACAGGAGGGAAGAGAGTAGGAGGGTAGAAAGGGAGGAAGGCGGACACCTTTCGTTAGGCAGTTCTGTTTTGTCAGGGTAGCAGAGAATGTTAAGACTAGCGGTTTCTGCTGTCCTCGGCCTAAGAAGATACTGTTTGACAGAACGTAGTAGAAACTCAGCTGTTCTCTGAAGTAACTGAATGCAGTGCGTAGTGTGTTCAGATGTTGAGCTGGAAGTGCTGTGCGTACAAAGCAGCTGAGAATTAAAGTGGATGTCGAGTATTGTAAACTGAGCGAGAGATGAGACTACGGCTTTTAATCGTGTTTCTGTAGAAGCAGATCTCGATCGAGGAGCTACTCAAGGTCTCGCAGCAAGTCCAAGTCTACAGGATCTTCGAGATCATACAGCCGGTCCAGGTCCAGGTCCAGATCAAGGTCCAGATCCAGGTCCAGGTCCAGGTCTCGCTCTCGATCCCGGTCCCGCTCCCGGTCTCGTTCTCGCAGCCGTACACCTAAAAAGAGCTACTCCCAGAAGAGTCACCGCTCCAGCTTGCCAGCTTCTTCCCCATCTCCTTCTTCTTCTAAAAGAAAATCTCGTTCTAGGTCGAGCTCTGCTCACAGCCGTAGTTAACCTGCTCT
The DNA here is from genome assembly GCA_016647715.1 of Pavo muticus. Classification (NCBI taxonomy): domain Eukaryota; kingdom Metazoa; phylum Chordata; class Aves; order Galliformes; family Phasianidae; genus Pavo; species Pavo muticus. Next base: position 1,933,002 of record JACDJE010000054.1, on the reverse strand, counting down.
TAGAGATGTATTAATACATTTAATTCGATTCAAGTTTCTTGAAGACTTGAGACAAATTACACATGAGAACTGGGAGGGGAAGAGTTAACGTGATGGAAAGGTAACCTCCTTTTACATTGCCAAAGTGCCTGTCATCAAATAGGCCGTCTCTGTGAGGAGGGGCTGTCAGCTTTCTCCTTTCAGCGAAGTCTGGAGTGGGAAGTCTTTTTTGTTGTTTATTTTTCCTGCTATTAGTAAACGTTTCTATTATAGATATATTACGTACACATAATGCTGAGGTAATGGGATGAGACAATACGCTGCTTTCGCCCTCTCCTGCCCCCAGATTCCCCTCCACCTTCAAGGCCTTTGACTTCCAAAATAGTATGTTATCTTTTGTCCTTGATACGGAGTCCAAGAACAGGAAGTATACATTTTATTCCTTAAAGTTCTGTGGCTACTTTTCTGTGCGAGTATGAATGGACCAGCTGAATTTAGTTTAGAGTTCACTTTTTTCCCCCATTGCTTGGCTTAAGAGGCTGTTTAAGTTCCAGCTTTAAATGACCTTGGTAATATGCTTAATTTGCAACAGACTTTCAGGAATACACCTTGGCCAGTTGAATATTGTACGTTTGGCTAGTGAATCGATACAGTGTTATCCAGTAATGAAAGCTGGATTTTCCTGTCAAAATGAGTCATACCATCCAGGCGTCAGGATTATTGCCAATCCATCGTACTAATTTTCCAGTAATTCACTAGTATGTGATATTGTAAGTAGAGGCCTTATTTGACAGGTGACTCCATAAAACTGCACAGAAATGTCAATATGCATGTCCATGTTTTTAATGTTTATAAAAGTGGCATCGTTTTCATACCAAGAAGTATGATGCTGAGTATTGTGTGTATGACTAGCAATAGTCTCGATGGAACAGAAAGTTATTTTAGTAAAGAGCAGCGGCAAAAAATCCCAGGTAAAGCATAGTCAGTTGTGACAGCAAGAGTTAATCATGTTAAAGGGTAAGGAGGATAATTCCTTTAAATCTCCTGAATGCACAAGTTGTTTTGATTAATAGAAATTTCCACTGCAAATACTGTTTGTTCTTATAATTTGGAATAAGATTTTTTTAACTTCTGGATTGTTAAAGAAGGGAAACGTTTTTGGAAAAAATACGTGTAAATTAAACTCAAAAGTCTTACGTGTGTTGAAATGTACCGATCCTAGTAAAATAAAACCTTTTTCTGGCTTACGTTACAATGTTGTGTAGCGATGTTACTTGGTAGCAGTCTTGGGGGCACGATCACCGGGAAACTCATTTGAAGGTGTATCCTTACGGAAACAAATGAAATGTAACCCAGAGCCCGGTTAGCGCATGCAAGTGATCAGATCCTTCAACTGGGAAGGATTGTTTTGTCGTGGCCATCAGTGGCTCAGAAACTTGTTTGAATCGATGGCAAATAATAGTATCTCTGCTGCCCTTGCAGATATGTTTGTGTGGTTGACTTTGTCCACCAATTCGACAGAAGGACCAACAGCCAAACATGCAAGAGGTACTGGAATTTTCCTGTAAGTGAAGCCGTTTGGAATATTTGAAATCTGTATCCAGGAATTCTCTTATTACCTATGCTACGTTTCTTTATCTAAGGCTTCAAGACAGAGACTTTCACTAAAGCAAGCTACTGCTCATCATGTTTGCGTGTTTGGCATATTGTTATCCAAACATGCTAACACTTCAGAAAAACAGGAGAAGCAAATAGAAATTACTTTGTGAAGGAATTTCACATTGCATCGCTGTTGGGAATGCTGGGATATGCTCAGTTGTCTTTAGGTGTCAGTGTTGCTTGCTTTGTTAAGTTTGTGACCTTACCAGAAACCTTCCAGAATGTCCATTGCCCAGCCTAGGAGCTTTGAGATTGGCAAGCGCAATACTGGAGATGTTGAGTGCTTGTGATTACCTTGCATGTAGTTTAAATAGAGTCTGTGAATATTACTAGTTGTTTTTTATTGTTTATTGTACATCATCATTCCCGTTCCATAATGTCCTGTTGATTCTCTCAGCAGTGGCAACAATTAAGATGAATGTAGACCAAATAATGCCCCTATCTCCTTCTAACCACCCCACCCCCCCCCCACCTCATATACCTTGAGGTTATACACAAGTTAATAATCTTTGTTTTGACTGCAACCAGGAATGCATCTTATTTCTGAACCTAAAGCCCGGTCTACCCATAGATTTGAATTGCTATAAATACTAATAAAAGTCTTCTGCTTTTTAAACTTGTTTTAAGTTGTGTGGTTGAAGTGATAGTGGTTTGCAGGTGAGAAAAGCAGAGCAAGTGGTGGTTGTTGAGGATGTTGACCTGTAGTTGAAAAGCAAGATGGCAGGAGCAGGCTGGGAATGTGCCTGCAGCAAAGGCCAGAATTCCTCATTGAACTGGTTCATCTGACTTACGCCATCTAGTGGCTGAACTTGCTACCACTGCTTGTGGAGTCGCGGAACGGGCATGGAAAGGTTTTGGTTCCTCTCAAAAGAGAGAAAAAGTTTATATGAAAACTGATGTGAAATAGAAGCGTGCTTCAGAGTGAGGAGAAATGTACAAAATAGGTTACCAGACATCTTCATTAAGTATGCTTGCCATCCTTTCCTACCTCTTAAAGGTTATATTGTTTGTGTTTCCCTAAATTCTCCACCTCTTTTCAAGATGCTACTCTTCATTCTTGTCCATCAGTTTCCTAACAGCTGCTTGTAGCCCTATACATCCAGTCAAAGCAGGGCTTGGTTGTAGGGCCAGCAGAGTGTTTGGGACTCAGACTTTTTCCGGTTTAAGTAGCCATCTCTCAGGAAGCTGTTTGGTTTGAATGGGAGCTGTGGTGCCAGGAATCTGTCTGTCAGATGGTGCAGCTTAGTGCGATTTACCAGTCAGGGTTGGCACTGACCTGCCTACTAGAGTTGCAGCTCGGGGGCACACAAGCAAGGTGCTCTGCACATTAGCTAACGGTGGGGATGCAGCAGGTGCACTGACTCCACGTATGGAGCTGCTCCAGGCCTGCACAGAGAGCCAAAAGGAAAGGGCACGGCCTAACAGGCTGGGGGCTTGGGTTAAAACGACGCCAAATAATATGCTATAGTGAAATACGGGGTAGTGGCAGCTCTGTAGGTCTGGGTAGTCTCAAGACATTCAAAGGATGATCACTGCTCTTGATTTACTGGGCCTACATGTGAGCGAGTGATGAGGGAGAGGTGAGAGTGTAAGGTAAAAACCACTCTTCAAGATTAATGAAGGGCTTAAAATAAAGAGTTTCATTGGGATTGAATGATGCTCTGGTGTGGCATAGTGGCAATTTCCCGTAACCAGGGTTGAATCTCTTTCCCCATCTTAGAAAACCTGCGTGCTGCATGGGTATTCAGCAGTGACAAGTTCAGCTAGAAAGATGCAGATCAGCATGTGTAGAGTAGGTGCTTCAGTCCAGACCAGGAATTGCTTTCAGTGTATTTGTGTGTGTGCACATGAGATGCATCACTGGAGACTGAGATCAGGCCCAGTGGAACCCTACCTGCATGCTTATTTTCTGTTGTCCAACAGCTAGCACTCAGCAGTTCTAAGGCAGCTGATTTCTCCTTGTGTTTCAGAGGCCTTCAGATACTATTTTGTGGCTGGCATGGGTAGGATGTAGTAGGTCATGCTTTTAACGGCTGTGAGCACCTGCCAGTCTAGCTGAAAGTGTCAAAATCTGCAGATGCTCCTGTAGCCTTAATATGGAGTTATAGATGCCTGTGGGCCGTAAGAGGCAGTGGTTAAGGAGTTGAGGAGTATTCACATCTCCGAGAGCCCTTACTGAGGGCTGGTGTGCCGTGGACAGGGCTCTGCTTGCAGGGGGCCGTGCGGTCCCGGCCCTTCTGCTGGCAGTGCTGCAGCCATTTGCAGCAAGCAGGATGGCCCCTTTGCTGCTCGAGGCTCACTGGGACCCACCAGATGGTGCTCTAACACTGCCTCAAGGAAAGGGCCTTTCTGGAGGAAGCACAAAACCCATCTTAAAATAGCCCTGGTGACCCAAGCCATCACTTTTGTGGAAAAAAAATATATTTGTATACCGAAAATACATAGCAGCACCCCTGCCTAGAGAACTGGAAACTCTGCCTTCCTCCCTCCGTGTGGTTTCCGGCACGCTCACCTGCCGGGGGCGGAAGGAAGAGGAGTGGAGCAGGGCCTCAGCACTCAGCCGAGGTGCGTGCCACTCACGCAGGATCTGTGGCAGCCCCTGTGTGCCCCTTCCATCCCTCTGCCGTGAGGGCCCACGAGGTGACCTGATGGCTGTGGGTCTGTTTGTCACCCAGCCCCTGGGCAGCTCCTGAAGGATGCAGGCACAGCTTCACAGCAGGCACCAGTGACCACTAGCAGTTGGGAGGAGCGAGGGGGACGTTGAAGTAAGATCCAGATACTAAATTACAACTGTAAAAACCACAAACCAGCCACCCAGGAAACCTTCACAGGCTGTTCTTGAGAGTGGTTGCTGAGGCTTAGAAGTAACAGGAGTTTGCAAATGCTCCTCTTCTGTACCAGAGAACTGCTGAGGAGCCAGCCCCCCCAGCACCTTCCTCACCCCCACGCACAGACACGTGTGCCTGCAGGAGCTGCCCAGCAGTGGTGCTGGCAGCCTCCTGCCATGGCCCTGCTTCCAGTTGGCAACAGTGGCACTCAGTGGTGCTACTCTTCTCAAGCAGGTTGGTGACAAGCTTCAGGAAGTCACTTCTGGCTTGGTCTGGTGAAAGTGTCTCTGGATGTGCCTTCTGAGCTGATGGTTTTCTGCTTTGTTTTACATCCCTTGCCCAAAGTAGCCCTCTCACAGCAGGGCAGCTATTCCCTGGAGGCTGCCTCGCAGGCTGCCCAGGGGCTCTGTCCCCAGGTGTGCCTTTCCTGTTCCACCCTTTCTAAACAACCTCCCTGGGGCAGCCTTTCTGCATACCAGAACCAGAACTGTGCGCTCACACCAGCCTCTGCCCGCCTCAGGGCTCCAGGTAGGCTGCACCCTCAGCCCCAGCAGAGGCCCAGGCTCCCAGGTTCTCCCTCCTCATCAGCCCTTTTACAGCAAGGGACCTCTGCTGGCTCTCTCTGTTCACCTCCGAGCAGAATTGGGGGCTGCAAGATAGCTCCCCTTCAAGACCAAATTCCGCTGCCTAAGAGCCCTGGAGGAGAGGGCTGGCCCCCAAACCACCAGGGCTCAGCTCTTGCCATCTGACAGCACAGTGGTGAGCTGTTCCATCCTCTTGTGGTCCTGGGAATGTGGGCTTGCCTCATCCTGTTTGTCCTTATCAGGACATCAGGGTACCTGCTGGGCTGAAAAGCAGGGAAGACAAAGGTAAATGAGGTGCCAACTGGTCCAGCTTCTCAAGGATTTTATTTGCTCAGCATCTGGAAAACCTTGGGCAAATGCACAGGCCATTCTCAACAGTCTGCTTCACTGAAGTTAAGAGACGTCACTGCCTTTTCCTCAGCCTAACAGCCCGCCCACATTGAGCTCTGTCCCGTGCCTCTTCTCACAGTGCTGGCAGAACTGGAGCTCTGCTGCTCTGATGGCATCTTCCATGGGCCATCATCTGACAGCTGTGCAGTGTCACTGCCTGCTGGCAGACATCGGCCGCTTCACATCCCCTCCTGTGCATTGCTTGTTTGTTTTCCTTCTTATTCCGAGAAGCAGGTTTGTGCCATTTTCAGCCCCTGATTCTCCAGGAACAAATGCCAAAACTGAAAGCGAATACTTGGGAATGTTGACTTGGAGGTATTGACAGAAACACTTTCCATATTTCATTTACTGAGAAAAACATCCTTGAAAACACTCCACTGTGGAAAGCTTTTCTTGTCTTCAGCACCTCTGGGACTTCCAACGTCTTCTTGGGGCGAGACCTTCACCGGGACCCGCCCCACTTCTCACTTGTGACCAAAGCACTCAAAAAGAGCACTCAAAAAGCAGAGGAAGTGGCCGCTGCCGTCCGGCGCGAGGGAGCTGCCCATGCTTCAAAGCCCTGGGCGGGCAGGAAGGGCTGCAGGGCAATGCCGAGTGTGGGGTGAGGAAATGGCGGGGCCGATGGGACGTGAAAGCTGCGAGCGTGTCAAAGGCAGGACGGAAGTGTTGTAGGGGGCAGCCCTATTTTTAGCCGCCTCTTGCAGAACTTTGCTAGCGCTCGCTGTAGAAGAGCTGCTTCCCCTTTCCTTGATGTAAGTGGAGCCGATGGTGTTTGGGTCTGTTTTTATTTGGCCACTCATGCAATTGCGCTGACTGAAAGGTCCCTTGAGCACCGCTGACTCAAAAACACCCGTGGTCACAGAGTCCTGGGCAAGGAGAACAGAAAGCATCTGGCACTTCCCTGTCCCCATTTCAGGACTGTGAGAGGTAGAACCCAAAGCTGAGGCTGCAGAGCATGACTCTTAGTCATATCAACAGGGGATTTTGCAATTGGTGGGTGCAGGGTGTGAGGCAGGCAGTCTGCAAGCAAATTTGAAGTGCTTTGAAAAGCACTGGAGTAGGGTTCCTCTGCTGCCAGGCCTGCGCAGCACAGTGTGGCCCTTGCTCCCTGCTGCCCTGCAGCTTGCTGGGCCGCTCCACTGGGTTTAGCACAAGTGAGCAGGCAGCACATGGTGAGCAGTGGGTAGCCATGGCTGCCCTGTACCTGGCTCCTGTTAACATTCGCAGCAACTGACTTCTAATGCAAGGCAAGGTCCAGAATGGATCCCGTTGAGTTTGGCCCAGCTTGGCTGGTGCTGTTCAGCTCAGGGACAGGACGGAAGGATGGAGTTGAGACTCATAGAGCCAGTGCTCCCAGCATCTCATTCCTACAGTGGATACACGGATTACCTATCTGTAGAGCTCATTCTTAAACTGGATTGATTAAGGCAGAATTTGCAATTGTTGAATGAAAGACGACAGAATCATAGAATGGCTTAGGTTGGGGGGGATGTTAAAGATCGTCCAGTTCAAACCCCCTGCCGTGGGCAGGGATGTGGATGGAGAAGTGCTTTGTACTGTAACAATTTTATTTAGAAGCGAGAAATCCTTCACAAGGAGGTAGTGGGAGGATGAGGTTATTGACAATGCCACTCCTGTCCGAAGGAATGTGCTGGAAAGTTGCTTTGGCCTCTAGATGGCACCCCTATTACTCACACGTCAGAAAACTGAAAATACAGAAACGCCTTCCTTTTCAAAGCTGGACTCACAGGCAGGCCTAAAGCTTCGGGAGCTCAGAGCAAAACCTGCGGGCAGTCAAGATTACAGTGGGACCCATCTGGGTTTGCTTTTTCCCGTCGCCTTGCCCAAAAGGAGGAGTAAGGACTTGCTTCCCTCTGGACTCTTTATTTGGTAATGGGCCGGGAGCTGCCACTGGGAACTCGTCCTGACGTTCCTGAAGTCGTCTGGAAAGCGAGGCAGAGCTGTGATGCTCTGCCCGGGGATGCGCCTCGCCCCGGGTGCCGGCGGCTCTGCTGGGAGCAGGAGGTCCGAGCTGTGCTGCTGTGTGTGACCCGTGGGATGCGGGGTGGCCAACTTCCACCAGAACCAGAGCAGTGCTTTGCCAGAGCTATTTGTATAGTAAATTGCTGTATTGTTTCAATTAAATAAACGCAGCCAGGCATTTAATGGCTCCCATCTGCAGCCACTCTGGGTAATTCACTTCCCACTTTATGGTTTGAATTCTTCTTTTCTCTTTTAATCGTGGGGACAAAAAGGGAGAGTTAATGTCCCTAATGTTGATAGATCTATCTTCATGCTCTCTACTTTAAATGAGGTTAACCAGGCTTTTGAGGGAGAAGAGTCATAAATATTTCCTTGTGCTGGCACCGGGAATCATGGGAATCCATCTCAGCCGGCTATTAACAGACTGTTAACAGGCTGTCTTTCTAATTGACTTAAACGTTACTTAGTTGACCCCGTTTCAATATTTCCTGAGAACTCATAGTCTTTACTTTTTCCATCCTCGTAATACCCTGGGAGCTAACTGCCATATGCACAGAGAGAGCTGAAGGAACCAGATTCCAAAGGTGTTGGGGCCCTACGGGCAGGGCCTGGGGCTTACACATCCGATCTGCACTGAAATGCAAAGCAGTCAGGACCGCTGCCCTTTTGAAATCCCACTGGGCTCTCTCTGGCATCTTTAATACCTCAGTACTTACAGTAACTCTCCTTGTGGGATGCGTGTGCGCACAGAAGGCAGACGACATCACAGGGTACAGAAATGTGGCGTTCTTTTTAATTGATAATTCAGGGAGGCAATAATAATACAGGAAGCATGTCCTCTTGGAGCCCTTAGTCAATAGCCGTCCTGCAAGCTGGATGTTCCCCCAGCATTCGTGCACTGAGCTGCAGCAGCTTGCAGCAGGTTGGATCGCCTGGTCAGAAGCACACTGCTCAGACTGTGGGCAGCTGTCAGCTCATGGAGCTGTCAGAGGAGTGGTACGGCCTTCCTGCTACTGAGAAAGAGCAGAAAGGAGAATAAGTATTTAAGAAAAGGGGGAAACAGCTCTTAAAATAGTTGTTAGGTTGGTTTTTGTGTGTGTGTGATTTTTGGGGGGAAGAAGGGAGGGCTGGGTTGATTTTTTTTATGGTTTAATAAAGTAGAAGAAAACTTATAAGAAATTTTGTTCTGATTTGAACCCTATTGATGCTCATGGGAATCCCTTTAGTGAATATTGGACCCAGTCCAAGAAAAGCAGGCTATTATTCCCCTCACTTCTATTTATCCATAGCTGTGTCCTTCTGTTTGCAATCTTGTTAGATTTTGCCAGCAGATTTAGTCTGAGCCTCATCAGCAGGGGACCTGGATAAGAAACTGTGGTCAGGCTGCCTCTCAGCTCCAAGCCAGTCTTCCTGAAAGAGTGACGGTAACTTTGGATGCCATGACTGCGTGACACGCAGCTGCAACCTTGACCCGGTAGGATCTCCTACAGCCAGACCCAGCAGAGAGGTATGTGACTTCACTCTGTCATGCACTAGCCTGCTCTGCCAGCTGGATGATTTAAGCACACCAAAACCAGAACAGCTCAATAAAATGGTTTCTGCGTGAACAGTTCAATGAAAATGTCTGTGATTGGTTGTGGTAAAAAATGCAAATTAAAAACACTTTCGGATATACAAAAGAAAGACCAGAAAATCGCCCTGTGTTGCCAGGACCGGAACAAAGCCAGGCACTTGGAAGCTGCCCCTGGAGGTGTTCAAGGAACGTGTAGTTGTGGTACTAAGGAAGATGGTTTAGTGGGCAACATTGGTGATAGGTGGATGGCTGAACTGGATGATCTTAGTGGTCTTTTCCAACCTTAATGATTCTATGATTCTGAACAACCCGGGCAGCTGGAGACAAGAGGAAGCAGATTCTGGTCCTGTCTCTGCCAGAGTTTCTGGCTGCTCTCTTTAGCGTGTAGTTGCTAAACCTGTGCAGTTGCCATGCAGTTGCCATGGAGGAGGTCAATGAGAAATCCTGGCTCTTGTTTCAGTGCCCTAGGGACATGGGAATGCTTTTGGGGAGTTTTGTGCTTACATCACTTGCATCTGTGCTGTCCTTGGTAAATGTGTTTGAGTTCCAAGAGGTTAGAGTCAGGAGTACTTGTGCTGCTTGGAAGGACATCGTTCCTAGATGGACCAGGCTCCTCTCTGCTGTTTGGAGAGCAAGACAGTGTATGGGACAGGTGGTGTGAACAGTCAGTGAGCTTGGGCTTGAAGCTAAGCCTGAGCCTTGAGTTATCCACTCACAAATCTATCAGCACTTGGGAATTCAGACTGAAGTTATGTCTAAGGTAAGTCCACACATATTAAAAAGTTAGAAATATGATTTTGGGATAACTCACTGGCCTCTGCCTCTTCTCCCATCCTACCTCTCTGCTCTGTTACTATGATGAGGATCTCATGGGGTGCATGGGAGACCAGCCTAGACCGAACTTGTTCTTGGGGACATGGGTTTGGGATTTGAGCAGCAGAGTGGCTGTGGTGCTCCTGGTGAGGTGGGATTAGCCCTCACACACCCTGCCAGCTGTCTATCCTTCGTGCTGTTGGTCTGCTGTAGGAGGTGTGGAGTGAGAGCACAAGGGGTGTGAACACAGAGGTTTCTGCTGAGGCAGAAGCAGGTGGCGTGACCCCCAAAAAGGGAACAGGAGCTGCAACTTCCACCCTTGTGGGCTAAGAGGAACGACCACCCCTGAGGTCCCAGGGAGCTGCAGGCTGCTCCAGACCCACCCTTATGCGGGAAGGAACACACCCTTGCCTCTGCCTGCATGTGTCTGCAGGTTCCTCGCTGCAGCCCAGCCCTCCTGATGATGTGTGGCCTTCGGGTGGTGCGACACGGCGCTGCTGGGGAGGGGGCTGGCTGTGGTGCGCTTCCTCCTTGCCTTACTGCCACGTGCTGCCCCTACAAGACAGCCTCCTGCCTGCTGGAAACCCAGCGCGGCCTCATGTCCCCAAAATGAAGATTTTGTCCTACAGTTTCATGACTGTAATTGTTAAGCAGCTCTGTTGTAAGCTTCCCACTATCTGCCTCAAGCAGCTCATCTCTGCGGTTCCTCCCATGCTAATCTCTGTGATCTGTGGCATGCATACAGCACCGGCTGGAACAGTCCCTCCCCTCTGCTGCATCGTATTTGCCAGAACAGGCATAACTCCAGATAACCGGATTTGAAACAATCAGAGCAGGAAGCAGCAATAACTGGCCTGGAGGGAAGGCGGGGAGTTGCCCATAGACAGTTTTTTAGAAGGGTGCCCAATTTGTGATATCTGATCTCTTTCCACGCTCCTTTAGCCCAGGTACAAAGGCAGGATGTAAAGCTTGCAGGAGTCATTTCCATCCTTGCTCCCTGGCTTCTGATTGAGTTCAGATCTGTACCATCTCTTTCTTACTGCAGCGCTGTGTGTGTGGTGACACGCATACTGACCTATGTGTGCACGTGAAGAAGACCTCCAGAGCCGCATCTGCTTCAGATGTGACACTGATGTCACTCCACGGATGCTGCCTCGCTGTGGACAAGGCAGTGGACCAAAGTTGGCGTTATTTCCTCCGTGGAGCGCAGGGGTCTCAAGGATGGCTCTGGTGCAGCTGGCGCTCCCATGGTGGGCAACCACAGCCCGTGCCAGCCCTCTGCCCACCGTGCCTTCATACCATGGGGGTCAGAGTGGGCCGAGGCAGGTCCTAGGCAAGTGCTCCCACTGCCGAGCCTGCAGCTTGGTCACCAGCACCCTCCAGCCAGCCACATAAACATCACCCACTGGGCTCTGCTGCCCATCCCCTGCTCCCCCAGCCAAGGGTCACGAGCTGCAGCCATGCAACCGGCTGCCAAATGCGGCCGTGGCTCTGTGCAGCCAGCCTGCGAGAGGTCGTCACACGCCTCCTTAAGCAAACAGGGATCCACGCCAGTTGATAAATCATTTACGAGGAGAAGTCAGAAGCAAGGAACTAGATTAACCAGGTCACTGGGTGTCCTGAGGGAATGACGTGTCAGTGGAGCTGAAACAGCAGATCCCGCAGTTGCAATCTGTTGCCTTCTTCTGTCCTGACAGCAATTCATGGAAATCCCTGGAACTAGACACTAGTGATGGAAAAATCCATTAGCTCATCCAAGTCAGCTTGCTAGTTAAAGCAGTCACTCCCATTGTACATTTTTTGGCAGAGTTAAAATGTCTCAAGAGGGGATTTCCACCAGTTCCTTCTCAAGGGGAAACTATTCCACCTATCGGGAAGGCTGCCTCGAGTGGTGCTATTTTTGTAAAAGAGAAGTAACTCCAAGCCCGAAAGGGAAAACCGAAAGGTTCTGATGCAGAAACACAGGCAGCGGTAGTTAGCCTGCCCCGGCAGACATGTGCCACGCACAGCACATCTGTGATGGGAACACCAGGGGCCCACGTGTGTTTATATACATCCACCTAGGTGTGTTTGTGTGTGTGCACAGCCTGCCTCTCCTTCCTCGGGCTGGTTATGACCTTGTGCCTCCCTAGATAATCGACGTGTCGTATCGTGATCTCACAACCAGTTTACTCTTATGTAATGCCACTGGCATCAAGGCGAAGAAAATTGCTAAATTGCTTTGAGGAGGGGACAGACGCATGGAAAAAGAGAGGCACCAGCTGATGCTGCTCTCCGGCGCACGCTTCCCATCTGAGTGGGGACATGGCACGTCCCCTTGGGGCCTCAGTTCCCCAGCTGTGTGCCAGGCACAGTGACCACCCTCAGTGCTCCTGGGGTCTTGTGGCTGAAAACACAGCTGCTGGCAGCACCCTGCCTGCAGCAGCAGTGAAGGTGCTGCAACGCAGAGCTATGTCACTGAGGTTGTCGGCAGAGGCTATGCAGATTTTGGCAGCCAGGATTTCAGCACCTGGGAAGCACTTTGGGACAGTGGGGAAATAAATGAGCTGTGTGATGGCATTTAAGGCCTTATCATTAGTTTCAGAGCTAGTTCTGCATTCAGATGAATGGGTGTAACACACACTGCTGAGCTAGAACCTGTAAAGATAGGGAGGATTGCTCTGTGTTCCCATTCAGAAGGCTCTCAGCCAGCAGAGCTGTAACTTGCAGTCCTGGTGCCTCAGTTCAGGAGCAGGGCTCTGCAGCTAGGGTAGATACAATGGCTATACTAGCAGCAAACAAACCCCACATTATCCAGGGCCCTGATTACCAGTGTGATGGGGTGTTGGCTATATGCCTCTTATGAGAAGAAGGCGGGGTATTGCCTGGGTGTTTGCCCTGTATTTGTAACTCCTTCTCAACTAGTTGTTTTATGTGCCTCTCAAAACCTCACTGCTTGCACTGCTGTCTTCCCCATCTGGGACTCCTGACATTCAGGCACCATGTTTTGCATGGACTCGATGGCCACGTAGCCATCAGTTACGTTGAGGCTGCTCTCGTGAGTGCCCTGTGCATGTTATTGTACGGTGGCTCGTGAGTTCTATTCGGTGCATCCCTGGCTTTGGGCCGGGTGTTCCGCTTTGCAGGGCTTTCCTTTGTTTAGAACAAACCACACTGAAGCACAAATGACATCTGTGAGGACTGATATGGTGTGGAAAGGGACCTAACCAAAAAAGCGCTGGTCAAATCCTGGGCCTTGGCCGGGTCCCTTTAATTGCTGTCAAGTCCCAGTGCCAGTTGACCTACTGAGCCCCTTGCCCCTTGCACCATGGAGGGATAAGAGCAGGTGAAGCCCGGTAACAGTTTAACTATGAGATTAACTCTCTGCCAGTTCCACTACAGAGGGCCCTCTGTTTCTCTGGACAAAAGGTGCTGACTCCAGGCTCCCCAACACGTTGGCCCACGTTCTCCATCCCCTTCACAGCCTGGCCTGCCTTCCCCACACCCTGCAGTTCCAGCCTGAACCTCGGCGAAGGCAGGGAGCCTGGGCTCTGCAGCCTTAGGTGGTGCTGCTGCCCAAAGGAGGGCCAGAGAAAGAGCCATCTTCCTCTCCACTCCCCTACATCTACAAGGTCCCAGTGCTCTGCAGAACCACACATCAGGGTAGGATGAGATGCAGGGAGGCCTGTGAAAAGTCCAGGTGCTCAGTTGCATGTCCTTCCTGCTCCTAAGCACCACTGAAACCCTGGTTTCTCATGCCTTAAATTTCACAGGTGTTTGGCCATGCCCCTCAACACATGCAGGACCAGGCTCCTGAACTGTCCCAAAGCCCACAGATGTCAAGGAGGTTCCTTCTTTGGCCCTCACTGTGGCAACAAACACTGGTTTTGCAGCTGGCTAGGCAAGAGGCAGCTAGGTGCAAGCTTAATGAGGATGACCTGCCTCAAAGGTTTCATTTAAAAGAAGAAAGTACCAAGTGTTTTACTTAAAAATGAACAGATGTATAGAGCGAACTCTACCCTCCCCTCGGGTACGGTGAGTCTGATCACAGCGCATCCTGCCCAGACCTGAGAACAGACAGACAGACAGAGCTGCGTCACAAAGTGGAACTGACTGATGTGACTCGCCCGCGCCGAGCTGGGGATGAGTGAAACCATGCTCGTGCAGACAGCATGGAAAGCGAGCAGAGGTGATAAGGAGTGGGGGTGTTAGTTGTTGTTGTTCTCGATTCTGCGTGGGAGAGGGGAGCGACATTGATGAAGACCGTAAACAGCAATAGGTGCTACCAAGTAGTGGCAACATACAGCCCTGAGCGTACAGCTGCCATTAGGCACCGAGTGCCTCTCTGCTGAGTGCTCACACCAAGGGCAGCTTGGCTTCCAACAAGCGCCCAGCACTCCCAAGAGCCAGCACCCCCTGAGAACATGGGCCAGAGTCCTTATGACCGTGTGCTGTGAGAGCCATTTCCACCGGAGAGGCAAATACTTTCCTTCCACTGCCTCACAGAGCCATGTTTCCTCTTAGTTACTTGCACCAAGTGTGTGGGGCTGCACTAATGCAGGCCTGGCTGAGAAGGGGGCACGGGGACGGGGATGGAGATGGGCATAGAGACAGGGACAGGGCTGGCCGTGCCCAGCATGCAGATCGAGGCAGGTCCTTGCAGTGCAGTGGGGTCGACCGACACCCTGGTGCAGAGTGTGTGTGTGCTGTGTGATGTGGTCGAGCAGCACGAGGTCATGTTCAGCTGCCTGCCCTGTTACTGTGAGTAGCCTTGCTCTAGTTTCAGGCATAATAGCATCGTGACATAACAGCACACCACGCTGTGATGACACCAGCACACGGAGTAAGCCATGGCAATCTGATCTCATTCTGTACACGCTGAGATGTGCACTGCTGCCTCCCAGGACAGGTGGGCGGCAGGTGGATGGGGCTGGCGCTGCCCATGTCCCAGCACCGGGTGGGAACGTGACTCCCGGCAATGTCAGGGCTGGGAGCTCGGCTCGGCAGCTCCAGCTCTGCCTCAGCTGCGGCCGATGAGTCACCGCACCTCTCTGCGCTCACTTCTTCCATCTGTGGAAAGGTGGTAATAACATTTCCTCACCTTATGGGGGGTGGGAGGTGTGTGCAAGGATGAACAAATGTTTACAAAGCACCTCGACACAGCACAGGCTGGTTGGGCTGTGACTGGGAGGAACCAGCGCTTGCTCTCCGCATTGCTCCTTCCTGGCCAGGCAAAGTGTCCTCAAGTAAACACTCCCCTCAGAGTCAACAGTCTTCAATGAGCGCAAATGAGATAATTCCTCAGGAGAGAAACAGAGAGTGAAGGGTCAGCACGCTGCCAGTAATTTCAATAAATTCTGTCAAAGGAACAGCGCAGTAACCTTTACAAGAGAAAAAAAAAAAAGAATGAAGTAGAAAAACAAATGAGCTGCGACCAAATTTTTTTTGTTAAGTGGTACCGTGGTCTTAGGTTTCACTTCCCAAATGGGAAACAGAACAGAGAAGTGAATCCCCTTGAAATAAAAGTGAAGTTAATAACGGGACGCCTGTAGCTGCTCACCACATCCTGTGTATGCTGATCGCTCTGTTTATAGCTGGCACGAGCCCTTCTAGACTCTTCTCTACCAAGTGAGCTGGTTGCTGAGCCCAGCTGCGTTTCATCAGCGCGCGGAGGAGCCCTGCCCGCCACAGCCACGCTGCCGTCAGCACGCCCGGCCCGGCCCTGCGTGGGCTGCATGCTCCATGACACCCCACGGCCGCTGTTCACGTGCTTGGTGTTGTGCACACGCACACACACGTGTGCACGCTCTTCCTAGTCCAGCAAGCACACACAGAGGAGCGCTTTGCTTTTTCTGGTAGTAAAGAGAGATGGAAAAATGAGCCCTGCCCACGTGCACTTCAGGAACTGCACACAGCACAGCTCTGGGGCAGACATCCCACCGCACTGCTTTGTAGCTGCAGCAGCCCACCTTCCTGGGACGAGCTTTGTGCTGATTCAAGAAGCTTAGACTGACACACTCCTTCACCTTCCTGGTTTATTCTGGACACTTTTCTTAGGGTGTACTGCTAGCTCTTGCTGCTGGCTCTTGCCATCTGCCAGTGCTGTTGGACCCAGACACAGACCCTCCCTTCGTTAACAGACTTGCTCTTTTGAGCAGTTTCACTGAGGAAGGTTTTGCCATCCACTGGCCCCACACCTGCTCCTCAAAGGGTTTTCACCATTTCAGCAGCACTTAAAAATTCTGGTTTGCGTTTTGGAACAGCTGCATTTGCAACGGACACAGCCACATCCACTGCAGCATGAATTCGTGGGGTTTCGATCCATCAGTGAGATTAGAGGTGACAGACTGAGCCATGTGGACTTGGGAAGAGCCGCACACCTCCACCCCGCATCCCATCCCTGCACTAAGGTCAGCCAGCTTCAGCAACAACAAGCAGGTGCAGCTTCTCAGCTCCCAGGGCCGAGATGCGCACACTGAGGGGCAGCAAAAGTGGGAGTCAGAAGCCACTGGTTGTTATTATTATTATTATTGTTATGTCTAAAAATAGAGAAACATGAATCATCTCTGTAGGCCCAGAGATAGCAAGTCTGTAAACAGAGAAGCTACAGCCAAAAGCGAAGAAACACAGGTTGGTGCCGAGTGGAATGGTCAAGGCAGACACAAAGATGCCAGATACTGCAGCAGTGTGCTGCGTGGATCCTCGTCTGCTAAGAAATGCCAGTGTTACTTCTTTTTCACAGGGGAGGCCAGGTAGCCATAGTGGGGCCACAGCTCCTGCTGCTGGCAGGGCTATCCAGCTGGACTGCCATGTGCAGCAGAGCTCAGAGAGAAACCCGACCAGCTTTTCTCTCCGAGCCCCAGAAGGTGGTCCTTGGCTTTTGAGTAAGCAAGACTAAGCAAGCTCTGAAGGACCACGGGCTGGGATTTTGACATTCCCAAGTAGCACTAGGCAGCCAAGATGCTCTTCTTTCCAGTACAGCTAATCCCAAACAATCGAGAGCTGGGTTCCAAAATACTGTCGGTCACCTAAACAATATAATTTAAAAATTTGGAAAACCAGTAATGTTGGATTCTGTGCTTGTTTATCTTCTGACTCTTCAGTCTTTGGGCTCAACACTCTAGAATTTTCAGGTTTGTCTCTGCAATAGCCAGCAAGAAAAGCATACTTTCCTTAGCTGAAAACTGAGGTTCTTCTATAATCACACGATTTAAAGAAGCAGAATCATAAAGAACAAAAGGTAACAAGAAGCGTGAGCAGTAGCCTTCCTTTGGCCCCACCAGTGGCTAGTGATCGATGTTTCATGTTTGTCCATCACACCTCATCCCATGACAGAAGGCAAAGATTGCAGAGAGGAAGCATCCTGCTGTTGATCCCCAAGGCCACCAGGGCCTGGCAATGTCCAGGAAACTGTGCCATGCAGCTGGGCATCACGGGGTCCCATCTACAGCCAGCTCTCAAAGGCAGCTCATACACCAGGCCCAGTTCCTCTGCTCTCATGAAGAGCACAATCTGCTTTTCTTTGCTGGCAATTAGCCCAGGCCTTGATTCCTCTACCACAGCTCTCCCTCTCCATGCACACACTGCTGCCCCAGTGCAGCGCTGGCAGCTCCAAACACGTGACAAGAACCATCAGCAAGCTGTCCCCTCCCTGCTCCCTCCGCACGGCTGTGGGACATCTCTCCCTCTCCCACTTCTCCACAAAGCTTGGAAAAGCTTGGAAACTCTGAAGGCACCTCAGGCTGCCTTCCCACAGGAAGGGCTTGGATGCCTCTGCTGTGTGTCACCTCTCAGCATTTGGTCCTCAGACTTCATTCTCTGAGGCTGTGTGGCTCTCTACTGACTGCATTAAAGGGAACAAAGGCTTGGTAGCATGTAGGTCATTCTAGTAAATTATTTACGAATGCACTCCCCTTCCGTTTCTTGTTGCACGGGGCTAGGTGTTACCACACCCCGCCAGGACCTGCGCTTGTCCCAGCAGAGCAATTCCCGCTCCGTGGTGGCCGGACACCCACACTGGGCAAGCTTCAGGGCTGCAGCCTGGGCCTCACCTGCTGGTGCCCAGGGCTGGAGGCCACTCACAGGGCAGCTGCAACAAGCCCCACCAAAACTGGCTCCCAGCACCGCAGCCGCAGCAGGCACACCACTACAGGTGGGATGGCAGCTGGGCCAGGCTCAGGCCAGGCATGAGCTTATTGGCAGATCCCATCCTGTTTCTGTTCGCCCACGCTGCCTTTGGTGGGCTTTTGATCGGTCCCAGTGGGGCTGTTCTCAGGAGGCTGCTTTAGGCTCTGCTGCTATGGCCCTTCAATGCAGGCGCACAGGGACTGCAACGCGCAGGCAGGCTACACGGTGACAGATTCATCCTGCTGATCCGGGGTCCTGACCTTTTTCGAGCAAGGCTTGAGCAATCAGTGCCCGTGCCACATCTGACCCCGACAAGCTAACTTCTAATTCAGAGCAAGAGGCTTGCCCAGTTTATTCTGAAACGGTTTGCACTGGCACTTGTGTAAGCTGAACTTTCTCCGTCACTGTGGTTTGGTTTCCTAGTTTAGTTAGAAGCTTCTGGAGCGCCTCCCAGCCCTGCCCAGCCATGCTTGAAGTTACAATAAATAATGCTCCGCCGGCAGCTAATGTTGTTGCTTTGTTATCCCTCTTCCCTGTCTCTGTTTTTGACACCCCATTCCGAGGGCTGCCTCCACCCCTCCACACGCGGCCCCACCGCCCCCCGCAGCAGGCTTTCCTTACCCTGCTGGCCATTTCCTTCTAATGGATTTTCTCCCTCCTATCAGCTCTGACCCACTTTTTAATCCATGACGGGACTTTTCATCCCATGGTTGCCAAGTTTATTTCACTCTTGGAAAGGTCTTTATCAAAAACCCTTTTGAAAGGCTGTATTTACTCTGCTCCCTACTTCTTCCTGATCGGCCTTTTTTAGAAGCTCAAAAAAGTCAACTGACTAGAGGGGCGTGATTTAGTTTCACAAAAAACTGCCTCCGCTTATTATCACCGTATCCTTCCCACTTACTTTGGATGCTGCTTGTGCTCAGCAGTTTTGCTTCTCCCTTTACTGTTTTGCTCCCTCCAGAGCAGAGGTCAGCCCTGGGGCAGTGCAGTTTTGGGACATGCCCTCAATCTGGCTCCAGACCCCACTGCTTCCACCCGTCCCAGCTCACAGCCGCTCCCTTCCCCCATCTGTGGATGGGGCTGGCATGGCCCCTGTTTTCCTAGAAGCCCCATGTTATCCCCAGCTCAGCCTTCTTCTAAGAATGCAGCTGCTCCCTGGTGGGACCAGGAGTAAGGAGGCAGCAGCAAGGCTGGCAATAGGGATGAGGGATGCTGGACCCACAGCTGAGCCACCAAATGTTGTGTTTCCTTGGGGAAAAGCCTCAGGTAGGTCCAGGGGCTGCCGGGGCTGAGTGAGAGGTGTTCTGCACTGGCTGCAGGGACCGCAACAGGAATGTCACCGCTGCCTTCCAGAGGCGCAGAGCTGGGCAAGCGTGTAACGTCTCCAAAATCCAAGGTCAAATGTATGATTTTACCATATCTAACACCTCCCTGAAATCCAAACAGACTCAATTACGTTCTCCCTCATTCTCTTAATGAATCAGTAATTATATTGAAGAACACTATTATTTGTTTGGCATGACCTATATAAACCCGACTTGCGGAGTGCATAGTTGGTGCGGTGCCAGCGCTCTGTGCCCTGTGTATTATTACCTTATAAACATCGCCATTGTTTGAATTTCAGATCAAAACAAACCGAGCCGTGGTGCTTGTCAGTTATTAGATATCTTTTTCCCAAATGCTCACCCAGACCGTATTACAATAACAATAATTATTATTACATACTTCCTTATTATATGTTTGTGCAGAGGTAGCACATTTGCCTTTTTCCCACACATTAGCAGCTTCTCCCGACTCTTATGATTCATTCCTGCCTATTTCCCAATGTCCACGAGCACTCTGTGCACTCCCAGCTGTGTTTCGTCAGGACCTGTAGCTTTGCGCAGAGTCCCCATCCCACACTGCACAGGGGTTGGGATGCCGGGCTTTCCTACACCAGGGAATAAATACACAGACATGTAGCAAAGCATGGACCCTGCCCCGGCAGCTTTATAAATATTTAACTCGGTCTGATGAGGCGATAGGGGCTGATAGCATGATTTGGGCAGGCTGCGACCAAGCCTTGCTCGGCAGGGCAGGACATGGGGCCTCTAAGGGAAATGGGGTGGGGGTCCCAGAGCCAGGCTGCGGGGTGGGGGCTGAGTTTGGGGCAGCCACATGTCAGCTGTCCGGCCCTAAGCGAGTCACCCACTTGCCCGAGAGTTGCAGAGAGAAGCGGGCACTCAGCTCCTCACTCACTCCTGAGTGAGTCAGACCTTCAGATAAATGCTGCAGATAGCCAAGGTGAATCACACACTAGAGGTGCCTATTTGTCTCCATTGACTATGCAAGAAGCCTGGCCAACTAATTAGGCTTAAACACCTAACTTTTAGGTACCTAAACCTGGGTGAGAGAAAACCTATCTTTTCTGAGAGCCTTTGTTACAAAGGTGCCAACAGGGGAGCTCCCTGGGAATGCCCTCCCAGCAGTGGGTCCCACGGGAGCCTCACACATGGGACACAGCACCATGCAGCACGTCAATGGTGAGGCCTGAAGGCCCTCGAGGAGTGTTAGATCTTTTCTTAAAAAAAAAAAAAAAAAAAAAAAAAAAAGGAAAAGAAAAAGAAAAAGGTGAAAGCATTTAGTCTAGCACATTCTTTCAGGGGAGAAAAATATCATGGAAACATTCCACCAGTTGACGTCTGCTGAACAACTCAGCAGCCAGGGCTGCTCCCACTGGAAGCTGGCATGGGCGCCAGGCACACCGTGCTGCTGTGTTACTGCCCTGCTGTGGTACTGCCCTGCTGTGGTACTGCACTGCTGTGCTGGGCCTGTGAGCAGGAGAGGGCTGTGAATCCTGACCAGCTGCTGTGAGCTGCACACCCCGTTCCTGCTCCTCTCTCTCAGCCCCCCATCCCACCCCACTGTGGTGATCCCTGGCCCAGCCCGGCTGCAGCGTGGGGCCGGGGGTGGTCGTGGCGAGCAGTGGGACATGAGTGTGCCGTCCTGTGATCTGCAAACACATTGGTGTTTCCACTGGAAATTGTAGCTTGGGCCAATCGAGCTCTTTACCCAGCGCCTGCTGGAAGAACACCTCTGCTTTTTCCACTGCAGCACCTTGTCAGCACCACGGTGCCACATCCGTATGGCCCTTCCTTGAGGCTGTGTGCTGCCTCCATCCCTCGTGCCTGACAGAGCCCTGAGCTGCTGGGGCACAGAGCCCTACCCACGGGCACCCAGCCCAGGGCCAGCCCAGTTACCTGTTGGCAACGCTGTCCTCTGCATGAGCACATCCTAGCACAATGGGCTTTGGTCACTCACAGGTGCAAAGCCTGCAGGATTAAGGGCTCACAATATTTGCCTGGCACCACTGACAGCCACCTGCTCTACCTTAAGAGCCTCAGTGCTGCAAAGGTACCCAGAGTGGGGGGGCCCAGCACAGCCTGCAGAAAGACTTCTGCACCTCCAGGGGCACGGCCAGCAAAAATAGCACGTGACCCCTGAAGTATGAGCTGTGGCTGCCCAGCACCGACTCACTTGGCAGCCCAGCAGCACTGTGGGCAGGAATGGTGCTGAGCCCCATGTGCACACAGAACGGCTGCAGGATGGCATTGGATGCCTGTGGGGGGTCCTACCCTAAGAACCATGGGAGGGAATCTCTGTGCAACAGCAGCTTCCCAGCCTGGAACCTCAGAAACAGGCTGCAGTGGGAACAAGCCAAAGCAGGTCTCCAGGGACTTTTCCTTCATCTATTTGTCAGATGGCGTATTTGACTCTGTTTACGCTTGTGTCATCTTTATCGATGGCCTACACAGTGAGATAAAGTGCACTCTCAGCAGGTTTGTTGATGGCACCAAGTTGAGTGGTGCAGTTGATGTAGCAGAAGGAAGAGATGCCATCCAGAGGGACCTGGATGGCTTGAAAAGCAAGCCCATGAGAGCATAATGAGGTTCAATAAGGCCAACTGCAGGGTACTGCACTTGGGTTGGGGTAATTCCATATATATGTACAGACTGGGAGAAGATCTCGTTGAGAGCAACCCCGCTGAGAAGGACTTTGGGATCCTAATGGATGAAAATCATAAGCCAGCAGTATATGCTTGCAGCCCAGAAGGCCAACTGCATCCCGGGCTGCATCAACACAGGGGTGGCCAGCAAGGAGAGGGAGGGGATTGTTCCCCTCTGCTCTGCCCAAGGACAAAGAAGAATACCTTTAAACTTTAAACTGGGGAGGTTTAGGTTAGGTGACAGAGGGCAGTGAGGCACTGGCACAGCAGCTGTGGGTGCCATGTCCCTGGAGGCGTCTAAGGCCAGGTTGGATGGGGCCCTGGGCAGCCTGGTCTGGTGGGTGGCAGCGCTGCCCACGGCACGGGGAAGAACTGGATGGTCTTTAAGGTCCCTTTCAGCCCAAGCCCTTCTATGATTCCGTGATTGTATGACGCCGCAGCACTGCGTGCCAGCTGCCCACAGCTCCGTGCGAGCGCTGTAGGGAACGTTCCCCTCCCGGCTCAGCACGTCACTTGCAATTCCCCGTCTCGCTCCCCGCTTTTGGCCATCCTGGTTGAGGAC
Source organism: Pavo muticus (assembly GCA_016647715.1). Lineage (NCBI taxonomy): Eukaryota > Metazoa > Chordata > Aves > Galliformes > Phasianidae > Pavo > Pavo muticus. Next base: position 1,910,540 of record JACDJE010000054.1, on the reverse strand, counting down.
AGCAGTTTTTAATCGCTGTGCTCAATGTGTGCATGGGCCGGGAACCTCATCCCCGTGCGCACCAGAAGCGGGGCGCAGGCCGCGCCGAGCGCACTGTGCACCCGTTCGCTCGCCCCGCGCCGTCCTCTAACAACGCGCTGCCACTGCCGCGCCCACCGCCCCTCCCCGCGGCCCCGCAGCTCCCGCGCTGCCCGCCCCGCCCGGCTGCAGCGCCGCGCCGATTCCCGCCCGCCCCCGCCCCGGCGGCCCAAAGCAGCGCACGGGGGGGTCGGGGGGGGGTTGCGGAGGGCGGTAGCGAAGCGGTGACCGCTGGCGGCTCTCGGGAGCTTCGGAAAGTCCCCGCAGTGACGTTTCCAGCCCGGCAATTAACGCGTAGTTAATTATAGAGGCTGAGAGCCCTGGGAACGGGCACGGCGTCCAGAGCGGCGAAGTGCCCGCCGCCGGCCGGAGCGAGGGGAACTGGGCAGGGAAGGGAGCTCGAGGAACCCGGCTGCTCCCCTTAAGTAAACAACAACAGCAACAATGCAAAAAGAGAGCCCGAGGGGCTCGCGGTAGCTTCGGCCGCTTCCTGACACCGCAGGAGGGCAGAGCGCGGCCCCGCGCGCTGCAGCCGTTGGTTGGGGCTGTGCCCCGCTCCCCCCCGTGGTGCCGTCCCCGAGCCGCGCCGCGCTCCGCTCTGGGGTGGCTCCGCGTCCGCCGTGCCCGCACCGCCGCGAGCGACGTCGCGGTGGGGTTCGGCAGGGTTACAGCCCGGAGCCCTGCGGAGCGGAAGGGCTGCGCACGGGGTGGAAAAGCAGAATCCATCACACACCCTTGTAAAGCTCTGTTTTAGTAACTTAAAGTGAGGCGCAGGCGAGTCAGCCGGGATATGGCCGCGGGCTGAGCGCGAAGAGCCGCGCGGGGGAGGGGGGGAAAGGCGCAGCTCGGAGCCGTTCTCGCAGGGACGCGTGTTTTTTTTTTCCCCTTCCTTGCCTTTTTTTTTTTTTTTTTTTTTTTTTTTTTCTTCCCCCCGCACGCCCCCCTCCGCTCCTTCCTCCCGAAAAGTTTGAGGGGCCGCCCCACCCGCGAGTGACTCAGCCGCCGTGCTCTTCACCCCGCCCTCTCCTCCTCCTCCCCTTCCTCCCGCCGCCCCTCCTCCCGGGGTAAGGCCGAAACTCTATAAGTGCCATCGTCCGGGCGCGCAGCGAGCGGCGGGCGGCGCGGGGCCGGGCAGGGCAGGGGCGGCACAGAGTCGGGTGGAGGCCGAGCCCTTCCCGTCAGCGCGACCCCTCCACGCGTGCCGCTGCCCTCCGCGTCCCGCGCTCGCCCGACAACATGTCCACGGCCCTGGTGTCGCCCACCATCTTCGACCTGAGCGAAGTTTTATGCAAGGTAAGCGCCGCCGTCGGGGCGTTGCTTCTTCCAACTTCGGGAGGGCGCTTTTTGCTATGCTTGCATTTTTTTTTTTTTTTCTTTTTCCTTTCCCTCCCGGTTTCTGCTCGCGAGCGACCTTAGCGCTGGGGCCGGGAGCGCTTCCCGCCGGGCCGGGCAAAGGCAGCTCGTGGGGCCGGGCCTCGCCGCAGCGCAGCGCAGCTCAGCACACACTCCCGGGGCTGGGCGTGCACCGTAGCGCGCGGTCGTCCCGCGCGGCCGGTCTTAGCGCTTTCTTCGGAGCAGGCGCTGCGCGCGGGCCGTGGGGAGGGGCGGCCGTCGGGGCCGGGCGCAGGGAGGGATTCCGCTGCGGGACGGCCGCGGCCTCTCCGCGCCGGGCGGTGCGAGTGACTGGTGCTTGCTTCCCTTCCTCCGCAGAGCAGTAAGATGCTGAACTACAGCCCCGCGGGGGTCGGCGGGTGCCTGCTGGACAGGAAGGCGGTGGGCACCCCGGCCGGCGGCGGCTTCCCTAGGAGGCACTCGGTGACGCTGCCCAACGCCAAGTTCCACCAGAGCCAGCTCCTCGGCGGCCTCAAAGGGGAGCCCGCGCCCGCGCTCGGCCCCCGGGAGAGCCGCTTTCGGGACCGCTCCTTCTCGGAGGGCGGCGAGCGGCTGCTGCAGCAAAAGCAGCCCGGGGGCCAAGTGAACTCCAGCCGCTACAAGACGGAGCTGTGCCGCCCCTTCGAGGAGAACGGCGCCTGCAAGTATGGCGACAAGTGCCAGTTCGCCCACGGCATCCACGAGCTGCGCAGCCTCACCCGTCACCCCAAGTACAAGACCGAGCTCTGCCGCACCTTCCACACCATCGGCTTCTGCCCCTACGGGCCGCGCTGCCACTTCATCCACAACGCCGAGGAGCGGCGCGCGGTGGCGGGCGGCCGGGAGCCCCCCGCCGCTGACAGACCCCGCCTGCAGCACAGCTTCAGCTTCGCCGGCTTCCCCAGCGCCGCCGCCCCCGGGCTGCTGGACAGCCCCACCTCCGTCACCCCGCCGCCCATGCTGAGCGCCGACGACCTGCTGGGCTCCCCCACGCTGCCCGACTGTGCCAGCAACCCCTTCACCTTCTCCAGCCAGGAGCTGGTCAGCCTCTTCGCCCCCAGCGTGGGGGTGCCGGTGCCCGGCGGGAGCTCCCCCACCGCTTTCCTGTTCAGGCCCATGTCTGAGTCCCCCCACATGTTCGACTCGCCGCCCAGCCCTCAGGACTCGCTCTCCGACCAGGAGGGCTATCTGAGCAGCTCCAGCAGCAGCCACAGCGGCTCCGACTCGCCCATCCTGGACACCTCCAGGCGCCTGCCCATCTTTAGCAGACTCTCCATCTCCGACGACTAAGTGGGTTCCTCCCGCTTCCCCCTCGGTGGCGATGTTAAGCTGACCCCCCGCCCTCCCCCACCCCCCCAGATGGATGTTAACGCGTCCGCCTGCCTGTTTCGCACCCACCGGCTCCAACCTTAAGTGCCAAATTACGACGAGAAGCAATAACGTTTACAAAATTAGTGCCTTGTAACACTTTCACTGTGACTCTATTACCTCTCTGGCTGCAGAGGGCACCGCAGCTCTGCGTGCTTCCAGATGTGCAGGACGTGCCCGCGCCCGGCTCCCCCCGCTGGCCGCCTCCTGCACCGCCCCCCGGGCCTCCCGGCTGCAGGCACGTGGCAGCGTTAACATCCAGCCCCTCGCCTCGCCCCTCCGCCTGCCTGCGGGGAGGGCGAGCTGCGAACAGAGCGGTTGTGACACGAGCGGGACTTCGGCTGGGAGGACAACAAGCGAAAAAGACGGCAGAAAGCAAAAGAGGTGGACTGTGCTGTGAGAGTCTCGATTTTGGTGCTAAAAGTTCCCCGTGTATTCGTGTGACATCTTAACAACAAATAAAGAAATGGAGGGGGTGGGGCGGACGGAAGTCATTCCACACATACACATGTTCGTGTAAACAAAGTTCCAGTAGACATAGCTTTAATGGTTTTGCTCTAGAGTACCTTAGACCTATCTTAGAGCACTCACGCCGAGCTTTTATTATTTTTTTTTTTTCTGGGTTTTTAATTTTGTATAACTTCAGAAATTGGAGAGCAAATTTTGCTTGTCACTGCACAACAATATAAAAAAGCTTATTTAACTTATCAAAACGTATTTATTGCCGAAACCTATGCTTTTTTGTTAATTTTGTTCATATTTATCGGGATGATGAATCCATAGAATATATTCTTTTATGTTTAAATTATGATCTTCCATATTAATCTTAAGATTGTGAAGTGTCTTTTCCTTTTTTTTCCCCACAGTTTAATATATTATACTACAATGACATTTTTTTGTAACTTTACACTTTTTTTTGGTTATTTTATTTTAAAAAATGAAAAATTAATTTAAAAAAAATGCAAAAAACTGTGTTTGGATTATTTATTTTAGAATTTCCCCCCTCCTTTTTTTTTTTTTCTTGTGTTGGACTGCAAATTGAGTTAATGTGCTTCTTTGCTTTTCCTCTCTTCCTCCTCTTCCCTGCCCTGGGTCTTGCCAAGTGGGCTGTAGAATGTACGTATGAGAGCTTTGTGTGAGGCAGTGTGGAAGGAAGACCTTTTTCTTCCTCTTTTTGTATAGTTTCAAGGAGAAAAGCCTTGAGCTCCAAGTGCCTATCTGAAGACATTCCAAATACAGTTTGTCTTTGCGTTTCTGTATCCAAGTTTGGAGTTTTACTTGCTGAGGTGAACGGGACTGGCACAAAGAGAATAATGAATGTAATTTTTTTCCCCCTGTTACTGTTCACTACATTGCTTTCTCTTCCTCTTTGTGTGAGTTTATTTAAACGAGAATCTCTTTTGTAACGACTGTTTGCAGTTTAAATCAATAAACCCCAAGTTTTTTCAAGAAACTGACAGTGGTTTTACTTGCAGAAATCGAGGTGCTGGCTTTAGGCAGCCACGCAGCTGTTTCTCTCCCTTTGCCGTGAGGCACCCACCAGGTGCTCGGCACCCTCCTTCACTCCTGCAGGTGCAGCTGGTCAGCTGCCCAGCTCAGGGGTACGAAGGTCAGCCCCAGTGAGTGCCTAGCCTTGGCCTCCAGCCCTCTGTCTCTTAGGGAGCCCCCGCCCGTCTCCTCTTGCCCCCTCTGTCCCTGCTGGCTTACTCTCTTCTCAGTGTAGCTCGTGCCTTGAGCTGGATGGCCTGTGCTCTGCTTTGGGTGGGGTTTCGGTGGGGTGCTGAGCGATGTAGGTTTCCCAGACCTCTGGCCCAGCTTGTTAGTTGTGGTGGGCCTTGGTGGTGGAGTGGCTGTTGGGCATTTTGCAAGGGAGAATGTAGATACCCAGCAAAGTATGTACAGCTGATCCTAATGTTGCACTCAGGCCCTTGGACTCATGGGACAATCAGTCACCAATCCCAGAAACTTTTGCAACCAGTGTTTGTATTTAGGGACTCGTCGTTGCCAGTGCTGCTCGTGGTGCAGCTCTTGTTTTCTTCACCTCCGAGCTCTTTGGAGGAGGCTTGGTGCTCTGCTTCTGAAGCTGTTCCAGCTCGCTTCCAAATCGGGGGTGGAATATTGCTGCCGAACCACTGCTTGGTCAGTTGTCTTGACATGCCTCAACGTTAGGGAGAGATGTTTCCTAACTCGCGTTGGAAGAGTTCCTGCAAAACAAAAGCTGTGGGATACCTCGAGGCTTGCACCAACACACCTTCCTGCTGCTGGCTTTGTGCAATGCGCTTTCTTGTGTGGTCTGGCAATGAAGGTGAGCTTGGTGGAGGAAAGATGGTGGAAGGGGAGCATGGCTGCTGAGGGCTGGTTCCCATGAGCAGTACAAAAGCTGCATGGGGGAGTTCACTGAGCAGATGCTGATGTAACTAGCATGCGGCACGGTCAGCATGCAAGAGAAGAGCCTCAGGCACAGCCCGGTACTGCTCCATGGCCTACGCCAAGGATGTGCCGTGGCCTGGGAGGCCCGTGCCCAGCTGCAGCCTGGGCCTGCTCCTTCCCAGCTGCTGGGAGCAGAGCCTTGGCCCCAACGTACGAGGCTTGTCTGATCTGGAGAGGATCCCGAGCCTGTCGCAGGGCGCATATGTGGAGCTGAAACTGCCCGCTTCCTCTTTGGACTTTCTGCATGGCTCTTCAAACAATCTTTGCACAGTTAATAATTGATGAAGAAATAGCTGTACAGTTGCACGGTGCTATTGGTCTGGCAAACAACTGTGAAGCTGTGCTAAAAGTAGGTCTTTGTTTGCGGTGCTTGTATGCTTCCCTTGTCTTTCCAGGGCACTGGTTCTGGGATACCAGCACTGCTTTTCTTCTGTGAGTTTAATCTTTGTCACTTGGTGCTTTGCTTTTTGAAATTAACCCTGAGCTCGGTCACGGGGAACAGAGGAGAGCTGAGCAGGCACCATCAGGCATTTATTTTCTGTAATAATTTATAAGAGAGAGTGCGTGCACATGAGAGCTTCCAGCAACATGGGATTTGCCTGATCTGATATCATTAAGGTTCACTGTGGCTTGGTTGTATGGCAGCAGCTAGTCTGGAGGGACTTCTGCTCCCTTGGATGAGCTGTGAGTGTGTTGTTTCTCACAGGGTTTTCATCTGTCTCCCCTAGAAGTTGGCCATGTGTTTGTAATATCCTCACCAAGGCTCAGAAGGGTAGATAGCCCTTCCGGGAAGGATGACTGTGAGGGACATGCTCCTCTGATGTGAAGGCTTGTCGATGCTCTGGCTCATTTGTTCATTGCATGGGACTCTCAGGTGGCCAGAAGGAAAGGGCTGGCTGGTCTGTGTGCTGGCACAGTCACTCCCACGTGAGTGCATTGGTGGAATTCTCAAGTTGCACTTACAGCTCTTGCTGCTGCGCAGAGGGACACTTACAGTGTCTGTCTGGCTGTTCCTCGTGCACTTCTGGTTACAGTCATGGATGTTTGCTGTGTCCCTGGCAGGGGCTTGGGTCCATGCCTTTGGGCAGCAGGCATTAGCTGATGTGTATTTTTTGGCTTAGAATTTGGGTAACTCTGGAGCTGCACCTTTACTGTGTCTAGTTGTCTCTGGAAATTATAGCCAGCATGTATGGCTGTCTGTGCCAGTTGCCTCTCAGTCAGGAGGAATGCGGTGACTTTGATCTGCAGAGCTCCAGGTGGCTCATATCCCATCTGGTAGCTGCCTTCCCCTTCCCAGCACCCATGGCAGCTGTAGGTGTCCCAGTAACTAGGCCACCTTGCTATGGGCCACATGTAGCTCTTGTACTGAAACACCTCAGTTTTGCAGTTGGGTGCTGTGGAAATGAAGTTTCTCATTTCTCAAGCATCTCTGTAGGTGAGAGGGTGAGAAGTGGAATAGGGTTACTGTGTTGTTGTTCTTAAAGGTAATTGGTTATGGTCTAGTTTTGGCCAACCTTTGCCCAAAGCCACTCACTGATAAGTGTGTGGTGTGCCAGGATTGCACATAACAATAAAATACCACTTAAAAAACCCTTGAAATGCTCAAAGTTCACCACTGTCATGAGATTGGGAGGCAGAAAAGAAAGAACTTGGAGAAACTTCTTCTCAGAGTAGAAATATGCCTAGAAGACCGTTAAAAGCAAATCCGGACTTACAATCTATATGGTTCCTGCTGGGAGGGCCTGGACTGAAATGGAGCTGAGAGCTGCTGTTGCAAATCACAGAGGGAAGGCTGGGCTGTGCCAGCCATCACAAAGTAGAGATGTGATGTGGTGGTACAGAAACTGAAGGGACATGGTTAGAGATGGGAAGCACAAGAAGAAGCTAGAGATAAGTCCATGCAACATAGGGCTGGCAGGGGTGGGAGATGCCATGCTGTCTTGAGTCTGAAGACTTCCTAACTACTGGTGGTTGGATGCACGAATGCTATGAACTGGGTCTCTGCAGTGGGGCACAAGCAGCAGTGTAGGGAAGACCTGGATAATATTGCTGACTGTACGCAATCTGATGAGTGTGCCGAGGGATAGGAATGAGTAGTAAGGATGCAGTAATGCATGAGAAAGCCACAGCATGCCCTTTACACTTGCTAATTGCTACTATTTGTGTGGCCTGCATTGGGGAAATCTGGCATGTGCTTGAATCTGGAGAAAGAGGCTTTGGGAGCTGGAAGGAAGGAGGTGCAGCAGGTGGTGTGTGTGCAGGAGAGGCATCCGGACCCAGTGCCAACTGCGTGCAGGGGCTTTGGGCAGGAGGAGGCTGGGAGGAAGGGGAGATACCCAGCACAGAGAATGTCCTGAGGTGAGGGGCAGCAGACAGAGCAGGAATGCTCCTGGGAGCGCCAGAAGGGATGGGAGGCTCGCTTGGTGGGAACTTGGGGACGAGTGTCTTCTGGGGCCTCGTGGAGCAGCAGCCTTTGGAGCACTCAGCCCAAAATGTTAGAACGGGATTCTGCTGGGTGATGTGGGTGATGTAAAATGTCTTTTGTCTGGACACTCTGGCCTGTAGACCAATGCCTGTTCCTCACAAAGCCTCCGCTTATTCCCTAGAATACTTCCAGAAGAAAAAAAAGTTCCTCTAAGACACCCTAAACCAATACCTGCTGTGACTAAGCCCTGTGGGCAGCTCCGCAGCTGATTTATATCCACCCCCTCCAAAGCAAAGGGGTTAGAGTGGAAACAGACGCTGCGTTAAACATAGCCGAGGGCACCCAGCAGCACAATTCTGCAATAAAGCGGGGAGGAAACGGGACTAAGGGGCGGCTGCTGCCAGGCATGACGCGGTTTCGTGTTTCCTCGTAGGCAGAACAGACCTCCTTTTGGCTGGTGCAGCTTTATGGGCTCGGTTGGGTTTATTATACTGCAAATGTTTTGAATTCCACGTCTTAATTTCCAGAGAGGCTTTGCTTAACTTTTGCTTTTTTTCCCCAGTTTTGATTTTTTACTACCACTGCCTTAACCTCTTCTTTTCAACTGGGTTTCAGTCTAAACTGCCGTTCTCTGAGCAAACACAGGGCCGGCATTCCCGTTGCCCGGCCTTCAGCTGCAAATTAATCTCTTTTCATAGTTCCATTTTATGTCCGCCCACTCTCCCCACCACATTAAGTCAGTCAACACATGGAAGTGAAATTTTTCCATGCAGGATCCTGTGGGTTGTGAGGCTGCGAGCAACACGTGACTGCCAGCTCCAGAGTCTGCTTGCACCTCTGGGTGAAAGGAAGTTTCCTCATCCCGCGCATATCCAGCGGGGATCGGTGTGATGCGAAAGGCCACTTCTCAGTGTGGCTGTTCTGTCTCTCTGGGGCGTATCACCTTCCTGGAGTGGACAGCAAATGCAAATAATGATGACGCCGACAAAGACAGACAGAATCTCGTTGGCCCTCATAGTGGATGTGCTTTTTGCTTCTATGTGATTCCTTTCACGTGAAAGCCTGGGAAGACTTTCAAGTACTCTGAGCACTTGGCGAGTATAACTGTACCTATTCCACAGGTTGAAGAACCCATGAGACACGGAACCGCTAAGTGGAAGAGATTGTCTGGGAGTGGCACGGCATCAGAGGAAGAGCTGCAAAAATAATTTAGGGCTCCCGATACTTTTTATCCTGTCTTAGTCTCCAGGCAACAGCAAATATTTCTCCTGAATGCTCTGGACGAGCAGATGCCAACGTTGATTCACAGGAAAAGGATGTAGCCATGCAAGCTCTAGAAGTGTTGTTTGGGATGGTAGCCACGGCCCCTGAGGAGACATTAATCCATATGGAGCAAACGCCAGTGAGGTTATTTCTTGAAGCTATTGCTGTATTTGCTATGAAGAGATTTCCTGAGCAGTCTAATGTGGGAGCCATCATGATTCACCCCAATTATAGCTACAGTGAGAGAATATACTGTGCTTCTCGGCTCTGGACATGCTGCAAGGGCTCTGGGGCATGAGAAAAGTCCTGCTTTACTAAGATGTTGCAGCCACAAGTGATGAGGAAAGGTTATGTCCAAGGCCAACACAAGAGTGTAAAAAGTGTGCTTTTGCTTGGAAAGGGTCAGTACTGAAAATGTGCAAAGAGGTTCCCTGCTTATTTTCTCTCAGCCTCAGATCTTGTGTGCTGTGTTTATGATAAACCTCGTGATTTTAGACTTGCAAAATTATCAGGGGACTGAAAAGCCAAGAACAAACCTAACTGACCCTCTCTTAAGAGTGCACAGCCAAAATACCTAGGGGAACTGCAGAAAACTGTTTTCCTCTAAATTTAGTTAATGTGGCTTTGGATTCTCAGGCTGAATCTGCTGACCAAGATATTTTCCTTCTTCTGGCACTTTTCTGACCAGCAAAACACTTTCAACGTGCATGAAAACAGTACTGGAAGTGTTTTTAAACCCTCTGAAGGCTCGTTTCAAAAGCAGGCAGCCTGAGAGAAATGGAGGGCAGGTAGCTGGATGAGGCCAGAGGTCTCGTGATGGAGGCTGGAGACAGGCAGCCCATGGGGTTATTAGTGTATCATCCAGGTTGGCAGAGATTTCTAGTGAGTCATCTAGACCTTCACTCTTAACTATGACAGGACTGATCTCATTATCCCCAAACCACCTTTCCGGCACAGAGAGTTATTTTGCCTTAGCCTTGATGTCCCCAGAGCCAGCGCTTCCTCGGCGTTCCCATCTCAGGGTAGTTCACTGCTCAGGCTGTTGTAACCTCTCTATAATTTCACCTAATATTTCCTCTAAATGTCTTCTGTGGAGGTTTATGGTCATTGGCTTTGTGCTCCACCCCTTTTGTTCAACACGACCAGAGCCCAGCTCCTAGATGAAGTCATTGCTGTTCTCACCAGCCTGGTCTCAGGGGATCTGCTTCTCCAAACCTTTCCGCTGCTCTCTTCCCATGTCTCTTCCATGAATAAGGTGTCCTTAAACCATCCTGTGCTTCATTTTCATCCTGGTTCTCTTCTCACTGATGCTGTTCTGCCTCTGTTTTTTTGTAGAATTTTGTGGAAATTCTTGGAAATATATCCCTGCTGGGTTGCGTGGATGGGCACGCATGTAGGAATATCCAGCTCCGATGGGAGTGCCAAGCTCCGCAGTAAGGCACTCAGAGGAAGCTGTGCTCCTGCCCTTCAGCTTTCCTTCCTGAAGGAGAGATTCTCCTCCCTGTCCCCAGGGAATGCAGTCTTTGAAACATAAGTTGATTTCTTCCCACTTATCATTATCTTTGTTTACATAAATTACAGTGCTTAACAGTGGCCATAAAATTATCCGTCCTTAAAAAAAAAGTCAGCTGTAGAGTTTGGCCCTGTGACCGCACTGATCAGCTCATTTCCAAAGGGCGAACATGCAGGGGAGAAAGAAACTGTTCCTTCATATTGATCACAGATGTTTGTCTCTCTTTTTTGGCAGCATCTGGCTTGCTTAGTGTCCCAGTGTTGGTCCCTGGGTCTTTCCCTGTGCACTCCATAGCTCTGAATTGTTTTGCCCAGCCCTTGCATTTGGGTCGCTCAGCTTTCCTCATTGGCAACTGCCATAAATGAAGTTCTGTGTTGGGAAACAGGAAGCGATGATCTCCTGGGGATGCTGGATCACCTCTGGGTCTATTGCAAGCTAAAGCCCTTTTTTGTAACATGTCTCGCCTGGAAGCTGAAGGGCAGGCTGGTTGCTTTTTGTGAATTGCTCTTGACCCATGGTAAGAGCTCAGCAATGAGAATCTGGGTTCCAATTGTGGTAAAGAAAGAGGACAATTAGGTGCCTAATGTCTCCAAAGGAAAAAAGAAAACAAAAAAAAAAGAGGCAATTCTATCTTATTTTACGCATTAAACCCAGCAACTATGAATCTAACTGCCTGTAAGGAGTCAGTGAGCTGGATAACCAGCAATATCAGGTAGACCATTTTCTGGCAGCTGTACCTACACCTTATTTCTGTCAGTGGCTGAATGGTAGGGTGCAGGTTCTTGGGCCTGTTGTGCTCCTCACTGTGAGAGGGAGGGGTGACCTGCAGCTCTGTTTTCTATCATGCTGCTGGTTTATCGTCCGTAAAAAAAACTTTGGCCCTCGGCTGATGTTACTTATGCCCTCTGACAATCTTTATAGGAGGCCTTATCAAAATTGGTGTAAAAATATGGATGACCCACAGAATGCTTACCAGGTCACCTCTATCTGTTCCTTCAATATTTCTTTCTAATTTAGTGTATGACTGTGTTGTCACATGCAAGACGATCAGCAAGTATAACCACCTTGGCTGATAGAACTACAAGCAATTAAGCCTTGAATGCCACAGGACTGTGAATGGAGGAGGAGAGCGATGTCAGAAGGTATGAGATGGGGTTTTCAGTTCAGGTACAAAGTGCGTTCAATGCTTTCTGTCTTGTGTGGGCAACAGGGAACACAAGCTGGGTTTCAAAATGTGTGACTCACGGCAGCAGTAAACCCAGCTGTGTGACAGAGAGCAATGTACCCGGTGTGGGTTCCAGCTCCTGGAGTCTCTCAGCTCCCAGCATGCCCACACGAGGAGCCCTGCTCCTGTATGGGACCCTCCAGCTCTGCAAACCTTATCCTTGGCTCAGCCAAGACCTCCTGTCCTCCAAGTCTAAAAGCTCGCAGTGAGTTACTTTCTAAAAGGCCTGAAGAAGTTCAAAAGCTATGCTGAGTTCAGTCCTTTAGGGGATGGAAAAACCCAAGTGTTGCAAGTAAGTGCAGTCCTACCCAGCCTATCACTGCTCCTTTCAAAGCTGTGGGCTTGCATGTAATGCCCTTGTCAGGTCAGAGTTTTGCTGCCACATTAACTACTGCTCTTTTCACACAGGTGCTATGCTTTCCTACTGGGTTCCAGAGGCTTTATTTTGGTAGTGAAATGGCCTCTTTATTCACTGACATATTGAAGACTGAGAGACAGCAGAGTTCAAGATTATAATTTATATAGTCAGGATTTTGAAAAAATGCATTTTCTGCCTCTTTCCAGTACATGGAGATTAGCTGTAGGCAGGCCAGAGCTGGCAGAAGTGTGGATCATTTCAAGTTTTGCACATCTATTGCACGTGACCTCTCTGGTGGGACTGGGGCTGCCCTGAGTCTTCCAGCTGTCCAGCAATGAAGGGTGGTCAGGGATCCAGCCTGCTCCATCTAAGTGAAATATGAAAAGTGTACATGAAAAACGAATGCTAAAAAGGTAAAATTCAGTTCAGCTCCAGGTAGAGGCTATGTACAATCTCCTTTTCAGTACTCCTTGAGTCACAGAACTGATCCTGAACTGTTATCATTCAGTCTGCCAATAGAACAAACCACAATATTCAATATAAAGTAACACAAGGGGGGGGGGGAAGAAACTGCAGTTTGGCAGTGAGCATCTGAGCCGTGGGGAAACCAGTGCTGGTGGGGGCTGGAGTCTCCAAATCCAGACAAGGGCCTCCAGCCCATGGGCTGTGCAGGATTTCCGGTGCTTCCAATGCAGCTGGGGTGAGGGACTAGTAGAAAACCTGCTCCTGAAAGTGTCTGTACTTTGTCTGGCTCCAAATAGTGTTTTCTGGAGAAAGAGAAGACAAGAAAGCAAAGAGAAAGAAAATGAAAGAAATGGAAAGAAAAGCAGAGGAAAGAAAGGGAAAGAAAAGGAACAAAAGAGAAGGAAAGAGTAGTGAAACTGATAGCAGGAAAAGAAACACCAAGTCCCAAACAAACATGTTTGTGATAGAGGAAATGGATTTTTGAACCCTTGCAATGTTTGGTCTTTTGGGTTGTCAGCAGCGCGTTGCGTGCTGAGCACAGGGCAGTGTGATGGAAATACCTATGAAGGCAGCCTTACCAAGGTACTGTACCAGGAAATGCTCCGTTTTCTTGACTACCTCGCGCACGATACTATGGTTAAACCCAAGAGCATGCCTCATCATAACATGTGCCTTATCGACCTCGCTATCTGATGACAACAGCAGCCCTCAGGAGACCAGACTGACATCATCCAAAACCTCAGTAGTTCAGAGCACAAGCTGATGTAGCTAGGCTACCCACCGTGCAGGACTGTTTATCTGTTTGTACTGAACTCGCAGGCACTTTGTTAGAGGAAGAGGAATATAAAAATCAAGCCCAAACAGCTTTTTAAGAAATGTTTCTGGTAAACTATCATGCTATTTAGCACATGAATGCAGAGGAGGAGGTTTTTACCCTTTCATCCAAGTAGAAATAGTCTGGCCCACAGCTTTCTGCGGCGTTGAGGGGGGGAGAGAAGCCCAAAACACTATTGCTGCCTTAAAGAGAAGTGGCACCACCGGTGATTTGGTACCAGTCCCCATTCCCAGCCGGCCCAGATGTCCTTGGGTCTGGCTGTGGGGTTTGGGCTCACCCCACATGAGGCAGGGGCCAGACGTCTGTCTGGCTGAGATTTGCACGCTCACATCAAGGTCCAGGGCTGGGTGGTTCGCAGTCACGTTGGTCTCCTCTTTCGGTTACTGCCGGATCACAGCAGCAAACCACATGGCTCTGGCCTCCTGGCCTCCTCTCTCTAATGTAAGACGAGGGGGATTTCTGCAGTAACACAAATAAGAAACAGAAAATAGACCAGGCTCTTCTTGTGTAATATTCACAGAGTGCTCTGTTTTCAATTTGCTCTCCCTGTCCCGGGTTCTTCAAAACACCTTCTCTCATTTACGTCAGCACAGATTTACCACACCCCACTTATTTCAGACCTGGATAACCCCATGGAAAAAGATTACCAGCCTTTCGGAGTGCAGCTATATGTCTCAGACAAAGGAAGATCATACGGGGCCGTATTTATTTGTGAGCTGCCTTTATATTTGCACAGCACCTAGCACAAGTGAGCCTGGAGTCTGCTGTACTACAAAATCATTCTAAAAACAGTAAATGCTTTTAAGTGCTGTTTTTCTTCTTTTCTTTTTTCCAAATTGCTAGACGAGCTTTCAGAGGGAAATGAAGCTGGATTTAAGCACTGAATGCATGCATAGCAACAAGAGGAGGGCCATCCAGCGCAAGGATGCTAAGTGTCCCTTTACAGCCCCCATTGAGGCCCAGCACCCACCTCCCGGGGCGATGCAGGGCATGGCTGTGCCATGACCCCGGGGGAGGAGCAGCTTCCCCGATTCCACTCTGGAAGGTTTGAGATCTACAAATCTGTACTGGGATCTGGGGAAAGGGGAAGCATTGCCAGGAGTCGGGAGCCATTGCTGTGGCCAAGCTGTCTGCTGGTGCCTGTATGGGAAGACAAGGTGGCTGGGACTGGGACTCTGGCTGCCGGTCCTGCTCTGTGCTCTGACTCCTTCAGAAGCCAGTTTGCAGAAGAGGCCTCCACCTTGCAGGCAGTGATGCATCCTCACTGCACTCTTGCTGCCCTCACAGATTGCTGGCTCCTTACCTCCCACCCACCTGTGCAGCTCCAGTGGCGATGTGGTTGGTATGACTAACCCGGCGGGTACAAGTGTGAGCAAAGGTTTTGTTGTGTCACAGAGTGCGGCACACTGAGAGCACGTGCATGGGAACTACCTGGCGCACGCCTGCTTTTTCATGCCCCTGAATACAAATATAACACAGTCATGAGCTGAGGCCCATTGCAGATGTCTCCTAGCTCCCCAGGAAGCAAAGCTGGAACTTCAAGGCAGCATTGCTGTGAACAGTTGCCGTAGTTAGGCTGGCCTTTCATGCTGCTATAAATCTTCACTGCTACCAAGGGAGGTGGGGGATTGAATACCACCCAACAAAAGAAAAAAAGAGTTTGTTTATAGCCGGCAAGTAAGGAAAATTGACTCAATGCGGGTCTGGCTCAAGAGGAGTGCTGGAAAAGGGGTCTGGTGGAAATAAAGACCCTTTGGACAGAGTGTAAGCTAAACCCAGCTATGCCACAGGGTTGCAGAACGACTCCCATAACTAGTGTGGGTAGCTTAAAGTGTTTCTCTGAAGCATACTGTCATTCTCCATTTTGTTGGGCATACTTCTTGGTCTTCATGAACTTACACTGAGAATGAAATGTGCCACAGGGGGAAGCTTAGAGAAAGACTTGATTAGAAGGTGGGATAATTTTAACTGCCTTCCCCTGCAGTACTGTCTAAAACATTCCTCTTCTGAAGCATGTTTGGTTTGTTTCTGCCTGATAACCCTGACGCTTATCTGCCCTGCTCTGTTCTTTCATTAGTGGTTTGGTTGATTTACTCACATCATTGCTAAAAATATTATAAAAAAAATAACGTTGTATAAACAGCACCCTGAAAGGTGGTTGGGCTCGGTGAGAGACACAGGTTTAGAGACAGCGTCTGGACCTGCTTTCCTCGAGAGGAAAAGCCCTTGAACGGCTCTTGTGCAATGGTCTGAGTACCCACATCACAAACTTCCCATGACAATTGCCACCGATCGACCACTTGCGGGCCGTCTCCACAGAGCGGCCGAGGAATGAATGAGTCATGGATGCTGCATTCCCCTTCCCGCTGCCTTCCCGGGCCGTCCCGAGGAGGTGCCTTGACAACAGCAGAGGGAAGTTAGCACTGCTCTTTTTCATGCTGCGAAACAGTGATCAAACAAAGCTCTCCCGCTTCCACCCGCACCAAAGCAGCGTTTTTTATTAGCGCTACCTACATGTTGTACTGAAAGAACAAAGTCAAGTAGAGCTAAGCACATTACTTTGTTAAATAATTGATTCCGTGCTCCTTCGGGTCAACAAAAATGCATCATATCTGCAAATGGCTTTAGAAGAAAACAAGCAGAAATATTGCCATGCTTAGGTGCTGCGGCGTCTAAATGCTATTTTTCATTTTAGAATGATTTTGTCAGGAGTTAGTTTGTTTACATTTTAATCGTTTCTAAATGAAACAAACCTGAAGAAAAAAAAATGAAAAGGAAACAAACAGGTTAAATGTTTGGCGCTTTCTTGAGTAGAGAGTTCCTATTTGAGAGGAAAAAAGAAGGTTCCATTCAATGAGGAAACTGAATTCTTTTTATTTGTCATCTGCCTGGAACAGTAATCAGTTATTCATATGGCTCCGCTACTGCAGCTCAGATATAAATACCAGCGGGCCCAAGCACGGAGGGATTCAGAATTTCCCTCGAGGTGTCTTCAAGTTAAAAAACAACAACAACAAAGTGTGAGTTTAAAAGGTTTAAAGGAATTTCTTTCTCAGCACTGGTAGCATACAGGGCAGTGGAGGGCTTGCCTTAGCCACAGCCCTTTTGCTAGGAAGCTTTCCTCACACTGTGCCCTGCCCCAACCACCACGCGGCCATCTCCTGCTTGGCTCTGAGGTGTAGGTTTCACATTGCTTGTGGAATTTGGATGTGTCCTGGAGTGGCAGTGAGATGGATGGACATAGCTCAAATACTACCAAATACTTCCATGCTGGAGCTTGTCCTGGCTTTTATGCTATGAGGGGATCCAGTTGTGCCAGAATATGCTGTGCTGATTTAGTGCTGAGCTGTGACTCAGCACCCATTAGAGGTTTTTAGCTTGCATGCCTGCGACGTGAGGTTGCACAGACGCAACATTGAGCAAAGCAGTGTGGTCATGAGAGCTGTGATGGTGGTCACACTTCACCTCTTCCTGGGGGCCTCTGGCAGCAGGTGGGGGCCACATACCGTGGAACCCTCGTGGAAGGTGCTCTTGCCTTGCCTTGCTCCAGGCCTTGCTGCTACTGGGGGCAGAAAATGCCAGGGCAGGCTCCTTGCCTGCACCCAGCTGCTAATGACAATCAGGGCCAACCCCTGTCTGTGTCCGGGAGTGCACAGGGCAGGGCAAGCGGTGATGGAGGCCTGGCGCTGGGCCGGGCCGCAAGGTGGGAGGGCAGCCCAAGGAAGGCTTGTGCCTGCAGCCACAGCTCTGTGCGTCAGCACCGGGCAGGGCCCGCACGTAGGGCTGCCTGCCGCAGCATGCCCCGTCACAGTGCTCGCCTCGCCAGCCAAACCTGGCAATGCCCCGGCATGAAGCTGTGCATTTGAGAACATGGTGTGCCGGGTGTTGTTAGCCACACTTCCGCTGTGGTTTGTTTTGTTCCCGTGCTGCTGCACAAGCTCAGGCTGCTGGGGCGGGGGGACGCCATGCCTCTCGCAGGGCGCGTGGGCCGCCCTGGCTCTGCCGTCACACGCGGCCCTGCGCTTCAGGTCATTAGTGGGAGGGACGGAGAGCTCAGGGGCCGCGGGAGCCCTGGATTAGGACAAGGCATCCTCTGGGAGCTCTCACTTCCGTTGGTTGAGCTCAGGTGCTCCCAAGGAGCCTTGCCAGTGTTGTGCAAGGTGCTATGTGGGGAGTGCTGGGAAAACAGCAACTTAACCTGGGAGAGCACAAGAAGTGACACAGAAGTCTAGGGAACAATGCTCTGGGAACTGTTGTACTGGAAGGGGCTGTGTGATGCACCAGTTTTGCAACACTGCCCTTTGATGGGCGTCATCCACATTTGCAGAGCCAGCAAGTTTAGGCTGCTGCAGTGTGCCTTCCTACGGTCACATCCTACACCCATCTGGAGATGGCAGCTACTGCAGGAACACAGAGGTGCGTTTGTTTGGGGCATCATCTCCTTGAGAGCACACGACATTCTTGCACCTCCAGGATATGTCCTGATGGCTCATGGGCTCCAGGAAGGTCGGGGATTGGTTGCTTCCTGTAAATTACCTGAATGGCCCACAATTGGCTTTAATGAGCATCTGCTTTCCCTTTACAGACTGTCACAGCAGCTCTCAACAGGAGCTTCTGCACGAGAGTCCCAGTGTTAGGAAAGAGTAGGCCTCTGCAGGGCAAGGGGGATGTACCAGGATGCTGGAAACCACTGTCTCTGCCAGGACTCGGCTGAATTTACTGGTTTTTCAGGGCTCCTTGTAAAGCCAAATCTTGGAGATACTGAAGTTTTGTGGATCATTATGATTTTGATGGGGAAGGGAAGCACCAAAAGGGATTTCTGGAAGTGCCACGATTAGTTTCCTACTGAGCAAAGTATTTTCTTATTGTAGAAATTGAATGGATTTGTTAATTGCATTTTAGGTTATCCAGGGCTCTGGATAAATTGTCCTTTACTCAAGGAAATGTAAATAAACTCCTCTGAACCCCTGCCTAGCTAAGCCAAATTGAGAACAGCTCATACGAATGGTATTGTGGGCTGATGGTTACCGCAGGGACATGGGGTTAGAGCTGGGCTCCATTCTATGCAGAAATGAGGACTGGTCTGTAAAATGGGTCAAATAATTCCCAGCTCCCTAAAGCACTTTGGAAGCACGTTGTGGTTTCGAATGAGTTTGTAGCTCCCTGTGTAAGACAAGCTTACAGATAAGCTTTAGAAACTGAGGGAGTATCTTGAGTGCTAAAAGAAGGTGTTTTAGTACAAAAAGTACTCAAGCTCAAATTGAATCAAATTCATGTTTCACTCTAGGAATCATTGAAATTATAGAAAAAGAAAAAACAAACAACATACCCCAGTCACAGTACTTTACAAAATCTCAGAATTAACCAAAAACACCCGATAAACACTGTGCTATGCAAAACACTCAGTTTTATTTCCAGACAACTAGATAAGATGATCTTAACAGAGCTGTTAACTTGTGAGTAGATCTGTAACTCTCTGTTAACAGTAACCACATTAACTGCATTTAGGGTAAATGCAGAACACCAAACCGGCAGTGATGCATCACTTACACCCTATCTATGCTGTATTTCAAGCGCAAGTGGTACTTGGCTAGTGGGTTGGCCTGGCAGCTTGAGAGCAAATCTGCTTGCTGCACTGGTTTGTGTTTAGCAGCTTGAAGGGCATTGGTGCTGTTTCAAGCTGTCTGGGATACATGTGTGCAAGTGATATATTTGATGAGAATACACATCTTGTTGAGATAGGTTAAAACTGAAAGCGTGGGGGGAAATGAACCCGAGAAGGTTCCTGGCAGTGTTTCTTCTGCAACTCAGCTTCTTGAATCAGCAGCTTGGGAACAAATTGCAAAATGGTCCTAAGAAACGTCATTGCTCTATGGGTTGAACAGGCTATCTGCGCAGGAGCCTCTGATGTTGCACCGTTGTGCAGAAGTAGCGTTGTCTCTGTCTGCTCATAATCTGACTGAGGTGGGTGGGACTAAACTGTACTGAGCCTCTGTCACTGCTTGGGTAGCGCATGCAGGGCACGCATTTCACGTGGCACATGCCGCAACCACATGGCTGCACAGCCTTCACCTGGCCCCTCAGCACCTCCTCTGCACTCATCCTTACCCCCATGCCAGGAGAAGTCTGACCTCGTCTGCGGTGCCCTGCTGTGCTGCAGGCCATGGCCTCCATGGTGGGAATCCAACCTGACCTTCCCGGCCCCTGCTGTTCCTGCCCTGTCCCATTCAGAAACTGTTAATCATCCTGAACTACTTACGGGTTTTGTGATCTTAAACAGGGCTTGAACTCAACTTTCTAGAGGTGAAAACATAACGTCTTACTGTAACTCATTTTACCAGCCAATCCTATCCTGAACCTAACAATATTTTAATCACAAAATCCAACCTCAAAACCCACAGCATTTTCAGTTACTGTATTTCATCACCACACAGCTCAAAACAACTCTTTTTTTTTCAACCACCCTTGTTTTTTTACAGTGAATCACAAACCATGGAACTTAACAGACGGAAAAGACCTGGAGAAATTCTCTCTCACTAACCCTGGTGTATATAAGGAATAATATAATTAGAGTAAAAAACATCTCTTTACACTCGCACGGGTATAGCAGAGTTCTAGGAGTCAGCTTCCTCTTTGTTGAGCCAGATAGACCATCCTAAACAAGCAAAAAAGGGTTGCTGTTTCAAAATGCTCGTGATGATGCCTTTTTTAATCAGCCTAAGGAACGGAGCACTTTTTCCCCAGAAAGCAATTCCATGCTCTACAAGATTTTACCATTACGCTTTATTTCCTGGTAGGTCTCCTGCTGCTCACTCTTCTGCTATTCTTGGCCATGCCTCCTTGAATCACACCAAGGAATAATTAACAATAATGTAACTCTGGGTGTCAGCAGGTTTTGCCCACCAGAAGAATGTTAGCCATCATGAATGCTCTGTGCAGTACCCACTAATATTGTTCAGCTGTTCCTAGGAAGGCTGGTTCCTCTTAGTCACCGGTTTATTGGCGAGAAAGCTGGGACATGGGAATTTAAACTCTCATAGAAAGACTACAGGACAGCCAAGGGAGAACACCTGATCTTCGGGCTGTCACTCCTAAGCAACAGCTACCTTTCTTCCCATGGTGATTACACTCCTGAGAATCAATGGGTGTTTCACAACCCAATGACATGTTTACTGTTCTCAGCCTCAGTGTGCCCAGTCTTAGGGACAATGACTTCCAGTGCATGTAGTGCTTGTGCTGAGGGGCTAGAATGGGACCCTCAGCCCTAGGCTGCAATCCCAGTCTCACTGGCAGTGAAGTGAATCGGAGTTACTCTGGAGTGAAGGATGTGCATCCAACAGCACCGTCTGGCCCACACAACTTTGCGTAAAGCATGGCCCTTGTGTTTGGCACTGTTGGCCTCGGTTGGCATCCATGCTAGCAATGGCCATACCTGCTGAGGATGTGCAGAGCTTTTCCACCACCATCTCCACAGGCCCCTCCAGGGCAGGACAGATCCAGCCGCAGCCCAAATGAGATACCCTTTGTGCCTTGATCAACTTCATGCATCTTCCTATCTGGGGGCTTGCAAAATTAGCATTCATAAAGCTTCCCCCAGCCCTGTTTCCTCTAAGTTACACCCACATTTTTCTTATGAGTGACTCACTGTTAAAACAGAATGTTTCTCCAGCTAGAATTCTATGCTGTGTATTAGAAACAGCTGAGCTGCCTTAACAGCAAGTTGCCTGGGTGTCTGTGAGACCATGTGTCTGAGTGTATGGACATGCACAGATATGTATATATGCTTTCTCTGTTTTTAATTTGAGTTTCTCCTTTGCCCTTTCCACTCCTTTTCCTTTCAGTTTCTTCTATTTATTTATTTTTCCCCCTCCCCCTCTCTTCTGTGCATGTAAAATATATCTACAAACACATTCAGGGTTTGAAGAGCAATATAAAATGACCTCATCCATTCCTTTGTGGATAAACAGAAGGAAGGCCATGGAGTTATTTCACGTGGTATAAGAAAAAAGAGTTAAACCAGATCAGTTTAAGTTAAACAAAGGAAAGCTTGAAATGAAATAACAGGAACAACACCCTTGGTTTGTTAGATCGAGGCATAATTACTTTCTCCAGGTCAGTGACTGAGCATTTTGCACACTGCTGTTTTGGAGTGACAGTGCTGCTGTGTGCCCCTCTGAAATCAGCACACGGCAAGTCATGGGGGCAGAGCTGTCAGATGGCAGGTTTCTTGGGGTGATAAAAAGGCCATATGTGAGGTTGTTATAAAGGAAAATTCCAATGACTGGGTGCAATATTTAGAGAACATAAACAAGAGGGTTGAGGGTAAGATGTGTTCATATGTAAAGGTTGTTCCCACTTACATTATCACCCACTGAAGCCTTCCCCAGAAATCTCATACATTCAGCCCCTTTGCAAAAGTTATAGAGCCAGGTAGGTTGGGAATGTGGTGAAGGTAAGAACTGTTCTGGGAGACTAACCCCACAACACATCTGCTATTCAGCACAGCACTGTCTTTGTGATATGATGCCACCAGGGCACACGTCCCTGTTCCACTCCAACCTCTGCTATCTTCTGCCACTGTGTCCTGATGCTGTCATGACTGCAAGGGCACCCTGCTCTCACCTGTGCACCAGGGTGGGGAAACAGATTTGGTTGCTTTGTTGTGGCCAGAAGGGTTTCAGCTGTGGGCCATACAAGGCAGGAGCAGACCTCCTCCACCTACTGCTCTGCAGCAGCTGAGAGCAATGAACAACTTAACAGGCAAAACAGGTAGGGCAAGCACGGTGGCAGGGCAAGTTCCCCTCATGCTCGCTCCACCACTTACAGCACTGGGGCTGAAGTCTCTACTTGAATGAAAGTGCAAGTGTTAGGTGTGGTATATGAGTTATGCATGAAAAGATTAATGTGTTTAAGGGTAGAGCCTCAACTACCAGCTAACAGCCATGAATGAGCCTTGGGGCGAGCCCAAGCCAGCTTCCACTCTAGCCAATAGAGGTATGTATGGTCTTTTGGCTTCAGTGGGAACAGGATGAGATCCTTCATGGCCAGCCAAGGAGTGATTAGTCTCATGATGTAACAGTGCTTGTAACTGCCTGCTCAGGCTTAATTCAGCTCTTTTGTGAACAGGCATTATGGCAGATTGTAATTATGTGATCACACACTATTTGCTCTACAAGAAGCTGCCTCATTGGAAGCCCACGTGGGTGGTGAGGCAGGCTGGGGTGAGGGTAATAGGGCCTGCTCCAGCCCCTTGGCCTTGTCCTGCCTCCCACTGCAACGGGCTTCTTGCAGGGTCTTGAGCAAGAAAGCATTCCAACGTCTGCACGGAGTTCAGGTTTCACCAGCAGCACAAGCCTGACTTTTTCTAAATATAGGAACTTGGTTTTGCAATCTTACTGATCTCTGAGCATAGCTTTATGTAAGGGACACTCAACAGACATAATGGCTTTAGGTTTAAACTGCTTTTACAGCCTATCCAGATCTATGCGGCAGGAGGTATGAGAATCCCTTGGCTTGCCTGCCAAGGCGTGGTGGCACACCTATCTGCTGGCAGCTGCAGCCTGGATTGCTGTTGGCAGCAATAGCAGTTGGAAACAAAAGGTTTTATCTCTTTGATCTTACACCACATGCTCTCTCTGCTTCTGGCCATCTTTCCAATCTCACCTTCTACTTCATTTAAAGTGCTCCAGGAACTCTGCTGGCCTGGCTTCCAGCATCCCCAAAACAGGTAGCTGAAAGGCTGCCTGAAGATCCACACTGATAAACAGAAGACATGAATGGAAGGAGAACATGAAAGGAAACTGCAGCAGTGTTTCCACCACGTGGTGGTGGCTCTTGGCTCACTTGCATTGGTGTCGGTGTCATGGGGATACCCAAGTCGCTGCAGCTTGGCCCCTTACTGACTGGGATCTCTTAGCAGGTTGAGGCAGTGTCCTGGATTGGTGTGGATGGAACTGAGAGCTCCCAAAAGACAAATGCTCTGATATAGAAAATGAACAAACATTCAGCAAAAACTGGGATCAGTCCCCTGAGTGTGGTTGGACTAGGAGCACGTCAAAAGAGCCTCATTCTGCTCAGTGAAGCTATTCTTTGGGCCTGATTTTTATCTTTTGCAGGGATGGAGTAACCACACCGATGTCACTGGACTGACACTGGTGTAAAACTGGTGTGTGTGACTGGTGAAATAGGTCAGATTTCTGTATGCGGAGGTGCAGCTGCTGAGTGCAGTGACATCGAGATTTTGCAGCTATTTCCTCCTGTGGCCCTGCAGGGCTCCCCAGCTCCATGAGCCACCCGCTGCCCCAGAACTGGGCTGTGGGGTTTCCTACAGCACTTCTGTTTGCCCATGCAAGCACTTTCCACAGATCTGTGACAGAAAAACACTAATTTTGTTGGTGCTCCACGCTTCCTGTTGCTAAAATCAAGATGCAGCACTGTGTGCCTGCTCTGGTAGAGCCCGCATCAAAACTGCCCAGTTTGTTGAATGGAAGAAAGTAACTGAGGAGTCAATGTGGTAGTAATTTTGACCACTGATCAGCCGCTTGATTTCACACCCTATTTTTTTATACTTCAGCGCAGGGCATTATTATTACTCTAATCCCATGTGGGTACTTGACTTTTTATAAAAGCTTTCCACTGGAGACGTGGAATGAAGTGTTGTCCTCTGAGCCACATTAATGTCTGAGGCTGGGCTGGCTCTGCCGTGGTGCGGAGGGTAATGGTACCCTGGGATTTCTGCAAGCTGCTAATAAACAACCCATGTCTCTCATTTGGATGAAGTCCCTTTCACAGAGCTGTGTCAATGCAATCTGCCCCACGCCCATCACACCTAATCCCTTCTTGGAAGTAAATACTGAAAGAGGAAAAAAAGAAAACACATGAAATGAGGGAGAAAGGAAAGCAATGCCCAAGGAGCTTGGCTGAGCTTCACATCCCCCATGCAGGGAACGGGGCAGCTGACTTCCAGCCTTCCAGGTGATGTAATGTGAATTAAAGTTCGTTCAGCGCTGCACACACCTCTGCCTCTTGGCATGGAGCAGGTGAGGGACAGCTAGCAGCTCTGGAAGCCACCAGCAAGCTGGGCAGCCCGGTGTGTGCATGGGAGACGGCTGTGTGCTCCCCTTGCCCCTGCTGCTGTTGGGGTATGCTCTGCTTCTGGAACCAAAGCTTTCCAGCTTGCCCGTGGGCTACATGGAAATAAGGGGAGGTGGAAGCAAGAAGCAACTTGCTTGTCACACAGGAAAGCAGCTTGAAGTTTGTTGCTACTAAGCAGCACGTTACAGCTTTGAAATGATTGGCCTGAGCACTGGCCATGGTTAAAAATCGACTTTCTTCTGAGGAGATAGAATGGCTGTTCACCTGCCTAAGGCCCTGGCCAAACCCACCCCCAGCAGTCAGGTTTTCCCCCATTCATCGCAATAGGCCAGCACAGCACTGCTCCATACCTGCCTGACGTTTTGCTGTGATTCTTCACCCTCACGAGGTGCCGTGTTTCCCCCCCCAGGTCTCGTTTTGCTGCCAACGTGGGTGCCTGTGGGACTGTTTGTTGACAGACGTGGTGACCACTTTTACTACACGTGTAGCGTGGGGTTTTTGTTCCTTTTTTCTCCAACACTTTTCTGGGTAATGTTTTCCACATTTGGTCTCAACCCACAGTCCTTTTCTCAGAAAACAGTCACCTCAGTGATATTTCCGCATGTGTGTAAACACATGTGTTAAAATAGCCTGCTTCATGTAGATACCATTAGAAAACTCCATTACCACGATATTAGTCTAGCTAAACCCAGGAGCAGTCTGAAACAAGTGCACGCAGTGCACGTGCTGCTTATATGGAGCTTGCCATTTCTGCCCAGCTCTTGCTGGCAGGTCCCTGTGGCTGGAGGGGAACCAGTTCCCTCCAGGGACAGGTGAGGTGGCTGCTCCTCATAGCCCATCCCCAGGAGGGGAGCACTGGGCTGGGTTTCCCCTCCAGCTGCAGGGTTGCTGCCTGCCAGCCAAGAGGATGCTGGGGCAGTGACCGACCCTAGGACAGCCTTAGGACAGAGATAGCACTGACCTGTCCTCGCAGCCACTGCGGACACATTTACATATAAAAGCCAAACCTGAGAGATGAATAACAGATAAACCTGCCCGTTTTTCAGGTGCTGGAAAGTCTGACTGCCTTCTTTTTTTACAAACACAGGTTTAAATAGTATTCATCTCAGGGGTGTGGATGACTTTATCTTGGTTGGGAATCCATGGAAACGACTGTTAACCTCTAGCATTGTAATATGTTGCCCAATGCATCTATATAAACATGAAGCATATTTATAGTGTAATGATCCCTTGGGTTCATTAAATACCATAACAAGGACTTTTGGAAAGCAGCCAGATATCCTGCTCTTCCAAGCTATATTAAGAAAGGCCAAGCTGTTACAAGAAAAGATTGAATATATTTTTTTAAACTAGCCTTGAATTATTTAGCACGTTCTCTGAGGGACTGTTGTCTCACGTCCCTTCTCAGCATCTGAGGTCCAGGGGTCTGGGACGCTGCAGCCATCCTGTGGGGTTAACCCTGTTCTGCTTCCCTTGGGAAGCTGCAGCCCTGGAGTGCTTCACTTCCCCCCTTCACAGGCACCAGCACGCTGTACTGCCCAAGCACAGGTCTGCTCCAAGAAATGGTCCTGTACAAACACATACGGCAAGGTCTCACAGCCTTAAAGAGAGAGAAAGAAGCAGCAGCCCACACAAATTTAATTGGTAGTGGTTAACTCTGGAAAGCAGTACGCTGGAAAGCAGTACACCTGAATAAAAAAAGGCAGGTTTTATGAAGCTACGTAAGGCCATATATGGCTTTAGTGTATTAGCAAAGTTAGGGCTGAGACAGTATTCAGCAAAAAAAGAATTCACTTCTGGTGCTCGAGAAAGAAAAGGTTCTGCAGTTCATTATGTGGCTCGTCTGTGTCAGTGCTGCAGGGCTGAAAGAAATAAAAAGCAATAAAATCCGACTTTGTCTCTAATACCAGCAGATCCATGGCTAATATGCAAAGGCGCATGTTCTGTTTTGTAAGACAGTACTGTTTTTCCATAGCCTTTTTTTTTTTCACAGAAAGCCCACACTTTCAGAGTGAGGCTGTTACAGTTTCCTTTTCAGTGGCAGTTGACTTCAGAAAAATAGAGCTGCTGTTTCCAGCAATTCCTGAGCACTCGAGGTGCCTCTCATCGTCAGCAGAGGTGCAGGCAGCCCCTGCCATCCGCCACGTCCCAGGGCACGGGGTTCAGCTGGGCTAAGGCTGCAGCAGCCCAGCAGGCCCCGTCCTGCTTCGCGCACCGCAGCCTTACATGAGGTTTGCAAACCTCTCCAGTTTATCTCAGCTTTTTGCATTAGAGAAAGGGGTCAGTGAGTTACAGGAAGCTGTGCCTGTGTTGTATCTGGTACTCCTGCAGGATTTTGGCAGTTTCACTTCCAGTTCAGCCCAAAGCTGAAGTGCCAAAGCAGCAAGAACACAAAGTAATACACATACATACATACACATACACACACACACACACACACACACACACACACACACACACACATATATATATATATATATATATATATGGGGGGGGGGGGTTGTTTTTGACTTTTTTTAAAGAGAGATGTTTTACAAGTATTTCATAATTCTGAAAGATTTCCCAGCTGTGGCTGAGGCTGACTAACAACAGCTAGGGTATGAGGGTGATTTGGTGTGAAGGGACCCTGCACAAAGTGGTCCCTCAGCGGGCAGGAGCCAGATGCTGGGATCGGAGCATGCTGGAGGGTGGCTTGTGTTTCCTATAGCCCTGCTGTGATGGCAGCGGCAGGCCCAGGTGCCATCAGAGGGGCAGCAGCAGCTGATGGCTGAGTGCTGTATGTGAGGTGGCCTGGGGCAGGAGCGTCCCTCGAGACCACCTGTAGACCCACACCCAGCACCCACGTTCTTCAGTGGGATGCAGCTGGGTGGGACATAGGGGTGGCCTGATCCCACTCCCACTGGTGTTTTTCTGCATCAGCCTTCTGCAAAGGCTGCTGTCAGCCAAGCAATCCCCAAAGGTACATAGTCCTATTGAGGAAAGATTGGTCGGAGGGAGGGAAATCTTTTAGCCAAACTCCTTCATCCACCTCTAGTGCCTTCGCTGCCCCAGAGAAAGGGCTGCTCTCATTCTCTTCTTTCACTGCAGTTAATTAGCGAGTCCAAGCCAGCACTCCTCAGAGCTAGTGGCTCCCTTAATCTCCCTGTTGCTAGGGCATGCTGACATGCTCCACTGGTACTAGTTCCAGCATGATGTGGGGGATTGTGGAAAGAAAGAGTAAAGGGCTGATCAAACATAGTCCAATTAAAAAAAAGAAAGAAAAAAAAAAAAGCAGCTCTTTTAGATGGTGATAGGAAATTCACAATGGGGGAAAGTAGAGGGTGAATGATAAGGCCTAAAGGATCTCATTAAATTGAGGCCAGCTGAGCAGATCTACCTTATTTCACTCTCTTTCTCCTGCCACCCCCGTGATAGAGAACTTTTATCAAAGTGGTGGGGCAGGATGATTTCCTCATTAAAATGTTTGATAAAAATAAAAGTATAATTGTTTTCCTCAGAATTTTTGTAAATCAACCCTTTAAATGTTTGGGAAGCAAGCTGGAGCCTCAGTGAAGTGTGCTGCTTGATTGAATGTATGCTGCAGGTGAGAGTCCCATGGATCATTACCATTTCCTCCTCATCTCATCAGGACTCCCAGGAAACAGAAGGTGAAAGTTAAATAGGGCACAAAGAGCTCCAGGAAGGTAGAAGTCAACCTTGAGTGTAAACGTGAGCTGTTTGTCTTGGAAGTAGTGTTTCTGACTTTTATCTGTGTCATCCTTTACAAAATTAGAGTGAGCATATGGTTCTGCATTCATGCGAGGTGCTCTGGGAAAGTCTCATACAGGTTTTTGGTTTTTTTTAAAATTTTTTTTAGGACCTCTGGTAAGTGGCTACCATTTGCTGCCTCAGAAGAGCAAGGATTCCACCACAGCATGTCTCAGTGAGTATACGGGTATCCTGAAGAGCTGGAGACTTCAGGCAGCTGCAAGCTGACAGGTAAGCTTCTTAGAAGGTCTGTGCTAAACAGAAGAAATGAGGGTAGGGCTTAATCCCTTGCTGGCAACCATCACAATGTCAGAATGTGGTAATTGGCAGTGCATTCTTTTCTTTAATCCAAAAATCAGCCAGATAATGTATCAGAACTATGTTTTGAGAGTCTACCTGAATGATGGGTTGCAAAACAGAAGCAAGCACCTGTCCTACACATCCACTTGCTGATAAAGCCACGAGATGAGCACTTGTATTGGTGTGATGATTCTTCTCTTGGGGTCATGGAAAGGGGTGGATGACTGTGATCCTGCTGGACAGCACAGCTCCGGGTGCCAGGAAGAGCGCAGCAGTGGCAAATGGCACATTTTCTCTGCCCAAATACCAGTTTTAGCTGGAAAACTTCTGCAGAGTCTCTCTGGTTTCACTTGATTGGTACCTCTATAGGCCCCAAAAGAGGCAGAGTTGTTTTTTGTTTGTTTGTTTACTTTTTCAAGCCACCTCTCAGTTCTTATTGAAGAGCAGTCCATTATTGCAAATGATTAAGTTAACCTCTCTTGCCTGGAGGTCCTTCTCCCCACCTTAATAGCTCCCTTTGGCCAAGAATTCCTGTCTTGCAGTGCAGGTGAGGGGCATGGACTTCTCACTTCTACTGAAAGGGAGGAGGTTAGCTATTTCCAAAGATCAGGTCAACCTTTAAATGTGCAAATACTTTTTTATTAATCTCTCCTTCTTCCAGTAGTTTTCCCTCCCATCTGGCTATAGGAGTACACAGGCACCATTGCTGCATGGAGAATGCCAGATTTTCCACATGGCAGCTCAGCCTGCGTACAGTTTTAGTTTTAATCTTTTTCAGGTATCAGGCCATCCTTCTTCAGGCTATTGTAAAATAATCCCTTTTTGCTGAGGGATTTCCTCTGAAAAAGGATCAGGATTTTGGCATCTAACACATCCCCCACCCTCCTTTCTCTTTCCACAATCTTTCTATCATAGCTCAGATCTGCATAGCAGGTTTCTGCCAGCAGGACTGCAGCCAGAACTATGATGAGACGTGCTGAGGTGGGGTCCAGGGATGTCACAGTTGTCCCCTACCTTGCCTGAATGAGCCGTGCTTGCAAACAGGCTGTTTTGTAATATAATCTCAATGAGTGAATGCATCCCTTTCATAAACATAGCTTTAGATAGTGGGGCGTACTGGTAGAGAGAAATTTGGTTTGCTAGGAACCTTTCACTAATGCTGGTCCTCATGTGTTCACATGTATGGGCGTGCAGTGGTAGCATGCTCCTTCTTCATTCACTCCACCCATCTCCGCTCTCTGAGAGTCTTGTGCAGAGTGAGGAAATGCAAGCTCAGTGAGCCTTTGTTTGCTCTATTGGACGTACGTTTGTAGAAGAGAGATGGAGAGAGTTTCTGTTGCCTTCTTCTGGCAGAAGAGATATCATTCATTACCTGGCATCGCTACCTATCTTAATGTTGTTTTATACTGATTTTGCACTTGATGTTAATAGCAGCATTGTGTGCAGGACAGTGGAGAACTTGTCTGTTGTTTCAGGAGTTTAATGCCCGCCTGCCTTTACCAGCATTGACGTGTTGCTGCATCTTGCAACATCACCACTCACCTTTCTTTCCAAGGGTGTTTTTTGTTTTTCTAGTTTTTTGGCAAGTAGTCCTATAAATACGAGAAATGTCTCTGTCATGCTCGCCTGCTTTTTAGATGTTGGTACACAGTTTGCCTCTATGTATCAGTCTCTAAACGTAACTCACGTGCATTGATGCGGGGAAAAAGTGTGATGAGACAAAACCAAATCAAATGGCTGAAAGCACAATTAATGCAGACCAGAAGGCACGGTGTAAGAGTAGCTGGACAAGGGGGTACTTTGCTGTTGGCATGATCTTCCCAGGCTGAAAGAGAGAGATTTCTTTTTTTTCTACTGTGGAAAATTGTCATGATAACAACTGGAGGAGGACAATACAGCCATTATGGTTTGCTCTTTCTAATGTTAGCCTCTAACAATCTATAAATAATGTGTAGGTTTCAACATTCTGTAGTTTTATCAGCAGGATGTTTTGTCACTTACTTTATGATCCTAGATCGCTGCTTTGGTTTAAACAGCAGTGAACATGTCCCAGCCCACAAGAGGTGTCTGGGGTCGTGGGCTCAGCTGAAATACGTGTGATGGTGTCCTCTCAGCTGTGACAACTGGCTGACACTGCAAAACGTGCAGGAACCCTAAAAACAAAAAAAGCAGAATGGAAAGGAAGGAGACTCATAGCTAGGCAAGTGGCCAGTTTTTCTGCTTTTTCCTTTGAGCCTTCACTACTGGAAGTCTCTACTTGCGATGTCCTTACTATCAACTGATGTGTTAGCTGTTCATTTATGGGGAATTATAACTAAAGGGAACTGGAACGGTATCTGAAATTCACTTCCGCTTGAGCAACAGAAAGGCTGTCTGAATTCCTTCCCCTTTTGGCTGCTCGTGCTGCTCTTTTGAAAGAGCAGCATTATAGTGTTATAACACTGCTGTATTTACAGTGTTGCTTTACAGCTACAGCTTTCTCAAGCAGTGAGCTTTTGCCTATCTTTACTGATGTGAAGAGTATGTGATGATAGCAGATAAGCTGGGGTTTCTGTGCAGGCAGGAGTTTAGCATGATTCTGTGACTAGTGAAGTGAGTTTTCCATATGTATGAGAACAAAAAATGTTCCTTGCTCCGTCAGCCTAGTTGGTTCTGCCGTCAAGCCAGGGAAGCCAGCAAAAAAAGTACCAAACAGGAACAGATGGTTTTCTAACGAGCAGTTGCGACAAACTTGATGGATACTTCTGGCCGTAAACATTTCTAGCATTCAGGAGTATTTAAATTCCCAATCTGTACTGGGAGATCTTTTCACCTGTACTGATCACCTCTGATAATAACAGGAGGTTAAACAGACCAGCAGAAATGGAGTGCGCCCATGTGGGGCTTAGCAGTTGGTGGCTATAGAGGTCGTGCTTCTACTCTGTCCTAGACCAAGATAAACCAATGGTGATTCTGTTGAGGTCACTTAGTAGTTAAAAGCATGTCATTTGGGGCTTTAGACAAGTGCAAAGTTTTAATGATGTGGAAAGCATCTCAGAGAAAACAGCAATGAGAGTAGGCTATCCCAAAACCGGGCAATTGGTAGGAAATAAGTAGATAAATCATCAGGTTTTTGATCTTAGCCTCAAGGAAAAAAGCATGCAGGAGCAGGACTAAGATATCTGAGGACAAAATCACAAAGGCTAAGCAGCAAACTGAGATCCAGTTAACAAGAGACTTTAAAGTAACAAGTAGATTTTTTTAATCACTATAGCAGCAAGAGGACGACCCAGGCACTGCTATGCAGTGGAGAAGACAGTCTATGGACAGATCTTGGCTAGACTCCCAGGGTACATTTCATACATTTTCTTGCCGTTTTTTTTTTTCTTCAGATAACTATTGCAATTGATGCTAATGACAGAAGGGGGGTGAGATCACAAAAACTAGAGCAGAGAATGAGTTAGAAAATCCCTGTGTATGTTAGTGTCCAAGTCACTAACCTAGTTGGACCAGAAGAATTTCAGCCTAGGGTAATTGCACCAGCGAATTATTTAACCTCAAGTCCTAGCCTAGCTTCTGGGATGTTACAGACCCCAAGAACACACTTAGAAGCCTGGAAAAGTGCAGGCGTAGTTCCTGCCCTTAAAAGGAAAAAAAGGAGGAGCCAGGGTTTGCAGATTGTTCAGTTTAACTTCAATTCCCGGAAAAATACTGGAACAAACAATCAAACTTTTGTAAGCACGTAGAATAAAACAAAGAGATGAATAATGGCCAATGTATAGTTGTCAAAACAAATAACTGTGTAAAATGGTTCAAACTTCCTTTCATGTCAGAGTAAAAAACCTTGTTGATAAGGGAGAAGGAATAGTTGTCCTCTATTTTGGCTGCGGGGCGGCTTTCGTCACAGTGTAATGTGATACTCGTAAGCAAATAAAGGGAACCTGTGCTAGGTGGGGCTGGCCTAGGGTGATGCAATATTAGTTGGGAAACCACACACAGAGAATAGTTATTAGTGATCCTTTAGAAAGGGAAAGGTGGATCAAGAAGAGCTGTTTGAGAGACTGTACTGGGCCAGCATGATTTAAGGTGATTATGAACAGCTTGGACAATGGAATAGGGAATACCATGTTCTTGTCTACTGCAAAGTTGGAAGGGAACTATAGATATACTGAAATATAAAACTACAATTAAAAACTAGTTAGGCAAATGGTCTCCAAAGTAGGATTCACTTCAGTAAAGGAGGTTGTAAGTTTCTGTAGATGGGCATTGCTGGGGATAATTAATTTTGTTTATACAGGGTAGTTAAATATTTTCCTAAGTAGCAACTCTACGTAAAAATATCTGAGAAATGTTTCAGATCACAATCCAAATGTGAGTTAATTGCTAATGCAAAAAGGGCAAATGCCTGCTGAGGATGTGTAAATAGGCCTGGACCCTACAAGTAAGCCTTCTGTTCAGTTCTCTGTGAGGCCACAGGTCAGTTATGGGTGCTGTGTTTGAGACAGAGTCCAGAGGATGGCAATGGGAATAATCAGAGTTCATGAAAACAAGACCTAGGAGGGAAGAATGATTGAAGTGATGTTATTTAGTCTAGTTAAAACTGAAGGAGATGGGGCTCCTTCTGTTGATTATGCATAAGGTGGTTGGGAAAAGGAGAATATGTTGTTCTCTACATCCCTGATGGATGGGACAAGTAGTGAGCTTAAATTATAGCAAAGGTTAGATGTTGGAAGAAAGAAAGCAGTAAGGATAATGGCACCCGGGAGTATCTGAGGAGGCTGTAGACTCACCATCATGTATTTAGGATGAGGTTAGGCAAGCATTTGTCAAGAGTGGCATAAGTATAATGATCTTGTCTTGGGATATGAGTCTGGACTGAATGATCATTTGAGATCCCTTCCAGCCACATAAATCTCAGATCCTATCCTGACTGCTGAAGAATGCCAGGATTACGAGTGCTCCGCATTTGTGGTTTGTGACGCTTTCATTCATGAGTGAGAGCCAAGTTTTGCAGGAGCAAGACGTGCTGCTTGCAAATTTGCAGGAAATTGGCTTTGGTGGCAGGTAACGCCATCAAAGAATGAGCCCTCCTTAGATTTTAAGGATATCATGCTGCAAGGTTTCTCTTGTTTTTAAATGTCTCTGAAGCTAACCATAATGATGATACATGACACTAGCCTTGAAAGCACTGATCAGTATAAAACATCCTTTCCGTTGTGCCTGCATGCTAATTGCAGCCAAGCAGAGCTGGCCTCCCTGATCCTCAGAATACAAGAGTGCTCGCTTCTGTTTCGGTGGGAACCAGAGGCCTGTTCAGCCTGCAGCGCTGGCACTAGTGATGCAGGCTGGCACTAGCAGTGCTAAAGCTGCCACAGGCTTCATCAGACCCTGGGGAATAGAAATGTGAGAGATTGTTTTTTGTCTGGAGTCCCCTCTGTCCATTAGGGACAGAGCTTGCTAGAGATTATTTTCTGCAAGCACTTAGAGGAGTTTGCACTTCTCTAGGAATTCAAAGGGTGTTTAATGGAAAAGGGTACAAGGAGGACAGAAATACACTTTTTTTTTTTTTAGTTTCCAAAGACTGCTTTTACAAACATCGGTATATAAATAGAAAAAAAAGGAGGCTCGTTTTAAAGAGGCGACTAACCCAATGTCCCTTGGAAAAAAACCAGCAGAGAGCAAACACTGAAGTCCTTTAACTCCGTGTCATAATTTATAGCAGGTTTGCAATTGTGAAATCTCTCAGCGACTTGGGACAGATGTTATGGTGAGGAAAATAAAACAAACAGACAACGGGATGGGAAATGCAGAGAAGATGAAATGACATCGTGTTGTAATCCTTATGGGAAATCTCTATACAGCTTTCCAAAATACTGTACTGGTGAGCAATTAGGAAACTAGACAAGCTATATAAACAGAGCCGCTAGAGGTCTGCGACTGTTCCCATGCAGCTTCCTCAGCGAGCACAAGCCTCAAGGCAACTTTGGGGAGGGGAACATTTCTGCCCACCATCTTCTCAATGGTCCCTTTAATATTCTGTCCAGAGCTATTTGCGTAAGAAATGCACACAAGTGGAGGTTTTCCAGTGCTCGCTCCTGTTCCTATGGCAGTAGATCAAAGGCAGTAACAATACGGAGTTAATTAATTCAGGAGAAGGAATTCCCACTTGCAGTGGTCTTAACCCAGCAGTGGAGGGAAGGTGTCAATCATAAGGGCAAAGGTGCCGAAACTGGCATGGATTTGTGGTTGTTTTTTTCCCTCACTGAGGAGGGCAGTTAAATGGTGAATGTCACCTGAGCTTCAGAAAAAGCTTCAGGAAAGAGTTTATATACAACCAACAGCTTATGGGTGAGCAGGAGCCGTCTTGCTTCAGGAAACTTGAGTAAAAACTGGGCCTGTAGTTTTCTAAAAGGAAATATCTTTGAGGGAAGCGTATTTTCCCCATCCGGGTCAAGTTTGTAGAACATCCTGCTCAGCCCTACTCAGGGCTCCTATTCCCACACTGAAGACCAGCAGCATCCCCAAGGGCAGCAAAACTGGCCAAAGGAAGGTGTGGGGAGGAGCTTATCTTCCAGTTCTGCAGCCTTCCAGTTCTGTGCAATTTGCAGGAGCAGACTGATTAAAATGACTGTGAAGAACCTAAATCACTCAGCTGTACCCAGAGGAGTGTGGGCAAAACCCTTGTACAGAGAGAACTGCTGACCAGAAAGCAAAGGCTTTCTGGAGGCAGCGCGTGGGGCTAGCCACTGGCGCACCTGGGATTTCTAGAATGTCTTGAAGACAGGAGGGGAAGAAGAGGAGGAAGCTTGTTGATTTTTATTTTTTTTTCCTTGGGCTAGAAGTTACCCTGCTAGTAATTAGATTCGTACCAAGAAAGAGAAATCTTAGAGACCATTAGAGGATGAAAATGTGGAAATTGTGACTACTTGCCTGTCAAAAATATATTGTCCCTGAGTGGGAATGGAACAAGAGAAAGGACCACACACGAAACAAAATATTATGAGATTTGACTGATTTTAAATGAATTCATTTACTCAGTTAATGGCTTTACAAATACATTTTTTTTTCTCAAACTAAGGGTCAAATACACTGTTTCACTCATATCAGGGGTAAGGCTCCTGTTGACTTTTCCTTAAACAACCACAGAATATTACAGTTGAAGTCAGTTTAAGAATCCGTCACCCTTTTCTCTTTCTGGCCTCACTTTCCTTTTCATATGTGGCTCACCTAACTTGATCTTAATTTATTTCTCAATGTGAGGGAAGAGACCTACAGGATCCTTTGGGGGACTTCTGCAGGCCGCCAGCATTGAGCAAAGACAGCTCTGCCACAGGTGATTTTGCAAAACCCACGTTAAACCCTGTGTCCAGTACATCGTTTGGTGTGATGTGCAAAAGGGTTGAATCTGTCTTGCTGAAACTGAAATGAAGACTTCTTCCATGGGCAGAACAGGGACAAGGTCTAATACGTTGCAAGCTGATGATTTGTCTACTGCTCTGTAAAATAGGTATTAATTGCAAAAATCAGATAAAAGGGACTTAGATCTGATGGCCTTATCTGCTTGCAGGCCCCTTAATCGTACTTGCAGAAATTCACTGCAAAAATTGATTCAGAAGTTGTTTCCTGTCTTATCTTCGAACTCCAGCTTATACCATCCCAATATCACAAAATCTTCAGGTTTGGACAAACCGGAGGGGATCTTTGTGTTAAAGCATCTGACAGCCAATTTTGCCAGTTTTAACTGGAATCATGCGTGCACTTCCCAGCACCGCACGTGGCAAATGCTCTTACCCTACATAGAGACCTCTGTGTGCCCGTTCATTTAGACGCATCAACTGTGCCCACATTAGGGCTCATGCCAAAGCATATGTGTGCATGTGGTTTCTCATCATACATATTTTCACAGAAATGAGGATGTTAAGGGAGAAAGGACCTTTTCATTTCTAGGAAGGACCTGAACCATCATGTTGTGTATAATTCTGGAAAAAGGAAGTACTGCCATTTGGAAGAAAGTTTAGTGGCTCTGAAGAGGATGGCCTCTTCACGTCGGCATAATTCAATTTCTCTATTTACGGGAAGTGGCCCCGTTAGACAGCTTGAAGCGTGGCCAAGGACAGGCTGTATAAGGCCTAACTGTACTCCCTTATAAAACTCAGTAGCAAAACCCTTGACACCTTCAGCCTTGTATTTTAGATTTATCATGTATCGTACATTGTTGTGTTTCCTTGGGAGTTACATTTTTTCATGGTCTTTTGCAAGAGTTCAATGCCTTTGCTGGGGCATTGCAAGAACTTTCTTATACTGGGCTGATGACAGGAGCTGTACTGGATCAGACCAAGGACTGATCAGTCTGGTGTTCCATAAAACATTTCCTTGGACTGCAGTGGTGGCATATGACTTGTGCAAAGGCCAGCTCATACTGAAGCCAGTCTGTTACACAGAGCCGGCATGCGTGAGGGAGCAGCTTGCAAGCTGCCGTCAGGTGGGACCCACGTGCTGGGGTATGTGCAATGGAGGACATCTCAGCCTCCAAGGTGCTTCCAGAAGGAGGTGGGGTGATGCTTGGTGGTGACCTTGCTTCTGAGATAGAAGATCTTAAAATTAATAATTTTAAAAGTATTATTTTTGTTATAACTAGTAGGTTCTTTTGGTGCTCATGCCCTTTGTCACTGCACTTCAGATGTTACTGGAGTTTGCCACTTCAGTTCTAGGGAAGAGTCTGTGGGCTATTTGCTTCGTAGCTGGAGTTTAGAGCCAAAGTATGTACTGTAACCTGAGCTTTAAAGGTATTCCATGTTATTAAATAAGCAAGTTGGAGCCTGCCCCTCACTCCTTTTCTGAGGATGGCTAAAGTACTGAAAATGAAACATATGCACACTGCCTATAAACTAGCTTCATAAAAACATACCTGCAATAGTGTAACTTTTATGTTAGTGTCACATGTGAGAAGAATGTGTGAAGACTAGGAGAGTATGCACAGCCTCATCCTAGTGCTGTGTCTAATGATACTTAGATATGACACATACCACTGCAGTGTGCAAGCTTCTGACTTTCTGAGCCAGCCTTGAAGGAGGAGACTGAAGAGCATTTGTCTCCTGTGTGCCATTTGTCTTGTCAGCAATGTGCTAAAAACAAACCTCTGTATGCTCGCAGTGACAGCCGGACTTGGCCTGGTCCCTCTGTGAGTGTGATTAAGGCATCCAACTTTCTGTGGTCCCTGATAAGGTGGAACTGTTTGTTATGGATGGCTCTGATTTTTCTCTGGGGGCATTCTTGGGAAGGGCAGGCTGGGACCTTCACTGTAAACTTCCGTAACTTAAAACATCTGAAATTATTCTATTTTAACTTAAATTTGATTTGTCTGGGGCAGAGAAGAATATCAATTTATTTTTAAAAAATCTAAAAACCTTCTTGGAATTTTTTTTTTTTAACCAGTAATATAATGACAATAGTCTGAGATAAAGTATTCTAAGTTGAAATTCTTTCTTGAAATCAGCTCTTTTTGTGTACCGTTCCCATCCTCCTTTGCAACTCCAGATAATGAGGGGCAGTATGTTCCTGAAGGCTGTTCTAAAATAATCACCGAACAGTAGGGCCAACTTCTTACCTCAGCTGCAGTAATGAATCCCTTTGAATGGCAAGCGCAAGGCAGTAGGTATGTGAGCAATGCTCAGCCACGCATTGTGCGCCAGATATTGGGCGGGCTGCAAAGCGGGCAGGTCTCCAAAGCTGGAACAGCATTCCTGATATGACTTTCCCATGCCCGTCTCAAAAATCTGTTACAAGAGGTGACAGTTGGGTGCCTGAATGGAGCTTTTGCTTCCTCCTTCCCTTTGCTGTGCTCCTTATATCTCTCATGAGGGAAATGATAGGGGAGTACCGGGTCATCTCAGTGCTTCTGCGAATTCCCCTTTTCTTGACTGGTCCTCCTTCTGCTTGCTGTGCTGACTGCAAGATCCCAGAGCACTGGGGTTGTGGCTGCATGGGCAGAATAAAGGCACAGGTCAGAGTGTCCAAAAAGAAAAGCATATTCTGTTGCTTGGACATTTTGTTTCGCAAGGCCAAATTGAATCATACTGTTTCCTCCCACACAGAAACCCCCTTCTGATATAGTTATGTCTTGCATACCTAATAGCTTAGATCAGCATAAGACAACTTCTCTGCAAAGCTGAGGAAAGCCATGCATCCCAAGCGGTAGAGAGTAGACAGATGTCACCCTGTTCAGCTTCGTCCCTCTGCTGACACCTCAGATACTGACGCTGTCATGGTGAAAAGTGCCAGAGGAAAATGGTTAGATGCAAAAAGCGTGGTTATGTCTTGCTTAGACAGATGAGAATAACTGGGACAGCCCGTTAATATTTCAGTTGTTCCACACGTTTTCACATGAGTCTCGCTGGCAACAAGCATAAGAGATTGTGGGCTTGTTCCGATCAAACTGCTGCTCTTCTTGGGCTCATTTATCAGGCAGCAGTGAATGGGAAGGAGCTTCATCCCCAGTATGCCTCACACCTGGAGCTCCCTTCTATGCACCTGGGTGAAGGCTTTCTGAAGCAGCCCAGGTGCTGGTAGGTCTGGGGTCCTACCCCCACACCAGGTTCAGGGCATACAAAAGGAGTACCATGTCATTTGCTGCCTGGCAGAGGGTTCACAGTATCTGTCTATGTGCCACATCTACCTGTGAAACCCAGCTGATGGTCACCATTGTGAGAAAGCAGTACAGAAGGAGCCAGGGAGAGGTCAGTGGTATCTGATGGGTGGGTGGCTAGCCAGGAGCTCCAGGTGTTTTATCCAGAGACTCATATATGCGTATTACAGTATGCAGCAGAGATTTTTTGCGTAATATGGGATAAAGAAGAAATTTTTGGTGCCGTATAAGAGAGATTTGGGCTGTGAGGAGATGGGAAGAGCTGCCTCAGAAAGATCTTCTTCTCTATTCTACACTGGGGAATTGCAGCCCTGTCCCTCAGGGATTACGGAGGCTGTGAGGCCTGTACTTCAAGCTTATGTGTTTAAATTGTTGAATTCAATGCACTTTTGTGGGGCAAGTCTAGCCCAGTATTTTCCATTTGGGTTTAACTGTGCCCAGAACACTTTTGCAGAACAGAAGTTGTATTTTTTTCAGACATGGTCCTTAGCACCCTGCTCTGGGTATCCCTGTATGAGCAGAGTTTGGACCAGGTGGACCTAGAGGTCACTGCCAACCTCAAACTCTCTGTGATTCTCTGATTTTCAAACAGCTTCTTGAAGGCAGGTGAAGAAGTGATGTTGGTGTGGCCAGCACCTCTGATGCTGACCAGAGAATGGCTTTGGCTGTGCTGTGCTGGGGCTGTGTGGGGGACCTGCAGCCACCAGCTGGGCACTGAAGAGAACTGCCAGGAAGGGTGTCCACAGGATGCTCTGGGTTCTGTGGATCTTACTGAATCCCTCTGCCCTTCTGAAGGATTTCAACAAGCTGCTTGGGCTCATCCAGATGATTGGACCCTTGGGATTTTGTTTTTGGAAAGGGGTGAGGTAGATGGGACACCAGCTTCTCAGGAAGTCCTCTCCAGGTGGGTAGGCCCAGAGACTGCTCAGCTCAGCTTTGAGAAAACCCTGATGGCTGCCGTGCCACCCTGTGCCCTCATGCTTAACCAGCTCCCAGCCCAGCCCCTCCTTGTCTCGTAGCACAAGCCTTGGTCAGGCACTGTCTGCCTTAGTGCTCACCGTCCTCCAGCAGCAGCCACCAGCCAGTCGCATGGTTTATTTTGGAGGCCGGCGTTAATCCCCTCCACCCTCGTGCCCCTCAGTTTACAGTATCGCAGCCGCTTCCAGCCTGCGATAGTGGGGTGGCCTCTGGGTGACCCAGGATTAGTGTAAATATTTTGCTTTCACTGGGAGGAAATGTGACATACATTTGGGATGGAAGTTATCCAGAGACTTCAGCCTTGGGAGCCAAACCACCAGGAAGCTCGTGCTGTGGTGGTCTGGAGATGCTGTGCTGTCACACATGTTGGGCTCTCTCAGTGTGGCGTCAGAGCGAGTGGGCTGATGGTCAGCACTGGGCAGCAAGGAGTGAAGGTGTCCTCACTGCCTGCGCGTGGCATCGTACAGCGTGGCACGGCATGGCATGGCGCGGCCATGGGTGGACTTCTAAATCTGGCTCCCAGCTGAGTGATGTTCATTGCTGATGACACTTGTGCTCATCTGCCTTGGTCTCCCTGGCTGTAACATGTGCTTTAAAAGGAATAATAATACAGTGCTTCAAGGCATATTGTATGAAGTAGTTGGTGTCGCGTTTTACGTCTGATAAATATTAATTAACAGTATTTCAGACTACAAAAGGCACTGAGGTCTCATGCATCGGCTGGAGAGAAATGTATCTCCCAGATTTAGCCCTAATCTTGCTGAATTATGCATTTGATTTGGCATGGCTGATTACCCCAGAGTGGTGTCTGCTTGTTCAGCATTCTTCTGTCGCGCAAGGTGGTGCCGAGTCCCCGTGGTACAGCCTGGCAGCAGGCACCGGGACTCACCGAGCCAGATCGGCCAGAATAGGCAAGCTGCAGCAGGTAGAGGGTTTTCTTTTGATAAGTATCCAGAAATTAAGGCACTGACTTGTTGAGGCTTTAGGCTGTACTTAGACCCCATCCTGATAATCCGCTGTTAGCTTAATTATCAACCTTTGTTTCTCCAGACAGTCAAATTTGTCACGGAGCAAATGCATGTGTGTTGGATTCTCTTGTGAAAGCCTCAATAGTGGATAATTTAAAATCAAATTACAGTGACACTAAAGTTAAATAAGAAAGTACCCTTTCACAGGATAATACCCTTCATGCTCTAAAACAAAAGCTGAACAAACTGCTCTGCAATGCTCAGGCGGTCTGCTGAGCCAGGGGGTTGCACGTTGACTTTTTAGGAAGATATGGGCAAATGCTAAACAAAACCCTGACGTTCCTAGTGCTGTAGCCTGGGCTCAGCACTCTGCTTGCTCTTACGTGCAGGGATGTCCAAACTGGTGGCACAGAATGCTGACACTGAATGCTGAATCCTACTCAGGAAGACCTCAGGAGTGAGTCACTGGGAAGGGAACTAACCCATTACGTAGCACATGCTGCTGGAGTGCTGTGCTGAAATGCAGGGGAGAAGGAAAGCAATGGAATCCCATATTCTTTATTTAGTAATTTTTACTGTTATCCTCTCTGCCCTGGTGCTGTGGTATCTTGGCCAGCATGTGTATGGACTGCTCACCATTCCTATTTGTTATAGATCTGGCAGACACGCCTATGGGACATTGCACCGTATGCAGCCTGGGCTGGTCCTGCCCACACATATTCAGGCCTGGGGTCTCACTGTGGGATTTGAGTTGACAAAAGCCCTTCCAAGGGCAGCTGCTGTGGCTGTGAAACAGGGCCTGCCTTCAGGTGGCCAAGGCAGCAAATGCTGGGTGGAGCGAGGTGCCGTTGTGTGAGCTGGGCTGGCGGTGGCCATGGGTGCGAAAAGCTGGGAACAGGGTTGGGGCTCATGGCTATTGCAGGCATGCTCAGCTCTGTTGGGCTGTTGAAAGACCCGTCTCCCATCACAGTGTTGTGTTTGACAACAGATTAGCCAGATTCCTTTGAGCTTTTCTTGTGCTGAAAGGATGTGTCCCAAAGTAGCTGAAAGGACAGCCCACATATCCCACACCAGCAGTTCTTTTTGATCTGCTTTTCCTTTGACATTGTCTGTTGTGTGTCTCCCCTCATAAATGCATTCCTTTTCAATGCAGCTGGTTTGGGTTTGGGCAAAGGCTGAAGCGCCATCCAAAAGACCAGCCGGAAGAGTGTGGTTTTGTCCACCTTGGAGTCAACAGCAGGAGAGGTGGTTTTATCCGAGAAAAGAAGGTGCTGAGTGCAGTTTAATTGCGTGTGTGGTGGGGGGGGGGCTGGCCAAAACAAAGTGCTGTGGCTTCAAGTAGAAACAGCTAATTTAGCTGAGTGCCAAAACTGGTGCCAGCTCCAGAAAAGCTGTGCCGCTCCTCCTGCAGCGCTCACCCAGTCCCATTCCAGTCAGCAGCAGGAACTGCCACTGGGAGCACCTCATCAATACCAATAACCAGGAGGGACTCTGCGAATGCTTCCTCTGCATTTGCTTCTAACACACAGAGTCCTGCTTTGCTGTGCCAGGTCAGTCAGGGGCTCAGTGTTTGCCCTGTCCTATGTGGGGTGGCTGCTGGACTGCCAGCCCGAGCAGCAGGATAGGAGCTCCCTGTTCCCAGCAGTGCGCATGCCTGGGGACTGAGCTGTGACAAGTGCAGATGCACGGGGAGGGTGGGTGTGCTGGAAGCTGTGGTTCTGGGGGAAGCTTTCTGTGATATGAGCCGTGTCTTCAGGAATACTTGGGGAGATGCACTTGCTGCATTTCTAAGCGCAAAGCTCTCCCATACTAAGATTTATATTTTAAAAAGAAGTGGAAGAGAAACATAAGCATGTGGCACGTGTCCCTGAGCTAGGAACCACAAAGAGCCATGCACAGCTGGGAAGTGTGCCATGCTGGCTGAGAGGTACCTGGGAGGGCTCCCTCCTTTCAAGTTCTCTATCAATAGATCAGATGCTTGAAGATTGCACCTCTCCCCAAGCCCTCATCTTCTTTTGTGGAATAATAAGCAAATAGGTTTGAGCCCGTTGCCTGCAGGGAAATGGTTTTGTAATGGAAGGAGCACCCTGCACTAAATCAACAAACAGGAGAATGTCTGTGTTTGTTTTTCCATGTGCTGGAGGTGAAGGTTGCAACCACACTGGGGTTTCTCTCACATCCTCTCCACTTGACATGGGGCAAGGACAGGCACAGACGCACACAAGGCTGTATGGGAGCGTGTAAGTGCTATCACAAACACACTGAGCCACCCGGGCACTGCCCTGGTGCTGTGCCATTGCTTCTCTCCCAAGCCCTCACTTGTGCAGCTGCACAGTGGTGCATGGGGGAGTGCAGCTGGGCTACAGCTGACCAACAGAGACAAAAAGGAAGCATTTTATTTTTAACCCATCTCAGTTCCCTGCTCTAGTTCACTCAGACCACGCCAGTGCCTGCACTGGGAGTGATACCAGCTCCTGCAGGTGGCACTGCCTATGTGGGTGCTCACAGCCCTGGGCTGCCCTGCCCAGGGCAAGGGATGGCCTGCAGCACTTCATTTACATGCGCTTACTTAGGTACTCATGCACTTTCTTTAACACAGCTCATTTCAAATAGGGTGGGTAGGTTTGTTTATTGGCTCTAAGTACAGAGCTACCGGTATACTTTTGGTGCACGGTATGTTGGCACTGCTTTGCTGGCATTGCTGAGGAGTGTGCCTAGCACAGGCGCAAACTCAGAGCTAATTTGGAAAAAGATGGTTATCTGGGCAGGCAGAGGGTTGCTCTCCTCCCTTCTGTTGTGTCCCAAAGACAGTACGTTACTGGGAAGCTTTTCATATGCTTAGAGCACAGGGAGCATTTGCCAGCGTAAGGACAGGAGCGAGTTTATGATTGAATCTTGACTTACACGGATGTATCCACCGTGCCCACCTATTCCCAGCATTTGAGCCAATGGCTCAAAACCAGGCCTATGGCACAAAAGAGTGCTCTAAGAGAGCATATGCTCCAGACAGCCCTCTCCAGGCCTAATCCTGATGCACAGTTATATATGCCCATATATTTTTCATATGTATTTCCCATCGGCCCTCCTTGTTCCAAACAGGTAAAAAGATAGGTGTAAATGCGTGTGTGTCTGTATGTCAGAACAGGCACTACTGTGCATATACAAGTATGTGCAGACACATGCAGATATGACTGTGCCCATGCAGGTCACGTTTACACGCCTATCCTGCCATACAACCAACATATGCACGAGTTTGCTGTAAGAAGCCAATTTTCTTTCCCCCCCCCCGAATTGCCAAATGCTGGAACCCTCAGGCTAGCTGTTGTGGTTCCCTGATTCCCAGGTTTCTTCTGCAGCCGGCTAATAAGCAGCACTGCAAGATTCCTAACAACTGGAATGAAGTTTTGTGTAAATCACCTTCTAGGCATTAGACTTTTCCCAGCAAAAGAGTGGGGCGGCTGTTTAGAGGAGGGAGAGTTGTTCCCTTTGATGTGGGGATTAGTTCACATGTCAACGTTATCCCCCTTTTTTTTTAATATGCTGTGATTTACAGGGAGGGCGGCTATGGGAGATAGCCACAGGGACACCCACATGGGGCTGGCTGACAGACACC
The DNA here is from genome assembly GCA_016647715.1 of Pavo muticus. Classification (NCBI taxonomy): domain Eukaryota; kingdom Metazoa; phylum Chordata; class Aves; order Galliformes; family Phasianidae; genus Pavo; species Pavo muticus. Next base: position 1,865,885 of record JACDJE010000054.1, on the reverse strand, counting down.
ACCCCCCAGGAGATACCTACAACTAAGGCAGCTGGCATCAACAGAAAGGCTGCAATTATAACAACAACAACAAAATCTTAAAAAATGACCTGCTTTGCCTAACAAATGCTTTCTAAAACTTAGGGTGCACTTTAGTGCTTATGGAGCTGGAAATGGGTTTCCCAACAGCAGAAGGGGAGTTTTTTGCACATCCATAATAAAGACATTATAAATGCTTCCTTCTTAAAAAAAAAAAAAAAAAAAGTTTGGTCTGTATTTCCCCCTTAGAGCACACATCAGGAGTGGGAATGAGTGTGGCTCCAAAAGCGATTATGCTCACTTGAAACATACTTAGCATCGCGACTCTGGTCAGAGTCTCCACGCTGTTCTGCGTGAATCTTTTATCAGCGCTTTATGAAAACTTCACGTTTTGGTCAAAAGTTATGTAGTTGTTCTGCGATCCAATCTTTTGTCTCCTAGTGTTAGAGGAAGCTTTCCCGATGCCGTTCATGGGAACGGGATAAGGCTGTGAGTCATTACGCTGGGAGCCGTGTTCGGAGCAGCTTTGCTTAGCGTATCTGCATTGTTTAGGCTTATTGCTTTGTGCAGGCTGAGGCGCTGGCAAAGGAGACAACGATGCATAAATGTAGTAAGAAGAATTTTAACTAGCTGTATTTAGAGTCTGCTGCGTTTTGTTTCTATTTACTTTTGCCCTTTTCAGTTTCTAATACATTTATATGCGCGTTTCTTTTTCGATGAAACTTTGAGACATTCTAGTGAAGTAGCCCCTTTTTGTATGTTTCAGAGACACACTAAGCAGGAGGTTACTTTCCAGCCAGGCCAGCACCAGAGTAACCCCCTGCACGGCAGTGCTGGCGCCGGGGGAATGAGAGTGTGGTGGGCCAGAATCAGAGCTTTTCTAAGACTCTGCCCTCTGCCATCACTTTTTCCATGTTGTTTAGGCTGCAGAGGTAACACAGGGTCTTCTTCGGGTGTTTCCCACCAACTCCTCTCCTATCCAGATACCCCAGCTCATCATCCACCATCCCCACACACCGGCCCCTCCTGGCGTGTCAGTGGCAGCACAGCCGCTGCATGGACACTGTACCGCGATGGACAGACAAAAGCCATTTCACTGCTGTGACGCTCCCAGAGGCCTCCTGCAATCCCCCCGCTATTCTCTCAGGAATAAAGAGATTTTTGTGCCACCCCCCAGGAGGGCAGGGCTGCTGCTGCCAACCGGAGCGTGATGCACGGTGGGACGCACCCCACGCAGGCTGCGGTGATGTGGCCATGTTCAAGTGTGGGTATCCAAAGAGACAGAGGCATGCCAGGTTTCTGCTCTCCTTCAGAGGCAGCCCACTGAAGTAAAAAATCCATAACGTTTTCTGCTTGTTTATTCAAATTGTCAAACTATTTGACTGGATGGATATCAAGCAGTATCTTGAAGATGTCATTTTGTGGAAGGAGAGACCATTTGGTGGTCACTAGGCTCCCCCATTTCACCATTTCCCAGAAATGGAAAAGCCCTCCCGGTGTCCTGCCCTTCCTCTGGCACAGATGACCCACACATGCTTCCTTTGAACATGTCGCCGTTTGCGTGCTCAGACTGATCTCTGGTCTCACCAGAAGTCTGAGCCTCTCCTGAGAGGCTACATGCACTTCTCCTCCAAGCAAGTAGACAGCGCTGGCTGGTTAAACGCCACCATTTATGCATGCATTCTGGTAACAGTTTTCAGTGAGAAAAGTCATTCTGGCACTTTCCAGGTACACTCTTGTCTGTGAGCAGCAAGACTTCTCAAGTCTCCCATTTGTTTTGAGTTGGAAATGTCCAACTTAAGGAAACTATGTTAATAGCCACATGTACTGAAAACTTAGACACCTTTTAGTAGTAAAACTTGAGTGTAGATACTGAGACCAGAACTCAGATGTTATGATTTGGGAGGTTTACAGTTAAAAATTAAACAATGTCATGAAATAAAAAGCAATGATCAGGCAGTCAGCCAGTCCTACAGAACAGGCTTATGCTTTTGAATGCATGAGAAAAGCAGAGAATTTTAAAAAATACTGCAGATTTTATTTATTTATGATTTGGTTTTGGAAGCTATGTTGGCAATGATGGAACCTAGAGAAGAACAACCTAAGTAGTCTGTAACGTAAAACTTTGCCATCTTTTCATTTCACACCACCAAAATGTACGCACAGGGTGCAGTTCATGACTAGCCTGCCCCCTCCCTCCAAAAAGAGAACTGAAACTGAAGCCAAACACTCTGTTGATTGTCCAGTGGGATGGCCATCTGAGCCCCAGATGAACACTGGGCCTGCGAGCCAGCCATGTTGTCTGTCTTTGCAAACCTGAGCTGCAGCCCAGGGATCACTGCTGGCACGAGTGAAATGCTACCTAGAGGCATCAGGTGGAGATGAACACTCAGAGAGATACCTGCACTCCTTCACTTTATGGCAATAGTAAGGAAACAGCTGTTGTTGCCTGTATATCAAAAACAGCTTTTGAATATTTCTGCTTTTTGTCTGTATTTAATTAAAAAAAATCACTTCCATTTGAATTTCTCTAAAAGCATGCATCTCCTCTATGCCTCCCAGGCAGGAGGGATGAGAAAGATCTGTTGTTGTCCTCCCAGGTTGTGAGTACGGGCACCAAGCACCAGCAGTGCCATCTAGACATTGACACTGGAAGCTCGAGGGAAAGGACCTGGTGAGCTCAGGAACTCTGGAAATGCTGCAGCTCAACAGCCACCCTCAGCACCCTGCACCGTGCAAAGCCTCCCTGGGACTTGATTAGGGAAACACTGCAGAGGATTCATGGGAAGGGGCTGAGGTCAGGAAGGAGCGTTAAACCTTTGCACGGAACGTCTCATGTGACTGAGCAGGCGGGCTGGTGGCCGTGCTCTCCATTGGCAAGCAGCGGCTTGTGGAGACCTTCGGGTTATTAGATGGGATTGCGGGAGAATGCCAGCAATGTGTGCAGGGCCGGGGGATGAAAGGGAAGCCTGACTCAATGAATGAATGAAGAAATATGCATGCAATTTGTGAATGACTTTTCTCCCTTTGCTGAACCTGTGCACGAGTTTCTGCAGTGCTTGGTGAAAGCCTGAGAGCAGTGTTTCAGGCTGAGGAGGTCCCACCACCCCCTGGCTCTGCATGACAGCTGCCTGGGATGCTGCGGTGGCCCAGGTGAGGAGCCACCAGTGATACAAAGCAGCCACCACGTCCCAAGCATGGCAGCTCTTGCTGCTGGTGGCCAAACCACAGGCCATGGTGATCTGTGGTGTCTGAAGGGAAAGCTCTGAGGAGGGGATCCTAGAGTTATCAGCACATGTCAGCCTGCAGGCAGAGCTCACAGAGGCTGTACCTGTCAACTCCGCTGTGCTTGGGGCTCTCCAGCCTGGCAAGAAGCTGCCCAAGACGGTGGCTGTGGGCGTGCATGCTGGCAGTGCGTGTAGGGAGCAATCTGTTCCCACAGCACGGGAGTTTGGATAGCTGTAGTAGGGCATTTGTCACTCAGAGATGATGTCTCTGCAGCTCCCAGCTTGGCATGCTGGAGCTATCTTTATTATCCTTCAGGGCTATGGCTGCAAACAAAAAATGCTTTCATTTCAGTTTGGCGGCTGCTCGGGTTGTGTGTGCTCTTGGCTGCTTCCTTAATTACAGCAGCTGTTGACAACTTCTGATAGAGACCCTCTCTTTGACCAGTCCCCACTCCCCCACTGATTTTTGCAGTCAGGACACACAGCAAACTGGGACGACGGTCTGTGAAAATGAGCTCACTGTAATGCAGCGACTCCCACACCACAGCTACGCTGTGTTCCTCTCTTCTGTCCTCTCTGTCTGTACTGGTGCTGTTTATTTCCTCTTTCTGGCTGTAAGACGTATTATTTATGAGCGCTAGGTTTCCTGTTGCCTGCAGCTGCCTGTACTTTCCCCTCTCCAGTTTGCGGGGCTGTTCCATTCAGCCTGCACCTCCGTTATCCTGCTCACCGAGGTGCTCCCACCCAGCTCGAGCGGTGGTTGCCTTCCTAACGCCTAACAAAGAGGGGACTGCATGCAAACCCACGCCAAGCCCAAGGCCAGTGCAGGGAGGTGACACACAGGCGGTGCTTCCCAGGGTGGGGGCAGCACCCCTCTTGGCTCACACGTGGGGAGGAAGGCAGCAGCTGGGGCTGTGGATGGTCTGCGGGGCTGCCACTCCCAGGGGTTTTGGTTTGCCGCAAGGTTTTTCACATTGTGGACCACGTCGTGGTAAAATGCTGTGCAGACTTTCCACACGTGAGGTTCTTGCATGACTTCCTTGACCTTTTGTGGACATTCGGCATCCTCGTAGTAAACACAAAGATTGCATATACGGAAAGTGAGGTCACAAAAGGAAACAAAAGGAAAATGCTGCTTTGAACGTGATTTCTCAGCTGGAAGGACGGATGAGCTCTTAAAAAGTACTGTTTATTACTGGCAAGGCATGTTGGGAAAGCTCACTGGTACGCACTGGGGAGGAGTGCTGGATGTCGGTTCTGATCCGTGGCAGGGAATAGCGTTAAAGCAGTATTCCCTCTCTCACAATTAACATATGAGGGGCTGCCCTATTTTCATCCCTTTTTCATCCCTTTTTCTGTCTGTTTGCTGGGAGCTCAGCGCCTAAAGCTGAGCAAGGCAGGTGCAGGCTCACAAGAGTCCACAGGCAGGATGCAGAGTGCCAGGCTTTGCTGCGATGCTGCTGCAGCCCATTGAGGTGCGGTCCCGCCAGCTGTGACCGTGGCACACTGCAGCTGCAGCACTCTCTGACACTTTTCCCTTTGTGTCAGAGCTCGGAAAGCTGTCTGAGAACATTAAACGGGGAGCAGTCCTCTAGGTAAGATGGAAATGGAAGATCCTGAGCATAAGAGTTATGAAAGCTCCCACTGTGCTACCTGCAAGCCAGTGCTTTAACCCCAGCATCCTGGCCAAATTCCAGCTCTGCTAATTACATCCTGCCTATGTGAAAATTCCCCCGTGTTTTTACACAGCCCTTCTTCCCCACTTGTTCTCGGCAGCTGGGCAGTGTTGCCAGGCGCAGCAAAGCGCTTGCCATGTCTCAGCCTGGGCCTGGCCACCTTTCAGCAGGAAAGAAGTGAGTGCTGTGCAAGGCATCTGCGAGGACTCTGGGTCCTTGGCAGGAGAGCTGCCGCAGCGCTGTGGCTGGCCATGGCATGAACAGAGCAAATGCACTGTGTGGGGCTGCAGGGTTGGGCCATGGGGAAGGCAGCAGGGGCTGCCCGGCTCCCAACTGGTTTTGCTCCCTTTTTCCTTCTCTTTCACTTGATGACTCATGTGGACGTTGCTTTTGGCTCATCCCCATTGGAACTGCTCTTCTCAGCTGTCCATTAATTGCCCTGGTAAAAACCTGACTCATGCCACCGGAGAGGAACTGGCTGGGATTATCCCTCTCTTCAGAAGAGGGGCCAGAGAATGGCTGCAGCAATAGCTGTGGAATTCTGATAATAAGAACTGTGACTCACAAAGAGGAGAATAATGAACTCATAGGTATTTATACAGGAGAGTGGCTCACTGGCTCATCTGTCCAATGTTCTTGTCAGTCAAGATCTCTCTCTGACTGTAAAAATTTTACCACAGCCCTGCCTAAATCCGTTATGAGAGCACAAGCTAGAGGCTGCTCATGCTGGGACACTAACTCCACTGCCACAGCAGAGGTGGGATGTGCTCACAGCAGAGCAGTGCCTTGTTTTTCCTTTTCCCTGCTCACATCCCACTCTGATCTTTTCAGCATCTTAATCTCACAGGAGAGACTCTGTGAGAGGTCTCTGTGTTCCAAGGGGGAAAAAGCAAGGTTATGTCCAGGTGTGACACCAGCATGTTCTCACGATATCCCAGAAGGGCAAGTCCAGCAAGACTTGAAAAGGCAGGGAACTGTGCTGGCTGTGGTATAAGATAGAAGGCTGGGACCTAAAGACCTGAGTCCTCCTGCCACCCTGCCTGTGTGATTTCAGGAAAGGCACTTACAACTTTTTTAGATTCATTATCCTTGTCTTTAAATTGTATTTAGTCCTTACTTCACAGGGCTGAGAAGAAGGGGATTAAGCTTTAATTCATTAACGTCTGTAACACATTTTAGAACTTGGATGGAAATTTCCCAGGTTTTGCAGAGAGCATTAAAAAGCTTATCTCCCTCTCCAACTGCAAATGTTCCTGTAATATGAGAGAAACGAGTGATACGGCACTTGTATTTCAGTGTTTATAATAATAATAAAAAAACACCCTTACCCTGCAGCTTCCCCTCTCTATCCTTCCATGTTTAAATCAAGAAAAAAGAAGAGAGAGAATCAGCAGCAAGAAATTTTAGTCTAAACAGAGTCCAGTTGCTCCCTGGAGACGTGAATGCATCTCAGTGGAATTTTCCCTGCCTTCAGTCTTTTGTACTTCTGAAAGGTCCTGGAACCAGGCATGTGACTGTAAGAGCAAAAACCACTTCTGTGTCTGAGTGCTCTACCAAATATTTACAAGATATCCAGATAAAATGGCGACAAGCAAGTTCAGCAATGTTTGACTGACCGGACAGCAGTACAACACTGGCAAGAAGGAAATCTAAACTTTGATTAAAACAAAATTAAAATGAAATTTAAAAAAAATCTCTTTAAAGGACAAAATCAGTAAAGCTGGAGAACTGCTCCTCCCCAAGGTGAAACCTATTAGCTTTTTAAAGTAACACTGAAATGGAGTAGCTTGCTTATGATGCAAACCTGGAAACTTCCTTGTTCAAGGAGAGCACAAAGCTGCCTGAGCAGGCGTGTGAACAGAGAAGTTACAGAGCAGCCCTCTCCCCACCAGCCTGCTTGGTGGCTGCAAGCAAAGGGACATTGGCTTCCTCACCCTGACAACTCTTCAGCCTCCCACAGTGCAGCTGTAAGGGTACACAGTGCTATTTAACAGGGTCTTTGTGTTTGCTGGGAGCACCCTTGGTCACCCCAAACCTGCCCAGCAAACAGCAGATGGCAATCCATTCACTCCAGCATTGATCCCCTTGCTGGGTTACCTGTACCTCCCATACTTCTGTGCAGGGTGCTCTGCTTTCCATTAGGATGCTCAGTGAGCCTTTCCCCATGACTGCAGGGCAGTGAACCATGTCTCTGGCCAATGGTGACTGTGCATCAGCCATCAGCACTAACTCAGAAAGTACATAGTTTTCCCTTAGGGATGTGAGGATTGAAGACAGGGAACAACTTGATGTCAGTCACAGCTGAGCTAGTGCCTTCAGCGGCCGTTAGCAAGTCATACATTCTCTCAGTCTCAGTAAGGAGTGAATAAATAGCGCAGTGGAAACCCAGCGCTCTGTGTGTTTGACTGCCTGTTCCTCCAGACTGCTGAGGTATCAAAGTGAATTAGCAAGGCTTGTGAGGCCTGTGCTTCTTCACTGACGTGTTTTGTTCATAGAGTTTTATTACTATATGTAATTTAATTTAACCTGAACAATATTCAAAATTTTCATAATTCCAAGGTTTAATGTGGCCCCACACGTACAGAGAACAGCACTCGTTCTTGATGTTAGTCTGTAAAGAGGCAAAAGAAGAATGCCTAACTATCTGCTTCACTGAATTTTTAAAAACCTGGGTTGTTCATTCATTTCTCAGTGAAGATTGCATTTGACTATTCTATGGACTGGGTGTATCACTAGGAGTCTCATCAGTGGTGTTGAGTAAAGCATTTCTCAAGGTAGTGTTTCTCACTTGTACGGTTTGCAGGGCAGGATTGGTTCCTTCCCAGGGTAAATTTGATAGATTCTTTCCATCTGAAACACACAACAAAGACAGACACCTCAATGACAACATGTAAGAATGAAATGACAAAGTCACCATTTTCTCCAGCCACTTGGAAACCAGTTTAATTCACAAAAAAAAAAAAAAAAAAAAATCAAGGTAAATTTCAGCATAAACTAATTTCACAGACTGGTTGAACATGGATGTACTTATATATAGTGGTCCTCTTTCTGCCGCCTGCCTGACTGTCCTTTTAGTTACCAATATCCAGACTCATTCTGTGCGGCAAAGTTTCTGATGCTACTCTTGTGCTTTGGGGCCAAACCTTCGCACGGTCCAGCTCCTACTGTGACACTTTGGCAGAGCTCTCCCAGGGCCAGTGTGTTTCTGTTGAGGACCTTTGTGTCACTCCAGCTTCCCAGCAAAACTTTTTTGGTAGCTGGTGCCTATGAGTAGAGAATGGAATATGCAAAAGGACTGATATCTCTACCACAGTTTGCTTTTTATGGTTGAAACACGTTTCTTAAACAGAGCACAGCTTATACCAGTGTATTTTCCAACTATTAGCAAATTGTACTGGACTCAGAGCAAATATTATGGCTGCACCCTATATGCTTTCCTAATACTTATGCTGAGAGCAAAGCCTCCCTCCTAACCAGTATGAGGTGTTCCACTTTTAGTCTTAGTCCCATGTCAATGGCTGCAAAGTGCCTTGGGATGTAGTTTACTGTTTAAACAAAGAATATTATATTACCGTGATTAAACGTGTTGAAAATAGACTGTTGTTAGTGAGAGGAGATTAAAAAAAAAAAGAAAGCATCTTTTGATGCCTTCCTGATTGACCTACAAATTGACAGGAAAGAACACAAACTGAAGAGACACACAAAGCTATTAAGACCAAAATATCCAAGGTAAAAATGAATAAGCAGTCAGATCATGCCATGTCCTCCTGTTTGCTGCTATCAAGTGCATTGCAAGGTATCACGCTCCTACTCAAATATGTACTTCTCTTCTGATTTCTGCAGCCGATCCATTGTGACAAGTTCCGTTGTAGCCTGGGGAGTGGGCAGCTCCCAAGGGCTCTGCAGAACAGCCAGCTTCCATCTGGGCTGGTCCCTATTGTGCTCCATTAATGCTTTGAATAAAGTCAATAAAGCTGAAGGGAGGAGGGTGAAAGGCAAGGTATTCCTCTGCAACAGGTCATGACATGATTCATATTAACAGAGGGGATATCATAGAAGAATCAGAAGACTTACACACGTTGTAAAGGTAAGCTGTGTCTCAGTTTTCCTCTTCTTCTCTATCCCTCGTTAACTATATGAAAACTGGCTACCCTAATAAAGAGCTGCTCCTATAGCAAACTGGTATAACTATACTGACAGTGATGATAGTCATAACGCACTTTGGCCAATACAGCTTTGATGAATTCCTCAAGACAAATGTGACTGTTTAAAACAACCTTGCTATCTACTGTAAGACATCTATAGCATTGCTAAAAATTATATCCCTAACCAACTTTATTTATTTTAATGTAGAGCTTAAAAACTCAGAAAATGTACGGAAGATCTTTTCTGTGAATTTATTGGTAGAGAAGAATGACCAGGGCAGTTGTCTGCACTCTGTCTAGCTTTGAAAGAGGGTTAGCAGTAAATGCATCTGAAGAACTATTTGAGAAGAAAGCTAAGAAAGTGAGGAGAAGAGCAAGGTCTTTCCAAAGAGACTGCTCTTTGTAAGCCTTTGGAAACTTTATATTCTTATCTATTAAAAATAAATTAAAAAAAAAAAACACCAACAAAAAAACCCTCAGCTCGAAACTCAACAAAATAAGAAACCAGTTAATGGGAAAAATAACATTATTTTTACTTGACAAAGTTTGTCAGCAAAAGAACAGAAAATACCATCTTTCCTCAAAAAGAATCTAGGCATTCTGCAGTCACGATGTACTAGGCTTACAAAAGTTGCCATTCTTAGAGCATTAAAGATAATGTAAAAGATTTTTGTAAATGTCAGATTAAGTAGATTTCTGGGCCAGAGATAACCCAGTAAATATGCATTTTTTTCGCTATCCTATCTCTTTATTGCTCATTTGTTTGTTTCTGTTAAACCACGACATTTAAAAGAAATCACAGGAATTTTGAAGGTATGTTTAATGCCACTGCTTCTTGAATAGCATTGCTCAGGAATGCAAGGCCTAACGAATGTCAGGTTTTGTAAAGTAGCTGGCCATCATTTTCATCTATAGGATACTGCAGTTTTTTTCTGGATTTCAGTAAAGTTCATTTTCCACCAAGCAGGGTCTGCATTGGAAGCTTAGTTGCAAGTTTAGCTAAAGAAAGACACCATCCACCCACCTGTCTGTCCATCCATAATCACAAATTACAAACATTAATATAGCTTTTTAGCACAGATTTTCTAGATTTTCTAGAATAACCACTGTTTCTTATTAGGAACAGTTCCTGATGATTTCATATGGAATAACATTACCCAGTTGCGTCCTTACCTGAAGTAGGCTGATGCTACATAAAACTGCTTAGATTTCCACACAGGCTCTCATTTAGCCTTTTTTATTTTCTCTGAGTGATTCAACTGGTGGAACTGGCCTAAATGATTATAGGCAAGCACATGTAACTCTTTCACGGGGCTAGAAGCCATTGCAAAGTTATTTGTAGTGTATGTATGCAAATCAACTTCAGTTTGAGATAGTATGGGAGAAGTTGGAGGGGATTTCCCTGCTTTATGTAATCTGTTGTTGCTCGTTAGCTTCCTCTATTCACATGGCCAGGAGGCACAGGCATGACACCACCGGTAATTTCTCAAACTCAATCTGAAAGCAAAGACAATGCGCTCAGTGACCTTCAGCAGCCTCGCAGCTTTCAGTAAATCCTCCAGCTCTGGCTCAATGATATCCGGAATAAAGGTGGCCTGGAGGAGAAGTGGGGGAATGACTCCTCTGGTAAGGGCTTCACTCACTTACTGGCATGCATCAAAAGTGGGTGATAGCCAGGAAGATCTGTGTGCTAGCCGCAGATATGACTCTGCCTACTGCATCTCTCACTTCCATTTCTCCAGCCATACAAAGTGCTGCACTGGGCTCAGGATCCGTGCCACCAGTTCAGTGAGGGATCAGCATGGCACAGTTCTGAAACCAGGTTGCCAGCCACACTGAGGTAGCCTGGCACATCTAGCAGAGACACTCGTGGCACGGACAGGCTGGACAGGCAGAGGCCCTAAAGCATGTCCTCCTCAAGGAGGTAGAATGCCATGGCTGCAAGGAGCCCATGGGCTGCTGTGCTGCTGAGGGCAGCCCGTGCTGAGACCCAGGTGAGCGGCTCCGTGCCAGCCTGGGTATCAATCTCTACACGGTACTCTGTGCTGAACTGATTGCAGTGTTATTGTCCCATGTGAGAAGATTTATAATTCAGTGCCTATCCAGATTCTCAGAAATGGGCTTACTGAAAACCGCTGCTAAGGGAAATACAACAGGTGAAGTAAGCACGGTGGCACTGAGGAGGAAGGAAATCTCTCTGCAGCACACTGATAAGAAGCATGCTTGTTATACACTGTGTTCAGTTGGGACAATCCACAACCAGGAAAACATAGGCTAGCTGAAGGAAACTCAGCTTGGAGGCCCTAGGGACCGAATCAGTCTGTTAAAGAAGTGCTTTGTTGGTTTTATGTATCAGTACTTAATTAGGATGCTTAACAAACACATCAGAAAGATAGTAACTGTTAAATATTCAGCAGGATGACCTTTCAGTTACAATTCTGAATAAAGTACTCGGAAAGCTTGTTTTAGGTGCTCCAACAATGCCAGAGGAATTGGACTGGACTGAAAAAAAAAAGTAAAAAGAAAGTAGGGCACTATTGATTGTAGAGACCTGGCTAAAAACCCAGGTCTTGCCACCGGCTCGCTGCATGTTTCCTGCTCTGTGCTTCAGTTCTCCCATCTATAAAAAGAGCACAGTCATACTGGCAGTCCTGGTAAGCCTCTGAGATGAGCGGATAGAAAAGCCATAATAAGTAAGTTATTTATAACTTACTCTTATTTCTGAGGAAGGAAGAGCAAGACAAGAAGCCATCAAGCTTTCAGGTTTTCTTGATTATCATAAAAAAGAAAAAAGCGCCATGTAACATGAATTTCACACAACAGAAAGATTTAGCGAGTCACTTTTAAGGAGAAAGAGTGGGAGCACAACTAAAGAAAATTGCAAGCAGGCAGACAGTCAGGAAAACACTCCAGATGGTGGAGTGAGTTAGGCTGCAGAACTGGCTCCCACAGGAAGCGGTGAAACCCCCATTGTTTGAGACATTTGAAATGGAATTCTTCAAAGTGCTGGTATATATAATACAAGGAACTGCTCTGCGCTGCCTCAAACAGGTAATGGCTCTGGGACAATCTGTATAGAGTGACACACCATTTCTGCAGCCTTCAGGAGAATTCTTGCTGCTGTGACTGTGAGGAGCTGTAGGCTCTCTTTTTTATCCGTATATTATCTGAGGAACAACCATAACTACACAGTGGTTTTGCAGGAGATGGATTCAGTAACCCTTAACAGATCTTCCGCATTCCTACTTTGAGATCTGAAGCTTGTATGTCCAAGAGGGGAAAAATTGACACCTATTCTCTATCTAATGATTATGGTGTGCATCCTACTATTTAGGACTATTTATTTCCTAAATCATAATCTAATGAGAAACTGGGTGGCTTGATTTTTACAAGCAGTGGTTTGCAGAAGAAAGACTGTGATTTTAATAGGAACCAAATGAGAGTTCATTACGTAAACGGCATTATGAGACGCAGAACTGATGTTGCAATGCTAAACGCTCTAGGTCAAACTCACCAAAATGGGAACTAGCAGCGGCTTGCTGGAATGCTGGGGTTTCTCCACACTCGAATACTACATTTCCCGCTGCTGCTAATGCTGGTTCAGCTTCTCTGGAGGTAGCTGTGGAGGGAGCCCGACTGCTTCTGTTGTTACTGGCACTTAAAATCTCTAGACCTTCTCTGAAACACGCATTCAGAGCTTTGGGCCAGTTTTATTGATACAACTTGGTTTACTGGTTGGAGCAGGTAAAGGAAGGGAAATTTTTAAAAGGAGCTTAGAAATTGGAGTTTTAATGCCTTAATTTCCTCTTGGTCTCATATCCGCTGGTATACGAAGAAAGAGGCAAATTGATTCAGATGGCAGAAGCGCACTGGTGACCCGGCCTTATTTTGTTCACTTTGGCTCTGTACAGACTTCTCTCACAGGCTCCCTGCCTTCAATACTTACACCTTCATGGTGACCCAAACATGTCAGGCCTCGAGTCCTCCTTCCTGTGGCGTGGGGAGGGACAGGGAGCTGAAGGACCTGCCCAGGGGCAGGACAAGTGAGCTCCTGATCCTTCCAAATGCCGGGCTCTGCAAGGCCTCGGGCGCCGCAGCACGCTGCACGTGAAGGCTGGCACCGTCTCTGTGCTGCTGCCGTCCCAGCCAGAAATGTGGCAATTTCCTTAGGAATGAATCACTAACAGAAAACAAACAAGAGCTATTTGAGAAGTTTCTCCTTCCCTCTAAATGTCCTGTCCAGTATCATATTCCTGACAGTTTATTCTACAAGAATTTAGTCATCTAAGGTTTCAGTGACTCATCTGATGAACCTTCTACCCATTTCCTGGAAAGAGTCCTGTCCAGTCCCAGTCTCATTCTGCCTACATTTTCATATATTCCAACTTTCCACCATTTTAGGGGTGGGGGAGAGGCAAAAATATTTTGAATGCACCAAATGTGCAAAGTAACCGGAAAACAGAGTGTTGAAAGAAACATCTGGAAAACAAAGATGGGCACTGAATCACAGAGTCTCTTTTGGAAGTAGCTGCCCCTTGGACTGACAGCTGGATAGAAGAAAAGGAGCTGCTGTTATAAGAGCTGTGTGGTACAATACAGCCATGAATTTGCCAGGACTGTGCCCTATAAAATGAAGATGAAAACACATCGTTGCATGGGTGTGACTCACTTTGGGCAGTTGCTGCTGATGACAAGTACCCTGCCACAAACCGCTGAATGAATTGAGCTGGATGGGAACCAAAGCAGACATTTTACATATTTGGGCCAATCTGAAAGACACTTCTGTGCAGAAAACAACTGCTTCCTTTCCTGATGTAGTGGAAATGCTAAGTCACAGCTTGAAACGGTGATTGAGCACCTGGTGGGAAGGCAGAGCCAACCCAAGGGTGCATGCAATGCACCTGAGTGACCAGAAGGGGTGGAGCCAGGACCTCATTTAAGGGTTGGCAGTAGAGGCAAGGGTATCTTGCTGGTTATCCCTGCCTACTGGAGGCCTTTCAAAGGTAAGCAGTTTTTCTTCCTTTGTTTTTGTGTCCATGGCTGCTGCATTTGGCTTCTTCTCATTTGCTGCAGTTTAGGATTGTGTCACTCTGCTATTATTGCTGTACTTTCTATCATATTATAGCATTACACCTGCTTAACAAGAAAATTCAAAAGCTGCTCACAGACTGCTTAAATGATGCTTCAGCCAACTTTGATTTAAGTAGGGTTGTTCTATGCCTATAGCAGATAGCTCTCTGGATATCAGTGATATCCAGGTCATACCTCCTAGCAAACACAGGTGTGCTACTTCTGTATAGAATCATAGAACCAGAGAATCAATCATAGACTGGCTTGGGTGGGAGCATTAAAGATCATCTAGTTCTAACTCCCTGCCATGGACATGGTTGCCACCCTATGCTGTAGTTGAAACAGGATGGTTCTAGTGTTTTTCTTAAGAAAATCAGAAATGTGAGTGTGAGCCCATCAGCATCACTTCAGAAGCGTGGAACAACTTGGAGACAGTGCCAATGGATGCTTAAGAACCTCTGCCTTCTTCTGGAAAGCCATCAGCCCAAGCGCCACTTGGCTTACATTAATTTGCAACAGGGCTAGCAGAGGAATTTGCAGATCTGTTTGATGCAGGCTGGGACAACATATCTAGCATTCTTTGAGGATGCTTTCAGTGCTCAGTTATACCAGTATAACTGGCATATATACTGGTGTGTGTGTACACATATATACTGACATATATACACTGACACAAGCCTGATCCCTTTAAAGGGATTTGTTGTCAGGTCAAAGCTGTCCCAACAATCTTCTTCTTAAAAAAAAAAAAAAAAAAAAAAAAAAAAAAAAAAACCCCACAAACTTTTACAAGCCCTGATTCCAACAGAAATGTTTCCATGATTTATTTTAAGAAGGGAACATTCCCCTGCAGTGCTCACCACAACCCAAACATTGCAGTGCTGTGCAAGAGCATGAGAACCAGAGAGGAAACTGAAGAATATATTTTCACAGCCCCAGAAGAGAAATACAAAAAGTAAACAAACAGCAAAATCAGTAACAAATAAACTTAATTTTAGTGTTGGCTGCAGTGTTATCTACAGTATGGCAAAGGAGAGCAGGCTTGAAGCATGCATAATTTTGTAGTGGTTTCTTTAAAACATATCTGAGTGTGGGATGGGGTCTCGTGGGAGCCATCTACACTTAGAAAGGGAATTATTTTTCTTTGTGTGATCCTTGCCTCCTCACACCTTGCATTACCCATCTGAGAAACTGAACAGCAAACTGAAAGGAACTGTCTTACTATTTTCAGAACTAGAAAATGTGAAGCTTGGGCAAGCTATCCAGGAAATAAATCTCTTGTTTGTGGGAGAACTGTCAAACTCTTGAAAGTAATGGGAGGAGTCTTTCTTCTAACTATATGGGGTCCTCTGTTCTACAGAAAGGGAAACCTGCTTTCAGTGATACAGCTTGTTTCTGTGGTGAGTCTGCAGAAAGCAATGTGCAGGAGGATAAGAAGACAAATATATGGAGTGAGAAAGAACGAGTGAGCGAGTGAACAAATACTTTCCTGACAAAACTAGAGACTGAATTTGGCCATAAGAAACACACACAGGCATGCATGCATACATGCACCCCCGCCCCTAATTCTTCAGACTGAAAGGTCTGTGTACAGAGAAGAGAGAAAGAAAGAAGAAAATGTAGTGAAGCCTGTCAAAAAAGGACCCTGAAGACAGTCTAGCAGCAGAGTATTGATTGCACCAGAAAGCTTTTGGAAGCAGTAAACAGGAAATGGTTAAGTGAAAGCAGGTGGAGCATGCTGACTGCAGGAACGGAGCAGGAAATAGCTGAGCGTCTGAATGGATGCAGAAAAAAAGCTCTCTTGCTCAGTCCTTGGCAGTTGCAATATGCCTGCTCCTCCTGCTCCCAGTCCTCCTCCGCTACCCTTATCTTCCCCGGCTACAAAGTCCTGCAGTCAGCAAACACCTTTTGCTTGAGCAATCTGCCCTCCTTGAATTTCAGAACCAGCGCTGGAGAGCTGGAAAGCAACACTCACTTCTGCCTGGAAGGCAAAAGAGAAGAGGGACTTACCAACTGCGCAAGGGATGGGTCAGGAGCAGGAGCTGCGTACCAGGGGCTTCAGGTGTGAGGAGCTCCAGCAGGGCCTCTGCCTGCTGTCCCAAGTGCCCTGCTCCCAGTGTGTTTAGCATTATAGTGAATCAAAGAAACATATTTCTATCACTCCGCTCATTCTAGGGGGCTCCCAAAGCACTCAGCTGTAGGATTCATTCTCTCACTACTGAAACAGCCCCTTTTGGGGGCAGAGCACTGCAGCTGTTTAATAGCTCACAGCAACATCACACAAGCAGATGGAAAAGAAAGCGAAATGTGCAAGAAGTGTTCTTTCCACTTTCCTTCTAACCCTTCCTTTCTCTCCTCTTTGTCTCAGGCTTTTTCTGCCAGTTTCAGACAACTCCAGATGCATGTCTTTCCCACCAATATCTGAAGGTTTTTGGCCTGTAGATAGGGATCTGCTACCAACTTGCTGCTTGCAGGGCTCCTAGCCCAGGGGTCTGCTGCTGCGCTGTCCCCCCAACATGCTGCTGGACAGGCAGGAGCACTGCAAGGGCTGGCTCTGCTTTCTTCCAGGGGAGGAGAGCCTTGATGTAGTTTGTTTGACACAGGCAAGGCTCTCCTGCCTTCGAAGTGAATGCAAAGAGCATTAGTTTGAATTGCTTTGACCTTGTCTACCTTTTAAGTATCGGATGGTGAAGCTGTGCTGGCAAACTCTACTCTTAAATATTTCTGTCCTACTCTCCTGGATTTAAACTGAAAAGAAAAAAAATCCTGAGCAAAGAAAAGAGTAATGGCAAACAAGCTTTTATGGAGTTACAATTGCACAAACAAAAAGGTTCTTCTGGTAGAGAAGTCTTACAAAGAAGTCTTGCTCTTTTTTGACATCGCTATTTTGGCAAAACGTACCAGATGTTAATGGGAATCCAAACATACACTGATCTTCCTTTGTCTTTTAAAACAGAGAGCCACCATGTACAATGCTTTCCAATGCTCAGATCCCAGGCATGGCCTTTGGGAGTCAGGCTCCAGCTCCTCCTGCCCACTCCCCCACACCCCCATTACTGCCCAGGCTGTTCCTTCTCAGTGGCCCTTACCACAGGCCAAGGGCACTGCCAGGCCTGGGGTGCTGGGGCATGCTCAGCTTGGCTGCCATGGCCTAAGTGCACAGGGAGGACATGTCCTGTCAACATAGTGGGGTGCAGGGCAGTGCTGGGAGTTACACCTTGGCACCAACCTCTGAGGAAAACAGGCTCTGATTCAGGTGGATCTAAGAAGCCTGGAGAAAGCCACTGAGATGAGCCGAACAAAAACAAACAGATGTCTCTTTCCAGCTTCCTTCACGATTTCTGCTTCTCTGCTCCCTCACCCACTTTTTTTTTTTTTTTTTTCTTTTTTTTTTTTTCCTGCCCACTTAAGTTGTCAAGAAAAACGGCAGGAATGAGGCTCCTGGTACAATTACAGTTTGCTGAGAAAATCACAGCCTGCAGCAGCAATTCCTTTAGTGCTGGAGACAGATGCTGCTGAGGCCCAATCGCAGTGTTCCCACTACCCAGGCCCTGAGTCTAATCTGTCATCAGCTGGGAGGCCGCTGCCTCCTGCTGCATGTGAACTGGGTCTGCTTGGCCTGATCCTTCCCCCCAGCCAGAGCAAGGCAGTGCCAGAGGGAGGCTATGTTTCCATTCACTCCCCGCCCTCAGCGACAGCGATACCACAACTTCAATGCACTGCTTATCTCTCCTCCGAGCACAGTATCAGGACCACTCAAAGCCTTGCTGGAAAGGACTCAAGTGGTTGTTTTCAACTTATAATGCCGCACAGTGACTGCAGTTCAAAAATACAGTTTAAGCAGAGATAAGTTGGAGGAGAGGCTTAATGAGAACAGCCTGTAGCTAATTCCTCCTTCCAATCTGTATGGTATTTTTCTTATTATTAGGAAGCTGCCCTCAGTGAATGATCACATACCCTCTGCTTGTTAACATCAACAACAAAAAATCAAGAGTGTGAGTATGAGCACAGGAAAAAGAGGAAAAAGCAAAAGTGCTTGCATTGAAAACAGTGCTGTAAGAGAGCACAAGGCAAGGAGAGACTAAGCACATCTCTCATATGGCTTACGCATAGTCGCTGTTGCCATCAAATATTCTGCGTCTGACATCCAAAGAGCACAGGGCCTGGTCCATTGAACCTCATTATGCTGGTGAAAGAAGCTGTGGAAACAACAGACCTGGCCAGCTCAGGAGTGCCCCTGTGCAAGCAAAAGTCACCACGGCACTCTGTTAACATCTTTAAATTGGATTCTGGTCATAAAAGGAAACTGCCTAAGAACTCTGTTTCAAAGGTACGTTACAGTATCATGAGCAAACCCCAGACAACTAGATAAGTCCGTAAGCTGGTACCCAGGCTACAGCATCTCTATAATTCAGTATTAATTTCTGTAATACAGCATCTCTATAACAGGTGCCCAGAAGCACCACGGGAGATGGAAGGTTTGGGAGGCACTGACTAAATGGTTGTGTTTTGCTTCAGTAGCTCTTAAGAAAGGCTTAAAGGAAAAGAGCGGGTCATAATTTCTGGTTTGAAGCAAAAGCATATTAAAATATTTAACTTTCTCTAGCAGCCTGTGGCCAACTCAATTTCTTAGTTTTCAGCTTCTTCTGAATCTGCATGCAGTAGTTGTGCACTC
This sequence comes from Pavo muticus, assembly GCA_016647715.1. Lineage (NCBI taxonomy): Eukaryota > Metazoa > Chordata > Aves > Galliformes > Phasianidae > Pavo > Pavo muticus. The sequence goes on along the minus strand of JACDJE010000054.1, from coordinate 1,847,077 downwards.
ATGGTAATAACTCTCCAGATCTTGACAGGAACAGTGTATACGGCAGCTTCTCAGCCCCTGAGAATGGAGGGGGATCAGAAAGTGTGGCACGGTGTCTCAAAGAGGGGAAGGAGTGACTCATACAGGAATAAAAACAAAGCTAAAATGAACTTAGAGCGTAAGAGAAGAGGTAGACTGTTGGCTGTAAATCAACTTTCCTGCACTAAGAAGGGCACATATTGCAGTGAGAGGAGTTGTACTTGACAGTAATGGAAGCCCGAGGAAGTTTGATTAAGATTAAATGGCAGACACAGACCAACCCAGAAGAGAGGTTTTTGGGTGAAAATCAGAGACAGGAAGTGACTAAGTAGGTCAAAAGCTGTGGGTAGTGAGCTGGATAGATTAAGTGGGACTTGGAGCAACTCAGTTAGCTCTGCTAATGACAAATGATAATGTTCATACTGCTGCCAAGTTTAACAAATCTGACTCTGAAATCACCTTCAAGGTCCTGATAGCAAATCAGAGATTTCTAAGTTCTAATGGTATCTGCATCTGAGCAGATAATGTATGTGTTTTAACCAGAGATTGGTTTTGCAGTCACTTTTTGACCCTGCCAAACTTCCTGTAAATAGTACACTGTTTTGACTGAACAGGATTTTTTCCTAAGGACTGAGGAAAAATGACCCGGCTAGTAGAAACTGTTTGACTCTGAGAAGGGCAGCTACTGCAGATTGAAAAGATGGATGCATTGGAGAAACTCCTTTCCACCCTAAATTCAATAAGTCTTTGATTCAACAGCTTTGTTTGTATCCAGGACTGCCGGAAGAGAACAGTCACCTTGTATTTTTCTACCTGATGAGAAAAAAACAAATTGTATGTGTGCATTGAGACAGTTCGATTTGAGTCTATTCCAACTTCAAAGAGGTTTTCAATGGTCTTTCAGATGGAGGGTGTGAGGAAGGGTGAGAAATGCTAAAGCTAGCCCCATCCTCATTAAATCTTTGCCCTCTCTGGAGTAGGCATGCAAGTGGAGAGAATAGAAGATATGCATGAGCAACTGAGCATCTGGGACCTCATGACCTTTGGCTGTTGTATTATGGGAAATGTATTCTTCGGTTGCTATGCTTTTCTAATTCACTTGTATTTTCCTTCAGTGGCTCCCTTGTATTTTCTTTGGTGCTCCTGTGTAACGGTTTCAAGGAAGCACCATCTCCAAGTTAAGCATGTATACAATAGCTTTAATTAAATGTTTGCAAGTATCCCACAGTAATGCAAGGGAAAGGAAAAACAAACAGTTTTGTACTCACTTGTACCTATCCCTTGTGAGCCCTGCCATGGATGGAGACATCTGCACTGCTGCCCCTTAAACCCATTTCTAACGTGTTGTGAAATGAAGGTCATAGGATCCTGCTGCTCTACATATAAGCACTTCAGGTATTTTCACTCTCTATAGAAGAGCTACAGATCACCTGTGAAAGGGACAGTGCTGAAATCTTTTAGGGTAGGCTACAATAAACAAAAAATAGGGAGTAGTTAGGGTAAACACTCTTTACTCCTCTTTAAAAAATTAAAAAAAAAAAAAAAAAAAGGAGAATAAGGTTAAACATATCCTTAGTTGTTCCTTAAAACATACCCACAAAGATGGTATAGACAGGGAACCAAAAAAGGAAAGAATTTGACTTTCTTCAGTATTCTGAATTTAATCTTTTTTGTTCTCTGTGCTATTGGCAAAATCTCAGTCCTGTCATTCTCCTTTCCTTCTCCTGCAATGAGTTACCTATTTATTATTCTCTCAGATGGGGATCTTTGCTTCTTTTACAAGTGGTTAACAACATCATTTGATAAGTAAAGAAGAAAGCTGTAAAGGATTTTTGTTTTCTCTTCAGGCATTTAAAATAACTATGCACAAAGGAGATGAAATTCGGAAAAGGAGTTCTTAACATGCAAAGAGAATAATAAGAAATGGGATGCTAAGATCATCGCTCACTTTTAGTCAAATAAAAGTATTTGTCTCGAATATTTCAATGACTGACATCATTATTATTTCAGAGCTGAGACAAGCCAACTTGAGAACACTTCAGTCTGGCCATACACCTATAATTGGAAATCCGTCCTCTACTTCTCAGTGACTCACAGTGATAACACACATCAGAAAAGAGAACAGTAATTTTAAGACTGTAAAGAAAAAATAAAGGCCAGTTTGATGAGAGATAAAAGAAACCGAGCTTCTAGTTTTGATCTTGGCTACTTCCCAGCACTAAGACCAATAGCATTGTCAGTTTTTGCAATCTGACGTGCTGGAGTTGGTCAGGGGTTGTGTTGAACAGGGACTGGCCTAGCTCTGCTGGAGCTCGAGGTGCGGTGACTTTTCAGGAGGGAACAGAAAACATGGGTTGTTTTGCTCACATAGCAAAGCACAAATGACAGCGGAGTTGTCTGAGATCGAGAACTGCTGACGCAAGTTAGTAACATGAACCAGCAGCTGCAAAGGAGTGGGATGAAAAGCAGTCTTAGAAGGTGAAGGAGGAAAGGAGAAGTCCAGGGAAGATCTAAAATTAGGAGCATCTAGCAGATGCTGACAGAGACTTCTCTTGATTGTCCTCATGGGACTCATCCCAGGCAAATTCAGGCTGACATAAGGATTCCTATAAGGACTTTTGGGATACTCTGAATTAAGATCTCTCTCTGTTAATCTGCAGTCTGTGTTTCCATTGCATCTTCACAAGAAACTTCTTCAAAATACATCAGTTTTTGATGATGGCTGGGAACGAAAAAGGCAAATTCTGACCATCTCCACTGCTGCCTCTCTGCCTCCTACTAAATTGCAGTTGTTAAACTCTTGCATTAAATCCCAAAAGTTACTCTTCTGCTTCTTGTCCTATTAGGTCCTCCGTGGGCTATTTCTTTCCTTCTCTTCTAGTAATGACAGTTGATTTCTAACACTAAGACTAAGACCAGGGAAACTGATACCTGACTTTCTCTTGGGTGGATTAGTTTCTTTGAGGGCAGTTAGTTAATTATTTTTACTATGCAGATACCAAAAATACCCAGCCTATCTCCATAACACTAATTAAAGGCCACAATATTGGCAATGCAGCAATCCTAGGCCTTGGACCACTGTACGTACATTTGGACTTCCCCAGTTCTTCATGTTCCACTTCTCTTTAGTAAGTTGTAACTACTTCTGTTCTCAAAATTCATGAGGAACTTGAAGCTAAAGCTCAAAGTTCACACCAATCACTTAACGCTGTGACCCAAACTCAGTGAAGTTTACTGAAAGATGCTCCCTAAGACTTTCTGCTTCCTTGGGATATGGAGGGAATGGGGAAAAGGAGAATGCAGTGATGAGTGATTTCCTTACTTCTTTTGACTGGCTAGTTCTACAGTAGCAACCATTCTCTCTTTCAAAGGAAAAGGTCCCATCCCTGACAGAAAAGCAGTTGCAAGAGCTGAGCTATCAGTGCACTGAATGTGATGTTCATGCTGCCTATCACCTCATAAGTTCCACAAACAGACCAGGAAACAAGAAGAGTTGGAAAGTGATAGTATGAAAACTCTGCAGGGAGTAGTAAGAGCAAAGCTGGGATGATGGAAAGGAGAATATCAGAAGTTAATGCCAGGTGTAACACATCGGAGGCCAGATGTGTTTTGTAAGAGGTGTCCTTCATGTAATATGTGTTTTGTTTTCCCACCGTGAACTTTATGGTAGGCCTGAGCCAGTGAATGCTGCCTTCTCCATAAATGCCTAGCGTGGCCAGTTGTAGCCTTTCCAAGTTTCTTATTCCATAGCACATTTTTTCCTAGTTTTTAAATGCTTGCTGGAGTCTTAGAATAGGAGTTTTTAACCTAACAATAAAACACCTGTGTTTTATTAAGACTTGAGTCTTGAGTTCCACCTCTATCACTTTTACTGAAGTGTTGCCACTAGTCAGATTAACTCTTTCGTAGTCAGTTTTGCTCTGAAAGTGTATCTACATACAGCTCAGTTCTACTGTATTTGGAAGAGAGGAAAATCAGCTCTGAGGCCGACCCAGAAGACTCTGTTTCAGCATCTTTTTTTATGTCAATAAATAGCTGTTAACATACAGTAGCCAGCAGTAGCAGACCCCACTTCTAAGGTTTTCCATGTTCTCTCCCCTGTTCCAAGATGAGCTCTGTTCAGCCCTGAGGTTTGTGTATTTTGCAGACCATGGACCACAAGCCTCTCTTCAAGAGTCTTGTCCAATGCTGACAGGTGGGGGGTGCAGAACCCCTAAATCACAGCTGCAAAGCTGCACCCTTGCTAGGACAACAGCTCTGCATCAACATGGGACTGGAAATTCAAGTGTTCTCACTAGCCACACTTATTTCAAGAGTGAGATTTTTGAGTTGTATCATAGAAAATTCATTCAACTCAATGGGAAAACTACTATTCTCCCTGTTCCTTCCCACTGTTCTCTGTTCCACTGTCTTAAATGAGAACTGGAGCAGCACTATATAGCAAATCTGTTGCCTGGACCTCCAAGTAAGTGTGTTATTATCCCTATATTAAATTACAAAAATGGCAGCATGTGGATGTGAAGGAATTACCCAAATTCATGCAGCAATTTAGTGAAAAGGCTGACAAGTTCCATTGTTAATGTAGTAAGCAACTGCCCCATGTTCCAGTTAACTTAGCTTCTTAATAAGCGATTCTTTTCTAGGTCTTCTCCGTGCACATTACAGAAGCACCGCACTGCAGTGCCAACAGCAAAAGCAATTTCACCAAATACCATCAGTTCACTGAAGACAAGGGAGGGCAATTATTTAATACACTCGCCAAAGATTGAGAATCTGTACGTCATGAGGTCTGCTTCTCTCTCTGTTGCCGTCTGTGTGCTTATGGGCATCTGACTTTTTTCTTTATGACTCAGTTTCCCATATATGCCTGAGAGAAATTGTTTGCAGCCAGGAGGTGAATCAAGAGGTCATACACTTCTGAGGTTATTCTGGGTTAGTCATTCATCTTAGGACTTTAGTGGCACATCTGTACAGAGCTAATTGTACTAATCTACATCAGACTTGTGTGGAGAGAACAGACACATCAAAAGTTCAGAGGTCTGCAGATACCCGAGTACTATATCTACAGAGCCGTACAAATTTCTAAAATAAACAGGTAGGTAAATAGATAAATATTAGTTTCTGCCCAAATATTTGTCAGGAATAATTAATCCTATAGGTGGCTATTTATTACACAGTCTGATGTAGCGGATGTGTGATTTATATGCCCCTGTAACACTACGTATAAGAAATACTATCACATACAGTGGTACTCATAAAAGAGGATGTTCCAAGTTTATGTTGCTTTTGTAAACTAATTATTTCCACTCATTCATACATACCAGTATATAATTTCTAAGCTATGAGGATACCAACAATCACTGGAAATGGCCTTTATAAGCCCGCATCACAGCAGAGCAAGTTTTAGGAACATAAAACTATGGCTGTTGCACAGAATGTCAGATACTGTGGGGATTTGGGAAGCTGGGGTATGTAGCAGTGAAAGTCATCTGGTGTTAGAGCAGCAGAGAGCCCCTACAGCCTGGTGCTAGCTCAGACCACAAACTGGGGAGTGTCCACTTGTGTGCCCTTTCGAGGAGTACTGATCGCCTTGCCTGCCATTTGGAAAGACACAGGATGAACTTTACAAACATAATTTGGAGCTGAATTTTTCATATCCGGATCATGCTTCACAAGACTCTTACTCTTCCATTCAGTGTAAATAAGCAGAAATGATCATTTTGACTTGCTTTACAAAATACATAGAAACAGCTTTTCAAGGTTTCTCTTAAACCAAATAGCATAAGTCTCACATTGTCTGTGTTTGTACCATTTTATGAGCTTTAGGAGGCTGTGATTTCCATTGCTGTGTAAATCACATCTGCTCATAAGCTGTGGTTTTAAAAACACCACACATCTGTGGTATCAAATGTGTGCAAATTAGAGAATTATATGACATTACCAGTCACTTACATGCAAATGTGTCATTTTTTGTGTGGTATTTTAAGTTGTGTTATTACATACCATAAACTACAGTCACCTACTCTCTACTTATACAACAGTCCAAACAGGAGTTTTCCCTTTCCCTTTGCAGTCATTTTCATGTAGCCATATAGGCAGGTACCCCAATCAGGAATATAAGTGACAAATTGTTATGTGCCCTGAAGCTTGCTTACAGTCATTCTTTATAGGTGGCCTGGTCACCACACTCATTAGTTTTGAGTAAATAAAATGTGGGGTTTGGTGTTTTGGAGTTCTACTTGTTGGTGAAAGAGGTGGGTTTTTTTGGAGCAATCTGGAAAAGGAGCACTTTTCTGGCTTTACTTCGTTCACGTACTCTTGGTATCTTTTTGATGATGGTACCAGACTGATCACCACCATCTTTAAACCTAAGATCTGGATGTGGGCAAGTGGTACTGTTGGTCAATTACACCCTCTCTTCCAACACTGTAAAAGCAGCTGTATGCTATGACACATTTGCTCTATTTTTCTACCTCTGAGCATCTCAAGATATTGTGTCAGCAAGATTTTCCTTCTCCTATTTCATAGTCCAGTTCCTATTTTCAACTTTTTTTCATGTAAGTAAGTTCTTTTAAAATCTGTTCATTAGAATGTTCTGTTTTAAACTAAAAGCCTATGTGTTTTAATCCTCACTCCATTTTTCCTTTAGACAAATATTTGGACAAAACTTGAACAAAAGTTTCAGAAGACCCAATATTACTTACTTATAAGCATTATTAATGAAGCTTAACAAAGCAATTATGCAGAAGCTGTTATCATCTTCACCTTTCATACAGTCAAAATAAATTACAGATAAATTAATTCATGACTCAATCAAGGTTGTGCAGCAAATCATTGGTAGCAGCTGGACATGGAGCCAAGAAACTCTGACACCCACACTCCTGCTGAAATGATATACCCTGAAAACACCAGGACTGCCTCAGACTCACTCTGAGCTACTTACATTCCTCTCATATGACTGAAGTGTTTTTAGACCATGAAAATTAAAGAAAGGAAAAATAATGTAAATCAGTGTCTGTTTCTACATTGTTTTCTCCTCTGAGGATAGAAGACTTCTTTTTCTTGTTTTAATTTTTTTCTTACAGTAGATATTGGCAAGCTGAAAGTTGAAGTAAAATAGGAAAAAATAACAAGCATATTTTGAGTGATTACTCAACCGGGGTCCTTTGTGACAGGAAATGCAGCTGCGTGACTAATGGGCCTGACTTTCTCTTGGCTTCCTTCCCCCTTCAAAGATCTTGTTTACTGCCCCAGCCAATTTTTTTTCTAAATTGCTAGAAGCTAGCAATTTTCCAGGAAAAAAAAAGATCTTTGCAAGAGGCAAAGGCAGTAAATCTTGCAAAGATCAAGGGCTGCATCGCTCTCCCCATCTACTCCTTTTAGCCTTCCAGGCTCTTGAGTCACATCATATCTTCCCCTGCTCCACTCAGAACATGTGTCTAGCAGATCTTTCTGCTTTGGTGAGAGGAGGGAGTATGTGAATCACATTTACGGCGTTTAGCCCTGGAATTCATAAAGGAAGGGCTAATTCCATTAAGGAAACCAGGGGCCTCCTAAGCCTCTTGCATTTTATCTCTTTTTATTGTTTTTTCTCACTCGCTCTCTTTTAACAACAGTTGTGTGCTCATACTCCATGATGATGTGGCTTTAAGGGTGAGCTGCAGAGATTTGACAGAACATAGTCCTATTAGAAGGGGCCACATAGCCCTAAATGTTGTTCGTGTCTGGCTCTCTTTACAACTCTGCTTTGTTCCCTTCCTAGGTAACCAAAGGTGGGTCTGGACCTGGATTTCCCCTGAACTTAATGGGTAAAGGAACTGTGCATCCAAGCTTCACAGCAGGCCCTTCTCCCTACCATGCAACAAAAACCCAAGTCCCTTCTCAGCAAGTGGAGGTGTTGGACATATGCCAGGATAGAGAATGTAAACAGGCAGGACCTCATCATTCCTTAGAGGGTGCCACCAGTAGATGCACGCCCTGAAGGACAGCAGGACTAAACCCTCTGGAGAGTTTATGGGAGAGAGGGTTTATGGAGGTGTTTGAGGTACAAAGAGCCTCCAGTGTCCTGTAACACAGCGGCATTGTGTTGGCCCTAAGGCACTTACTGGTGCATGAGCCTATGTGTTGCCAGCAGCCATGCCACAACAGAAACTGGTAAAACTCTGGAGTAATGCAGTGAGTTCAGTCCTGCAACAGGGTAAGAAAGTCAGGCGGGCAGGTAAGCAACCTCAGTAACATAAGAGAAAAGGGAGGCAGTCTTCTGCCTTCTCAAGATGCCTTTTGCTTTGGAAAGAGGGGGAATCAAGCCCCTGAAAAAGAGTCTGAAGACTGCTCCACATCCACAATCTACAACCCTGGCATGGTTTCCCCCGGGCCCTAAAGCAGAGGCAAAAATAGGAGGTGAATATATTCATTACCGCAAACTGCATAGTGAAACCATCAGAATGGGTATTCTAAAAAACGAGATGAAACCTTTGCTTACGAATAGACCTAAAAGAATTGAACACATGTGCACACAGGGATCATTTTCCACTACCTACAAGAGGAAAAATCTCAGGGGAAGTGGCTGATGCCAAATATTTTCTTATGCTTCATGTGTCAGCAGGGTCTCGCAGAAGCCCTTAAAAAACAGAACACGCATTTTGTGCAAATTGAGAATCACAGTTTCTGGTGATTTAGATTGCTTCATCAAACTTGAGACATTCCTCCAAAAATACAGCAGATGTTTGATGACGGACCAAGTTTTCAGCATTTACACAGATCAGATGATGTTAAGATCAGCAGAAAAAAACCAACACAGAATAACATGGTAAAGGGCTTCAGAGCTGCCTGAGAAGAAACTAAGCTGGCTAGACAGACAAAAATGCTAATTTCTCCCAGCAGCTATAAAACACTGGGGAGAGACACTGTCAGGTATACAGCAGGTATACAGCAAGGTTACAGAGGAGCTGAGATGCGTGCAGAAGCAGTGGGCACAAATACTTGCTGAAATGAGAGCCCTAGGAGATGTGTGTAACTTGGTCGTGTGACCTGCCAACCCCAGGGCACTGCTATAAGACATCCAGCTGACTCTGACTACAAATGATAACAATTGCAGAAAATGAAAGAGGTCATTGAAAAGAATGCAGCCCCATGGTATCTTAACGGCACACACGAGACAGAGTTGTCCCCACAAGAGAATTAAGCTAATCCTCTTGCAATACAGTCAGAACTGGAGGACAGTAATTTCTGTGCAATTAATACTAACAAAACCTGAGTGTCAGAGAGAAAGGATTTGGCATTTGCCCATGAATGTAAAAAGTTTCCTGGATTATTATTTAATTTTTAAGAGAACTGACCATAAGCCACTGGCTGCGATTGCCGAAATGGCCTGGCAAACCTCTTCTCCTCCCAAAGAATTATTTTTCACTTACTTACAAATTTATGATTTGCAGACTGGGAGGGATTTGGCAGGTTCAAACTTAATCCCTGGAGCATTTGATGAAAATACAATGATGCAAAGTCCAGAGCTAGATTTTGTAGGTGATGATTTGCTTAAAAATGGTGGGGATGAAATCCAGCAGAAAATATGAGAGACGATCACAGAATAGTCTCAGCTTTGTTACTGACCTCAGACAAAGTATGAATGTACAAAGAATGATATAACCTCTTTTGATTGTTATTTTCTACTTGAGTAAAGGTAACTTTACTATAAAGAACTAGTTCTAAAAAGATAGCAGTGTACATCAAGCTTCTCGTTGCTATACATAGTGTACCTGCCAAGGGAAACAAGCTCTGACAATGTAGCAGGAATAAATAGACGTAAGACATCTGCAGTATATACAGATTTAGTTCTACTACTCTAGCTTCATTATTCCTCATCAAATGAGTAGGTAGGAAATAAATAGTATCAAAAGAAGTTGGCAACTACTGAGAAAATGTGTGGAATTAGGTAGTTTTAAATCTCTTATATCAAGGTGGAACCCATGAAGGAAACACATCAACTACTGACATTTTGTATGATGGAAAAATAAAATAAATGAAATTCTTTTAATTCCTTTAGTCTCCCAATTCCCTCTCATCTTCAGGGGTTCCCTTTAAGTCACAGGTGTTTGGAAGAAGAGTAGAGAGAGTCCAGGACACAGCGAACTCCTAACAAAATGACCAGCCACCCCTAACAACTGTAGTAGTGATTTTCCAGAGATGCAAGCAATGCCACCAGTGCCTCAAGATTCATCAAGCAGGGTTTACATGTTATTGGTTGTAATTGTTTGCAGCCATGTATTAACACATCTCTGAATTCTGATTTGAAAAACTCAGTGATTGGAGGACCTCTGGCATTAACAACTGCCCTTTCCAGTTTGTGAGTCTGAATCAGGTGCTGCAAAGCCCTCATTTTATTGCAAACAGCTGGAAGAAACCAAATGCATAACAAAGCAAATCTTTCACAAGCAGCTTAAGCACTGGATGCACAATGAGGACAAATGCATTTCAGCCCAGATGTAGTTGCACTTAAGCCACAGGGAAGTAATTCATTTATATGCAAACTTCTCAAGCACTTTGGGATGAAAATACTATACAGAATCAGTTTAATACACTCTACTTATGACAAACTCCCATTTTGTATTATTGTTTTCCTAGTTTTGCTGTGCCAATCATACTGCAATCTCTCGTCTTCATTCTGATTGTGGTAGAACAGCAGGCAGATACTTTCAAAAAAATCCAGCAGAATTAAAAACTTGCAATGGAAATTGTTCCTATGTGTGCATCCTGTCCATGCTCAGAAACTGTTAATGTTCCATTTCTCTCTTCCTGGCCAACAAGTGACTGCCAATATTCATGTGGCATTAATGTGGCTTTGCGCGCTCTTTGTACTTTACCCAGTAGGTAGTACATCCTAGGCACTGTTTTGTGGTGCATGAGCATCTCTTTCAGGGTCCCTCCTACCTTCACTTTCTACTGTGATGCTCTCCTGCCTCAGCAGAAACAACAAACCTACCCACCAACAGTTGCAAATTCTTCCTGATTTGAGAAGTCGTCTCGAACAATTTGGTAACGTTCCTTTTTGTTGAACGCTGCAAAAAATGTCTGAAGTGACTGTGTTATCTAGTAGGTAAATAAGGAGATCAGAAGCCCTGGACCACCTTTGGTCTTGTACAGTACTGCTGAAAATAGACATCACATGATGTCTAAATTAAGTATGTATTGACTGCCTACGGCAGCTTCACCCCAAATCGAATGCCACTGTGTCATGCAATGGCTGCACAGCCTCCCGTCTTTTGTTTCCTCATCTGTAACACTCAGCCATCTAAAGGGTGTACTGAGAGTTCACTGGCATTTCAGAAGACTTTTGAGATTCTTGGAAGAACAATCTAGTATGAACAGAAAGCAGTTGATATTATTTCTTCCTTTTTTAGTGACGTCCCTCTGCTGCTGATGTTATGCTCTCACATTCCTGAGCTAAGCTTGTTTGAGGGACTTGATTTTGGTTGGGCTTAAAATCTGTTTTCTTCCTCACAGAGGATGCTGGAATACACCTTTAAGCACAGCAAATCTCAAATGCTTGGAAGCATTGCATTCAAGGTCCTTGCAAACTGCCTTCATCTGACCTTCTTCATCTTTCTTAACAAACAAGGAAGGCTAGAACAGTTCAGTACAAGCATGTTCTGCACACCCTGTAGCCTTGTGCAATTTGAACAAATGATTTAGTACAGAGGGCCAAAAATCTGCAATTAGATACCCACATGATTCCAGTTTTTGACAGGAGGTATAGTCCCAAATTTGAATATAGATTCCCACTCCAGGACCAAAGCTCTATGTAGACTATGTGTGTAGACACACCTTCCAGAGGCCTTGTAAATACAATCATCTCTTTGTTTCTCCATCTATAAAACTGGGATTGCAATAGAGGTGTTCAGAGAAGTTCACTTCTAGAAGTTTTTACAAAGGTTAAATGTTGCTTGTTTCAATCTTGTTCCATTATGAAGAAGTCCTGTAATGTTTCCATACTCTGTTAAAGAGTTCTTCACTTGCAGTCTTTACGTTACTTAATTAAATTGTACCAGGTTGTTTCACGAGCTGGCCTCTCTTATGGCTTTCTTCAGTTACAGAGTGATGGAAGATGGGTGTTTAGAGTGCAAGTAACAGAGAGGGAATTGTTGACAAAAGTTTTCAGCTCCCTGGCTATGTTCTCTAAGCAGCTCTGTCTGCAACAGCTCTTCTTTCATGTTGTGTCTTTGACAGAACAATTCCCGTTCAAAAAGCATCAGTAAGCGCTAGAGGCACAGACACATGTTAGGTGCTCAAGCATATTCCCTGTAGCTCTCAAATTTCCCTCTCTGCAGGGAGGACTCAACACGCTGATGCCATTGTGAATGGATGAGTGGGAGAAAGACATTATCAGTAACAGTAGGTAATGCAAATGACCATTTGCATTAAGATGATGTCAGGCTTGGTCCATCGCTTTCCATGAGGATATCACTGCAAAAGCATCTCCTGGGCAAGGCAGAGCCTTCAGGGCAGGAGAGCTGAAATAATCCCTGGGGACCGAGGATGAGGGCACCAGAAGAGCTCTGTACCTGCTGGGCAGCGGAGGAGCCCTGCTGGCTGCAGCAATGGAACCCGGGCCTATGGAGGCCTCAGCACAGGAGAAATCACACCTGTCCCTCCTGTAGTTGTGCGGAGCTTAACTGGGGAAGGAGGCTCGTTACGCTGGCTGTAACGTCAGCCGGTCCCTTTGGAAGTCATTCCTGGGCTGCCCTGAGAGACGGCAGTTCCCTTCAACACGCACAATCACACATAGCTAATGGAACCAGGATTATTGCAGCAATTTAGGAAAAAAAAAGGAAAGCATATATTGCCAGGTTGGATAAAATGTAAGGCTTGACGTGGGCAGAGCTCCTGCCAGCTGAAGTGTTTGCACCTGGTCTTACTGGAAATTCATGGGGCAGAAGATTCTTGCTGAAGTATTTGTGTTGCCATCAGCATGGCAGCGACTCGCCCGCACGTACTCAGACACCCAGGAGGCCAGGGCTCAGGGCTCTTCGAGGAGGTCAGTTTTTATATAGTAAAGCAAACAGTTTAGCTAATCAAGGATATTTTTTTCTTTTCTTTTCTGAGGCTTTTGGCATCCAGCCCTGTTACTTGCAATCTTTAATTTGTACTGTGGCTTCCTTTTCCCTGCTGCCTTCTCACTCACTCCAATTTTCCCACACACTTGTTTCCTAACTCTACCTCCTATGGAGGTCGTCATTTATTTCAGACCCAAATTTATCTCAGTCCTACACAACGCTGCTGTTACCTCACCATTTATTCCTGTAAAAGACTGTCACTGGATATTCATGAGATAGATAGACAAGTTTATGAAAAAATAATGGAGCCATTTTTTGTAAGATAGAAAACAGTTGATGGTTACAAAGGTAGTTGTAAATTTATTCATACGCACTTGAATAAATTGATTGTATATCAACTTGGACCTTCTTTTTGGTTATACAGCTGTCTGAATGGCAACACTGGGTTTTCACGTGTTTTTTTTTTTTTAAAGGGTCTGTGTGTGTCTGTGGTAGAGATGGGATGCAAGCTGCACACCTCGCTCACAACGTGGCTATGGAAAAGCCTGTTACCATAAAGTTTCCACAATAAGGGAGAAGATTCTGATGAAACAAAGTCACATTTTGGCAGATTCTTCCACAAACTTTCCTTCAGCTAAAAAAATGCCGATAAAAACACAGAAGAGATAAAGGCTTTTTTTCTGGTTACCACAGCTACGCAGCCACACAGCATTTGCCCACATCGCAGAGTCTAGCTTGCTCGAGAGCTGATACTGAGATGCACAGGAACATGGGTCAGAAGTGACCCCCCCGGTTCTGCCCCAGAAAATCTCCTTTTAACAACCTTTTCTAAAAAGCTACACAGAATCCAAAGCATTCCTTCAGTCTATATACACCCCAAAAGCTGCAAAACACTACCATCTTGTAACAAACGCACAGCCTGTGAGGCAGGTGTAGTATCACCTGATTCCAGGTTGTTCGTGGTAAATACTTGTTCTTCTCCTTCCCTGTAGTTATTTCCAAACTCTTCTGCCTCTGAATGCAGACCAACTTGGCATGGCAGCACTTTTCAAGCTGTGAAGCAAGGTGAGCACAGCTAATGAAGCCTGACACACATTCCACATATTTTCTCTCTAACTATTCCTCATAGCCACTTACATGCAAACACGCAACAGTTTTAATGAACTGAAGTGAAGCAGGGGCTAAAGACGCTGGGAGGCAGTGGGTAGCATGCAGTGTCTGGCTCGTGTGCAGGCCTTCTGCAGGATATTCAGTCATGGCTCAAGTCTCGCAGGCAGCGTATGATGGCTGTTATTGTTCTCTGGCAAAGAAGTCCCTCCGACTGAAAGCAGCCACACACTGGAAAGCTGATCCTGCCAAGATGCACACTGTATTTGCTCTGTGAGGCACTTGGGCCAGTACTTTTCATTAATTTCAGAATCCACCACTGACGAGAACACAGCTCTTTATAAGGTGGGACGTGTTTTAAAGGAAAAGTTGGGGCAGATTCAACTGGTATAAAGCTGCATAGCTTTATTAAAGACCAGGGGGTGTTGCTGATTTATACCAGCTGAGAATTTGGCTAACATTCTTTTGGAGCCATCACCTCTCCCATTTGCAATTGCCAGCTGAAAAGCTGGGAAATGCAAGGAGAAATGAAAAATGGAGCACATTTATGTGAAAAAGCTTCTATGCAAAACAAATGTCTGCTCACTGCACATAAGCTGAAATAATACAGCCGTTATTGAAGCTGTGCTACAATAAAATAAGCTGGATGAGTCAACCAGCAGTGCATCTAATCTCCACTGGCTGCCTTTCCGGTCCCCAAACTCCCCATCTATTTTTATCTCTTCTTTTTTTTTAATATACTTTTTGGTCTACAGGCAATAAATCTACAGATTTTGGGTCCCCTGTGTGCACTCTTGCCAGCAGGCCGCTCAGCAATCGGGACGTTACCCAGACCGCTACAACTACTGGGCCACGGAACAGGGAGGCTAGGAATCAGCTTCAAGAGACACCGTGTGCAGAGAGCATGGCAGTGCTACTGATAGTGTGGGGCATGGCAGGCCCTTCTGTGCTGAAGGCAACACTCAGCATGCAGGTCAGCATGCTGTGCTCTTCACACAGCCATGCCACTTCAGCTTGTGAGAGTATGGCAAAACATGCTCTACTGATAGATGTGCAGCAGTGTGAATGCCTGAGTTGCTCTGGGATGAGCTTGTTTCCAAACCTGCAGGAACACAGCTTTGGTCCAGTGCTCTAGCCAAACCTCATGACACACTGTAGGGCACATCCAGACAGAATAACGTGATGTGCTCAATGGTCCTGCTGTGAACTGTAGAAGAGCTAACACTAAAATGGCACGGACAGTCAGAGCCTGCTTCTGTGCCTGTACAAAAACAATGTAATTCCTTTTTTTTTTTTTTTTTCCTGTGGGGGAGATTTTTAGTTAAGCTAAACGTTTCTGGTCCGTCTTAGGATGGTAACCATGACAGGGTATAATTTAATTTCAGAATCACTGGGCAGGTGACGGGAAACACTTTCATGATGCCAAGTTTTAGTGTTGTTTGCTGGCTCGGTGTGGTAGCACTCTCTTGAGAAAAGTGTGGGTGCAATTTTGGAATCGCAATGTTCCTGCTTCATTTTTCTCTGGTAACCAAATTAAGATCCTAGCAATTAAGCTTTTATTTTTCTAATTTTTCTCTGCTCTCTTTAGTGATTTCATTACAAACACATCCAACTAGTCACCTTGAGCTCATACATGCTGGGAAACATCTGTTAATTGAGTATTAAGATAGCCTGAGTTTTATAATGGAAAGAAACTGCTGGGATACTAAGCTAGCATACAGCATTCTCTTTCATTCCAAGAGTACGTGCTTCAGGGAGCAAGGGAGAAGAGTGTTTGAATTTAATTTCAGACATTCACTTTTTAGGTGCCCCCAAGGGACATACCCATTTCCTATATAAGGTTTGATCTGTTTGCAATTAAGCTCTCCTCTTTGCATATTTCCGGATAGATTAAAAATAGCAAAATCAGCTTATTCTTGGACTTCTGGAGATAAACAAAGCATTGCTTCCAGGGGTTTAAAAACACTGATCAGGTTTACAGATCTTGAAGGCAGAATTTGTCCATGAATTTTTTACGCTGGATAAACAACAATTTCCAAAGATAACAGAAAAGGTAGGAACACATTTCTAGAACTGGAGACCTTTAAAACTAAGTAACTTTTGCAGCCTTCATTTTTACGTAAAATTTCTGTTGATAAGAAGTTGAATGCATTTTCAATGCAGAAAGCTCAAAACCCGTTCAGTCTGCCCCTACTACTCTCCCAACCAATGGATCAATTCCAGAACTGAGAGGCTTGCTGAGCTCCCATTACAGTTCTCCTCTTATTCTTTTTCTATTGGGATTACTATCATCAATCCATTTAATCCAAAATGTAAAGCTGCTTTTTGTGATGCAGCCATCCATTCTCAAGGACCTTGACAGAAACAACTCATTTATAACGGTGCCTAAATTGTTATCAGATGGGAACAATTCCCATGCACCCCCAGCACCTTGAGGCTGGATACACGATAATGATCTATACCTGATCATTTCTTCCTTGCTATTCAGCTCTCTGCTCATTTGGAGAAATTACCTAGAACAAAGAAGAGTCATTTTCCAAAGGAGAATTGATGAATTTGTTGCGAATTTAAGTTTCCTGAAAATGTTTTTGCTGTTTCCAGTTATCTTTTGCAGATTCCTCAGCAGTCAGTGCACCCTGATGGATCCATAGGCAATGGAATTAAAGCCACTGATATAATGGTTTTAATGTTAGTTATTCACACTCTTCAGTGCCTGTTAGGCATTTCCTTTCAGTGTACTTCATTCCCCCAACAAAAATGTTGATGGATATTGAAACTGATGATTCAGGAGGGAGAAAAGATTACAGCACTTCAATATCCAAGCAAACAAATGGACACATTTATTGTTCAGAAGTACATTCCTTGGAAGATTTACAGGGCTGTTAGTAGAGGATAGGAAAAAAGTACAGTTGAACAAGATACAAATGAAGTGGCCTAAACCACCGGGCTGTGCTTTGTTTCCCCTCTACACAATGCAGTGTAATAGCATGGTGGAAAGACCAGTGGCCCATCCCATACCTCCTAGGAAGGCAGGAGGATCCTTCCAGATCACACTTAGTTCCTAGGGCTGTATGTATCTCAGCCTAGGAGCAGCACTCAATGCCATAATCCTTACAGACACGAGCAGTTTTGAAGAAGTCAATAGGACTGTTCAGTATGGCTGTTTGTAAGAGCTGGTCTTGCAGAACTAGCCCATGTTTTGGTAAAGAGAAGCAAGAGAAACAAGTCTTAATATTCTAGCAATACATATACTTCTCCTGAGGACCTAACAAAGACTCCAGTGTGTCACACAGACAAGAGGCATAAACAGAACTTAGAAAACAATAAGAAGTTTTGTAAAAGCAGGACAAAATGTGTGAAGTGCTATTGATCCTCCTTGGCTGTCAGCAACATTAAAGACACGGGCTCCTTTTTGCCACCATGGCCTCTAAAGAGTCAACTTTCTGAGCTTCAAAATGTGCTCCTGCACATTTCCAGAACATTTGTTGAAAAAAAAAATCCTAAACAAGGAATAACCCTCTGTCCATCAAGCAAGATTTCACAACAATTACAGTACCAGACGCTGAGAACTCTGCCTGCCTGGCCCACAGCCACACCATAGGCGGCAAACATTCTAACTCTCACAGACTAATTAGGATCAGGTCAGGTGTATGACTGAGAGAACTCAAAGGAGGTGGAGGGTGAAGCAGGAAGCGGTGCTGATGATTCAACCGGGGATCGTCTTGAAGATATTTCTTAAGCTTTTTTTTTTTTTTTTTTCAGATGTGAAAGGAAAGTGATCTTATTTCTAAGAAAACAGAAAGGGACAACTTTCTGGTAGAAAAAGGAAAGTGGGAAGGACAGTTTGTGTAGGTAGGAGAGAGAGAAACATCCGATTCATTCATCATAGATTTTAGGATGACATTTTATAGTCCCTAGCGGTAGAGTGGGACAGGTAACAAGAAGGCAGAAACACAGTTCTCAAGGCAATGTTTCCTTCAAGTAAGAAACCAGAGTTGCAAGGGAAATATTTCAGAAGATTGAGTACATCTCATTCCACCTTTAGGTCTTTAAGATATGTCAGAATGAATGTGTAGAATCTTACATTATGGTTTTTGCTAGGAGAGTAGTACAGTACCAAAATGCATAACCAGGAGAGGTTGGGCATTCTCCATCCTTGGATGTTTTCATGGCTTGGCTAGACAAAGTCACTGCTGACCTGCTCAAGTGCTGGCAACAGTTCTGCTTTGAGCAGAGTGATGGGCTAGAAATCTCCAGAGGTCCCTTCTAACCAACATTTCTGTGATACCTTGAGGGATTCCAGAGCTGAGACAAGTAGTGTTTCAGACAGATTCTGCAGAACAAAAGCCCATGGATGATAACATCTATACAAACCACTCCAACCACTCCAGGCGTGGTGGATATTACCATCCATAGGCTTTCATCCTACTGAGTCCTTTGTGTAGTGCCTCCTCTTGATCAGAGACTGGATGGCAGCAATATAACAAAATACTGCTTATGAAGCAGCAGCACTTCTGGAGCAGTGATGCCGCTCAATTCCCTTATGCAATCAAGGCTTCGGCAAACAAAATGTTAGGCTCCTGCAGTGTTCTTGTGACACTTTTATAGCAGCTGTGAAAGCAACAATGCTATTGTGCGTTACTGGTATGCTGAGTTGTTGCTCAGAGAGAGCAAGCTTATGGCTGAGTTACAGGCTGCCATATACCTTTTTTTTTTTTTTTTTGGTGGTCTCAAGTCAATTATATCTAGCTGCCTCCCACACCAAATGGAACAACAGAGACTGAGTTCTAACTAATAGTTCAGTGGGGACAATTCTATCCAGGCTAACAGAGCAGAAATATGCACAGAAGTGACAATTCCTTCCACAACACCACCTCTTGCACCTTATGCCACACTCTATTCAACCATCAGTCTTGGGACTGCTAGTCTTCCACATCTTTATCAGTGGCCTAGACAGTGGGATCCAGTGTACCCTCAGCAAGTTCACTGATGACAATAAGCTGAGTGGTGCAGTTGATATAACAGAAGGAAGGAACACCCTTCAAAGGGACCTGGACAGGCTTGAAAAGTGGGCCAACGAGAAAATAATGAGGTTCAACAAGGCCAAGTGCAGGGTATTGCCCTTAGGTCAGGGCAATCCCAGATATGTGTACAGACTGGGAGAAGAACTTATTGAGAGTAGTCATTCAGAGACAGACTTGGGGGTCCCGGTGGACGGAAAGCTGGACGTGAGCCAGTAGGTGGCAACACTGCCCACAGCAGGGGGTTGGAACTGGACGATCTTTAGGGTCCCTTCCAACCTAAACCATTCTACGATTCTATGATGATTCTATGATTTTGATGGTTTGTTCCTGGCATGCTCATTTTCCCTGCCATTCAGAGCCAGCTTGCACAGTGTTGCAACATCCTCATCTTTGCCATTTCTTTAATCACTCTCATAATCCCAATTTGATAGCCAAAAATACATTAATCTCCATTTTCTTCATAGAGAAGCCTAGACATTTTTAATGGAATCCTAAACAATGAAACTATGGTGGCAGTTAAACCGTAACCACACAAAACGGCAGGATGTGCACTCAAAAGGATTCTTCGTGTTAACTCCACAGAGTAAAAGCTTCTCACACTCTACAAATACAAACAAATATCTTTATCTACTTCCTAACAATGATATATGGATAAACTGCGTACACTTTCGCATATACATCTACAAGAGACCTTTTTTCAATACAGCTCCTATGCAAAGGACGAGCTTCAACTACTTATGTGCTCCTGTTCTGCTTCCTCCAAAATTGTCCATTCCATATTAATGCCCGGCTGCCAAAACACATTAATTCCATAGCTGTATCCCTGTCATAAGCCATTAGTTCCACACTCTTACTACACATAATACATACATTCCACATTCTTTTCCTTAATATGCAAATCTTTCCAACCATGGTCCCTTTTGTTCTGGTGCCTCTCAACCCACCAGCATATGCAGGAGAGCTCACAAATTGATCCTCTGGGATATACACAAACATGACCAGTATGTTCTTTGTGATTCATATGTGACCACAGCAGAGATTTTGAGGTTCCCTCTCAAGCCTCAAACTGTTTAAGAATTGCCCAGATTCCTGACCCCTTTCATCTGCACTAAGTGGTTTAAACTGGTTATTATGAATCTGCTTTCAAAGCTCCTAAACAATAACTGATTTTGTTTACAGTAAAAACTTTTCCACTGGCCCAAAGCACTGTTCTTAGACAACACAGAGGTGAACAACCGCCACCATAATTGCCATCATTTCCTGCTGTCAAAAACGTCATCAAGACCATACTGAATTCATGGCTATGCTTTGCATTCAGTCAGCAGCAACATTTACAAATACTTCTTTTACAAAGAGCATCTCCTTTTCCCATGAGGTCTTGATCCCAGCAGCTCCTGTCTGCCTTCAAAACCAGGAAGTGGAACCTACTTCACAGTTATCTGGATACTTGGCTTGCTCCAAATGGTAGCAGAATTGACAATGTGAATCTCAACAAAATTCAGGATGTTTCACTTACTCCAGAAAATGCTCTTATGCCACAACGTTGTGGTACTCAAGGCTTGTAAAAGTGAACAAGGCTGTCTTCGATTCCCTGAGACAACAGCAGTACCTGGACACTCAGAGCTGGCACAGCCCATGACAGTGCCCCAGGCAGTTGGGGTACTGCTAATAGTACTTGGGGTGCAAAGTCAGAGCTTGCAATTTGGAGAGCATGAAGTAAAATACATTTATTCTCTGAAATCCTCCTATTTTCCTTATGGCAATGGCTGGCACTGTCTCTCTTGGAGCAGGGGAATGGTTGAAGAACAGCTGAGATCCTGGTATTATCAGCTAGATTTGTCACTATTATTAAACTGCGCACATGCTATGGTGACGTGCACATTGCATATGCTTAGACTGCATGGCTGAATGCGCATGTTATATCAAGCTGCGCATGATTTTACAACCGGCTTTGCTCCTTGAGCAGTGGGAGCAGCTCTTGAGCACTTCTGAAAGGCAGGCTACAGCTGAGTGGCTGCAGCTGTAACTCTCCAGTGCGATCTCTCCCCCATCCCTACCACCTCACCTCCTCCGTCCCTCAACATTCATTGCTGCTTTGTTTATTCTGCAGAAAACATCAGTGAGGGTATACAGCCAAGGTAAAACATTTTGGCAGACAGTTATTTTTCGTAGCTCAGCTTAAAGGGAAAATATGAAGACTGCCCCTCCTCCTCAGAGAAGGGGAAGGGTGGGGTTGAGAAATGAGATCTGGAAGCAGCCCAGCCAAATAGAAGGCTGGCTGCCCCACTAGTCCTTTTAAAGGAAAACTGAACTGTTTTTTTTTTGGTAGAATGAACCATGTTGGCAGGAGAGCAAAGGTTTAACTGAACTGAGAGAAACTGCGTTAATTTTTAGAGAAACCATTTAGATAACTTTCAGGAAAATCTTCAAGAAATGAAGATGTGTAAGGCCAAACATAATATTTCAAGAAAATGTGTAAATCATACTGCAGAGATTATTTAAGACCAAACTGACATACTAATAGAAATCTTTAACAGAGAACAATCCCTCACTACTAGGAGAAGTGCTCAACTACCCTGCAGGTCTTTTTCAATGTTTAACTTCCATGATTGTATAGAATTGGGGCCCTGAAAGGGGAAAGAGAAAAAAGTGGGCTTATGATTTTTGCTGATTAACAGATTGACTTTCTGAAGCATTATGGCACTCTGTAGACCTAGATGGTATAGGCCACAGGTAGTGAACTGCGGATTTCCCTGACCAGCCGTAGTTTACTTCCGAAGTTCTGTAGTGGAGCAGAGAAACTCATGGCAGCACCTGCACTCACAGCTGCCATTCTTGGATCAGCTCTGGAAACAAGGCAGGGAGTGACAAAGCCTTCAGTTGGGAAGTGAAGGACTTGGTAGATGACAAGGAGGTTCCAGATTTACTTATAGGACCTGCGAACAGACAGGCACCACTTCATTCCTCCCTGAGCTGCAGCTACCCCTAGGTGAAACAGCAAAGCTGCATGCAAAACACAGGGGAGCTTAGTTTAGGAGGTGAGGAATGGTTTGTTTACTGTTTAACAGGAAATCTGAACAAAAACATCAGGAATCACTCAAAAGTGTTGTGCTGTGGTCAACAGCACAACAAGGTCAGCTTGGCACTGAAGCCCAGCTCTGTTCCCAGTTACGGTCGGGTCATTCCCTGCTCTCACCATCTCAGCTGCTACAAAACCTGCTGGACGGAGGGAAGCAGAGCTGTCCTAAAGCCCTGAGCTGAAAGACAATTCAGGTGAGTACTCGGGAGCATCTGAGAGCTGCTGCAAGCAGTGCCACTGCTGAGCAGGAGAGTACGCTGCCTGTTTGATCCCCCTTTGCTCCTGTCTGCCCCTCCTTCCAAATCCAGATAGGCTTCAGATTAATTTTACAATCTCAAGTGCTGCTAACTCAATCAAATTGTGAAATAAAAGCTCATCCTGAGGGAAGGCAGAAATCAGCTCCCTTCTCTGTCTCACAGCTGTCCCTTCCTCCTCCCATGCATTCCCAAAACCTGGGACTGTTCCAAGTGCTAAATGCACTGGAAAGCATATCCTCGGGCCAGCTGTGATCTGATCATGGTGCGTTGGCTGCGGGTGAATCAGAAACCAGCCGATAGGCCCCGAAACAATGCGACCCCTTGTTAGACTGCGAGAACAGCCTTCTCCTGCAGCCCTTGCCTGGCAGCTAGCCTCCAGTAGAGTGGGGTGCCAGCAGCCTTCTGCAGCACACCCTGCAGGATCCTGCCTGCCAGCCCCATGCTGAGCTGCAGATACTTTCTGTTGGGAATGACATGCTCCTTGTGTTGGAAGAAAAGCAGGTGATCATCAAGCCATGGCCTGCTGTTGGTATTTCTGCACAAGCTGCTGTGGGATAGCCCTGGCAGCGGCACCTGGTACTACAGTTCCTCTGGAATCCCAAGGACTGGAAGCCTCCTGGGAAGCTTCTCATCATCAGCTGAGCAGCGCACGTATCAGGCCTAGGAAACAGATTTATCTGGCCTCTCAGCCTTTGCTGATGTTTCGTAGGCGTTGTACGTTTATGACATTAAGTAAGCATTATAGAAATCAAGCAATGGCATGCTGCCAGAGCCCTCTGCTTTTCCCAGTCAGGCTCACAACGAGTGAGGCTGCTCCCATCTGCAGGAGCAGAAGGAAGGGGTGAGCGGTGGGGCAGGGCTCATTCTTCTCCCAGCAGATATGCTGAGGGACAGAGTGCTGTCCTGAGGGAGAAGGGAATGTGATCAACGCAGATTTGAGGTAGTTTAGAAAAGACTGCAGATAAATTTAATCCTGGTGCTTTAACCAAGTCTCAAAATGCATTTGTACTAAAGTAGCACGTCAAAGCCCCAGTCAGGATTACCCACTGTGTTAGGCAGGACAGACCCACCTTCACGGTAAATATGTTCTGCCAATCAATTCCCACTGCAGCTTTGTTTAGGCACAATGTTTTCCTTGCTTCCTGCCGCAAACAGCTGCCATGTTGCATCACAGCTGCATTTCAGTGGCTGTTGAAGATCCAAATACATTGAACCTAACAAATTTCAGCATAAATACCTGCCTTAAGTTGGGACACTTTCAAATAAAAGTATACTGTACTGGTGGAAGGCACCACCAGTTGTTGATAAAATCAAAATGAAATACCTATTTTCTGTGTGTTTTGCTATACCAAATAGCGTTAAAAGCTAGGAAAATTACATATCCTAATGTATGAAATACATGATCATTACCAGTCACTTGCCTTATGGGGATACCAGCACTAGTTCTCGAAAGAAATAGAGCAGAAAGTTAATTTTCCTGAAAATTAGTGTTGCTTTGGATAACTGTAATAAGTTCTAATCATGTCCAAACTGAATTTGCAGCTGTGGCTCAGACGTGTATATACTTTTCTGCTCTACTGACTTTTGCTGTGGAATTTCCATATTTTGAGCTGAAACACCTCTGAAGTTGGCCATGATATTCTATTGTACTCCAGTTGCATCAAAAGAGAAATTTGCCCAGCTAGATCAGACTGATCTAAATCATTAAAATACACACTGAGGTGTGTGTAGAAATGAAATTTCTCATGAACTAGGTCAGTCAACAAGAATCATGTATTGGACCATCACAACAACGAACATGAAGTACAGCAATTGAACATAAAGCCCACAAAAAATGTAACATACGTTCTTCTAAAACTTAATCTCCTTTCTGCAAAAAGAACTATCAAGATTTTCTTGCAGCAAGGAACTCAATAAATTTTCTTTGAATAGTCGCGTGTGTGTGACAGAGAGAAAAAGAGAGAGAAAGAATTAGGCTGGAATGCTCTAAGGATGTATGCCAAGCTCTCTGCATCTGGAAAGCAGAAAGCAGAACTATATTTAGTGCACAATGACTTGCAATAATTTGTGAGGGGGAAATAAAGAAAAGAACAAAAAAGAGAGAAAAAAAAGAAACAACAAAACTTAAGTTGCCAGTGTTAGCCAATTAAATGAATTATAAAGAAAAAAGAAAAATCAAGCTGGGAAAAGGATAAGTTAAACCCTGGGGTATATGTTATTTTAAGAGCTTCTACAGGCAGAAACACTGTGTAGAATTAGCAGGCATATTTATAAACATGATACAGATAATGCATACTTCAGTATAAATACCACCTCAAAGAATGTACAAAGGATTTCTGGTGCACAACAGTTAGGGCACTGACCTCTGCTGTACATTCATTTCCTTTACGTGGCTGAAATAGCCTAAATATGTTCCTTAGTGGTGCATGGGAAACTTTTTCCGTAAGGTAATTGCAACTACAAGGGTAGTCCATGAATGCATTACAAACTCTTCATCAAGTATGCCTCAGTTACCATGCGTTCTGCTAGGCCTTGTAAACTGAAAAACCATGAAGACTACCTTCTACAGATGCAGCATATTCAAAATGAAGATGGTAAAATACTTTCTAAATTCCTCATCATATACTCTGAAAGTTATTTATCTAAAATTTCTGAATTCCTCATCGTATCTCATTATAAAAACAAGACATAGAATAACTACATTCCCATTCCACAGCTTACACAGCTTGATTCGAACATTTCACTGGCTCTTCAGTATCATTCTTGTTTCCAGGTGGTTTCTCAGACCTGAGATCTCAGTACCTCAGATTCTCCATCTTTAGCACTTAAAAGGACATCTCAAATAACAAATGGAACCTATTTTCATTAAAGCTGAGGTCTTATCTCACACAGTTTAAAGGACAACTAAGATGAAAACAAACAGCATTACTGACAAAATGGTAGAAAGTGGCTATCACCTCCGCCAGTTCCCTCAGCACTCTCGGGTGAATCTCATCCGGCCCCATGGACTTGTGGCAGTCCAGCTGGAGTAGCAGGTCTCTGACTGTTTCCTCCTGAATCGTGGGGGGTTTTGTCTGCTCCCCAGCCGAGACTACCAGGTCAGAGAGTGGAGTACCCGGAGGATAACTGGTCTGACTTTTAAAGACAGATGTAAAGAAGGCATTCAGAACCTCAGCCTTTTCCTTATCCTCAGTGGTCGTATTCCCAGCCTCATCCAGTAAAGAATGGAGATTCTCCTTGTCCTCCTCTTACTGCTGATATATTTGTAAAAGAGTTACTTGTTCCTTTTTACCCCAGCGGCAAGGTTGAGTTCAAGCTGGGCTTTTGCCTTTCTGATTTTCTCTTTGTACAGAAGCTGCAAAGCAGTAATCGAGGTTCCATTTTGCAGTGTCTCACGCACACTTCGCCAGTAATACAACAGACATGCATAATTTTAAATGTTCTAATTTTTCAATACAGAACAAGGAGTGACAGAAGCAGGGTATCTCTTTATAGGGCCATACCTAGAGCTACAGAAAGGATGGGGAATAGAAATATGGACACCTTCTGTACGGTAGGAGCAGAAGAGAAACGGGGCAACATACAGACCAGGAGACAAGGATGCCAAATAAAACAAGGAGGAGATTCAGATAACAGCTATAGAGATTTAACTGGCAATGACAGGAACTGTAGCAATGCACATGATGCACCGTGCAAGGGCAACATTATAAAACAGTCATGTAAATCTTTATAGCAACCCTAAACTTGATACAAGGACTGGGGAAATAAGGACACCTAACTGGTAAAGTAAGAGGCTGTGCAGAGCTCTCTGGTGGGATTTGACTTGTTCCCTAGGCAAGCTCACAGTGCCTGAGACACAAGACAAAAAGACTCCACAGCTTTCCTTAAAGGTGATGCAGAACTTCTTCTCCTCATGCTTCACTCAGGCAGAGCATTCATGTATGTTATCTGTGCTTTAAAGGAAAAACACACTAGTTTGAAGTATTAGAAATGAAAGCTGGTAAAGAAAACTGTTAAAAGGGCCAAGCAGACTTTGATACTGAAGCCTTCATTCTTTACATTCCTTAGGCTCTGAGATCCTGTTAGAATCAGAACTGCTGTCTACAAATACTCTGCTGAAGTCAGCAGAAGATGAGGATTTACTGTAATCACTACAGCACTGGGCAGTGAGTTAGGCTCGTTCCTGAACTGTTTCCTAAGAGATGTTAACCACCTCAGCTGGGTGCTCTTTGTAGTCATGGTAGAGGTCAGCTCTGTCTCTATGCACAAATCAGAAAAGTAAATCTAGTCTAAACAATTCTCTGTACTGTTCCAGAAGCAATTAAAGGCTTTGTATCTTTCCCCCAGGTGTGAGCAGACACTTCCCACAGACACTATGCACAGCAAGAGCTCAAAAAACATCAACTCTGCAGAAGAAAGTAAAAAAAACCCACTGCTTTGGGCATGGAAGACTGAACTGGACAAAACAGGAACAGCTTCTCCAGGTGCTGACTACTGCCTGTAATTAGAGGAAAGTGGACAAAAAGCATTTCTGGCTCAATTCATCAAACCCCATCAGGCTCTTTCTTACAAGGGCAATACTAACAGGTAAGATATCCACTTTTAGATTCTCTATTATTTTGCTAGGAATAAAAATGCAATGTGCTCCATCAGTATGACACCTTAATTCATGATAGAGATACTGGTGTGCAGGAGACTAAAAGCATTCCTTCATCTCTGCGCAGTACCTTTGTAAACCAGCAATGATACGAAAATAATAGAACAGAATGACAAAGTGAATGCTCATCCATTTTGAAACAAATATCCTAGGTAAAGGGCATTTGGTTGTTTCCTTGTTCAGGAGTCTCCAAAAGTGGAATAATAAATACAATTGCTTGTAAGCATATCTGTAATTTTAGGTATATACTAAAATATATACTATATACTAAAATATACTATATAATATATACTATATACCTAAAATCTCTCATTGATTTTGCAGGGAGCCAGCAACAGCAGTCCTGGGAGTTTGATACACTGTCCATGAAGCTCCAGCGTATTAGCACTGACATATCACTAGTCTTTCAAACTAGAAATCTACTTTTGCAACTAGCACTCATGACAGAGGTGATGAAACACGAGTAGCTTGGGGAGTCAAGATTTTTTTAACATTCTTATTTTAAAATCTTATTTTTTCCTTTCTTTTTTTTTTTTTCCCTATCAAAGTCAACACATTGATGTCTTCTGCAGGTGACTCTGACCAGTGTGGGATGTTCTGTTTTCATTCAAACCCCACAACTCCCCAGTGTGGGGTCCTATATTTGGGGTTAGCCAATGCACTTTTGCCTTTCAGAAATGGAAACAAATACACAAGATGGCAGAAGGTAGCAAGTCAGGTCTCTATCTGTGCCCCTGTTTGAACATCAGATATCCTTTGTCTCCATCATCACGAGGGTTTATTTTTACCATTAGATTACTTTTATTTAGCATGGAAAACTGAGTGCACACATTTGGCTATATGCAAACAATCCGAGCAAACTAGAATGTGGAAGAAAGGTGTCATCCTGAGTGCTATAAAAGGAATTTTTGGCACATGAATCCATGCAGTGATCTGATTGTCTGAAACACAATCCATGCTATGGCTCAAATTTCCCCCCTGTGGATTGTATCAGCAAAGAAGCTAGTCCCAATGCTTTTATGATAGCATAACATCAGCGTCTGGATATTGGTGGAACTGTCACGAGTTCTGTGATAACAGCAATGATTCAAATGTTTTTGATATCGTAAAAATGGGCTTGTTTCTCCACTGTCTCTCACAGTGGCTTGGAAGAGGAGTTAGGGCAACAGCGGAGAAGATAGCTACAGATATTTGGTACTGAGCTGCCAAGCTCTTGATCATAACAGAACTACCCCAAACAAAGACTTAATTCAGCAGAAGATAAAGGACGTACAAATTAATTTCAAATTACTCTCTTATACACATCTTATTACAGGAGAGGGATGGGCAGCTGGCTGATGTCAACCCTAAGCAGGAGGAATTCTCTACTGGGCAGTTGTCAGCTCTAAGGTCATTTTGTACTCTCACATGACTTAAGAGACCAGAGAATCAGACTTGCTGGGTTCTATTCAGCTAACAAATACTAGATATTCTGCATCCTTTTGAAACTGTGAAGATTCATTTAATGAGCGAGACTCCATTTAGGAACTCATGTCTGTCCAAGAACCCAGCTGAAATTAAAGGATCGCGCTAGTCTTCAGCTACTATCATAAAATTATTACAGAACATTGTATAATTACACCCTTCATGCAATTTCATTTTAAAACACATCCTGGCCTATCTGCTCTTGACTAAACTTGAGATGATTGGGCAGAGTTGTGTGGGAGAACACACCGAAATTTGACAAACGAGTGCAGGTTAGGCTGGAGGCAGAGGTTGTGAGATTCAGGACCAAATGCTCAGGCAGGAGCTACAGCTTTAGTTTGAAACAGCAGGGACAGAGCTGGAGGAAGTTTGCAGAGTACCTCGGAGTGCTGTGGCTGCCCAGAGCCGGCACTCCCAGCCTTTCCTGCCCACCAGACACATCTAAATATCTTGAGAAAAACAAGAAGGAAAATAATGGCTGACTGTAGTGTGAATAATAAAAGCCTGGCTTTCCTCTTGGACCTTCACTGTTGCTCTTAAACCACCCCAGCTGCACTCTCAGGGTCCAGGATGTCAGCACAGCTCCTCCAGTGGATTAATGCCTTGTGTCCACTCCGGAGCCATCTATGACAGCCCTTTATATGCTGTATTGTAAGTCTAGGGTGGGTTTCTTGGTCGGAAGATCAGCATTACCTCTCTACTCCAGATAGCTGGTTTCTGTATGATATCATTCCAGCAAGAGCAAAAAAACAGAGGTTGAAAATAAAGCTGTGCATGGGATGTATTGAGCTGCCAGCAGTACAGTCCTTTGTTTGCAGCAGGAACAAAGAGTAGAGCATACATTAGAAACACTGACAGGCAGATCCGAGAGATCCTATGGTAGAACAAAAAAGTTTTCTTAACCTCTAATAGATAGTGTGACTGTAAGAGGTGACTCAAAGGCAAAGGCTGAATTAGTTCTGGCTGAAACTCCATGTATTGCAGTTCCCTATAATGAATTTGTCCCTATAATGCAGTGCAATTATTCTTTCAATACCAGGATCTCTCACATGTCCAGAGCATTCCTACAGATATCACCCTTCACTTAGTGTGCATTTTGGTTATTTATATTTGGTTATTTAGCACTACTGAGAGAAGATGAAAAAAGATACAAAAACCTTACCCAGTTCTTTTTGTAACTGCAATCAATTCTTCAAAGGCTGGTGTGCTGTCCCTCTGCCAAGCACTACAGCACAGTCTTTACCTTCCCTCCTCTTTTTGCCACTGTCAGAAGGGCAGCTCATAAACCAGCTTTGCTCCAGACTGTATCTTAGGGGGCACCAGCTATATGAAAAGACATGTCCTTCTCCCAAGCCAGCGCAGTTTGCATTCCCATGGTTTTTACTCATTGTGGTTTTAGAATACAAGAATGAAATCACCGGGGCTGTCACTCCAGGGCTTTTCATCAGGATCAAAACTACTTAAAAATAGGCACAAAGGGAAAAGAAAATATATATTCCTTGCTGATTTATCTATTAATGCTGGAGAGCAGTTATATCTCTGATGTTTTGGAGAAGGATCAGACACCTTCATAGTCAAACAGCACCATCCAACATATGGCAGTAGATGAAGGTTGCCTTTTGCTTCTCACGTTCACTCTGAATCCTTCTAAATCATTCCTGCCAACACAATATGGTCCCTGAGGATCATTAACATTCTTCAGAAGAGCAAATCTCTCACTTATATAATAGGTTAGGTTGCACGGAATAACAGGTATGAAAAGCTCCCCCAGGGAAGACACCTGCAGAGTCTGTTCCTTGACCTTCATTCTGCTGCACCTACAGATGGCTGTGTCTGACTCAGCGCTGCATGAGCAGTACATACTCAGAATATGTCCCAGGAACAAAACATTGTCCAGTGGTGCTACCTTCCAATTTTGTTTAAATGAAAGGCATTCCTGTTTAAAGTCATTAACAACTGAATACATTCCTCCACTCACTCACTTTGGGAATATGTGTATCTCAAAGTGCAGAATTTCTAACAGATTGCTGGAGGAAGTGTCATTCCATAAGAGTCCCTCAAAACACTACAAATGCATTAAAAATACCCTGTTAATGAATTGAGGTCCTATCAGCACAGCCTGTAGCACGCTGTAGCTCACACGTTAACAGTACAAATAAAACTATTTCTTTTGGCTGCAGTAGGCAACCTAATTTGATGTATTTCAGCTAAATGTAAATGGAATCAACATAAAACTTCCACCAACACTCTTACACCTAAATTTCACTTGGATTTCCTAAGCAAACATACACAGTACTTCCCCAGACAACATACACAGATAGACTTCCCAACCAGTAATAAGCATCTAGCCACTGTGAGGTTTTCCGCAGCTGCTCACCCTGAAACTCTGTCACTGTTGACCTCAGTAGGTTTTCCTAATGCTGCAAAGCTCATTCAACTCACTATAAAATATTATTTCAATGTATGGATATGGGATTCAGATGTTCTTTAAGGACAAACAGAAAGGAAGAGGTAGATTAAGAAGATCTAGCATTTATCAGGTCTAATGTTTACATGCTGCAGAGAGAAAAAGTATGCTATTGATCCCAATATAGTAGCTGTTCTCACATCCTTCAAGGTGCATCTGCTCAGTGTATCAGGCACTCTTCTTATCCTGGGTGACTCAGAGGCTGACTTGACAACAAAGTGGAGAAAGGCCACTTGAAATCTTTTTCGTCCTTGGAGCAGTATGGTGGTGCCCTCAGAAAAAAACAAACCTTCACACTTCACAATGTATCTCCTCAGCACCATCTGCTTATTAATAATCATTTATTTTACACTGGAAAGATGGAAGGATGTTCTCACTTTGTTCTATCCAGTAAATTTTTCTTCAGTCAATGGTTAGCTGGGGCTTTTCCTACACTGCATGGGAAATGTTGATTCATTAGCTCTTCTTCCAATTCATAGTTCAACTTCCACCAGTTGATAAAAGTTCTACGCTCAGTTGTGTTCAGAGAAAAGCAGAGAGTCTGGCAACAGCAGAGACCTATGCAATGACTGACTTATATGCAACTCCTGGGACTGAAGGTTTGAGCCCAAACATTTAGAAGCTCACAGGAAGAATGAAGAAGTTTGGTGCAAGAAAGTTTAGAAGCTGAGACGTAGTTAGAAGGGTGTCTGTCACTGTGGTAGGGAAAGTCAAGGAAACTGAAAGCAAAGTGGGAGGTTCTGCTTCGGTATGAAGCAGATGACAGTAGATGAGTATGGCAGCTGGACAGATAACAGATGTATTTCATCAAGATTGCATCTTCTTGTGAATGGCAACAAGAAGTTGTTTTCAGACACAACCAAATCAGAAAAAGTAAGTAAACCCACATGAGATTCAATCGGCCTGTCAGAAAACAGGACCAGCACACTTGATGTGAGACACATGAGCACATGGTCCTCACTAGCAGTTAGAAGAGAACTCCACTTGAAGTGGTCATTCTTTGCACATTTTCAATCACCCTGAATCAGGAATCCCAGCTTCTCTGGCTCTGCATTCATTCTTGAACTCCCTACTTTTGAGTTAAGGCTGAGTAGTATTTTGGGAGTGCGAAAAACTAATTTCTCCCCAAAGTCCCATCTGAAGTAATGGCATAATACCTGGCTCATTCTTTCAGCCCCACCAAACAATGACTGCCAGGAAAACAGCCTACTTCTGTCATTCCTACAAAATATAGCTAGCTTTTAAACACATCAGCTTCTCTTTACTTCGTCTAACTGCTTCTTTTTGGTGCAGATCTTTGTTGTATCTCTTCGTTTATGCCAGCTACGGTCCTCTCCCTGAGAGCAACTTGCTTTTTAGAGCATTTTAAAGCTGGAGCATTTCCCAAGTCCTTCCAGATCTAACTTGATCCTTTT
Source organism: Pavo muticus (assembly GCA_016647715.1). Lineage (NCBI taxonomy): Eukaryota > Metazoa > Chordata > Aves > Galliformes > Phasianidae > Pavo > Pavo muticus. The sequence continues at coordinate 1,814,540 of JACDJE010000054.1, read as the reverse complement.
TCCTGGCAGCCTGTACTGAAGGACAAAGCACTCACCTGCAAGGTAGGGTACTGGTTTTAGCCTTGTCTCTGAAAAACCTGACTTTTCTGTAATTGCTGAGAGTCACCTTTATAGAGTAAATCAATATTCTTCCAGTGAATGATGTGAATGATAAACCTGGAAGAGAGAAATACTATCTCCTTGTGCTAAGATGGTCAAAACCACCTATAAATAAGCTGATAATAGACCTAAATAACAGCAACGTAACAGCAAATGAGCTAGTTCTTACCTCCCTGACAGAAATGCGTGTCCCTCTGCTGGAGTACCACTATGCAAGCAGCTGGGTGGGCACTGGGAATATGCAAGGGCTTTGAAGTGGGAGACTGAGCAGACAGTGATGGTTAAAGATGAGCAAAGAGGGAAGAAAAGTTCTGGAGAATCCAGAAGAATGAATCTGGTACATACTGTAGAAGACTTCTCTAGTGACAGTCCATTTTGGAGGTCTTGCTCATTCATCTGTGGAGATCTGACCAAGACCAATTTGGAGGGCCACTCTCTTCCAAAGGGGTACCTCTGTGGAGTGGCAGTGAAGAGGCTGGGGCAAAGAGAGGAAGCATGATCTTAAAGTATCATAAAAAAGCTAATTGATTGATCTTTGGAAAAACAGTAATCATTAATCTGATTTCCACCAAACTCTGAGAGAAAATTAAAAATATATCATGGTATTTTCTTCTTTTTTCTTTTTTTTTAAAGGGACACATACCATATTGATAGCCCTTGCCACAGTGTTAAAAAGTGAGGCTCTCACTGGCTGATTACTCTCTTCCTAACGGGGCAGGATCACATTTGTGAACTTGCCTGTGATTGCGTATGTGATGGGCAGTACTATACAAAATGAGAACCAATGGTTAAATGAATAAAGCATTGAACTGGATCATGCGACATGTGCAATCAATTTCTGACTCTGGTACAGACTTCTATATACCACTAGGAGAGTTCTTTTGACTCTTGACTCTTGCTATATCACGTCTGAGTGAAATGACAGTAACACCTCCTCATCATGTATTAATTCTTTACTACAAAGAGAAAATTCATTTCTCTTTGTGAAGTACTCGGTCCTGCATTATTGAAACAAACACAGCAAAGACAAGAGTGACTTGTCTTTTGTCTTGCCCATTCTTTGATTCTGTGATTGCACTCGCATAGCCCAAGCAGCCACAGCAAGTCCCCTGTAGGATTCTGATACACAGTAATGCAGAGTGCGAGCTGAATGGGACTATTTAGGCCAAAGAGCTCTAATGGAGAATATGGCCTTGCACAGCTTCTACACTGCTGTAAACCATACTTTCAGTGATTTAAGCTTTCATGGATTTTAAATGATTAAGCAAAGGCATTACAGTGCACCTTCAAGTGGCCCTTAATAAGTAGGTTTTACTTTAGAAAAAGGTTTCTTACTGAGTCTACCAGGAAATATTTGCATGTGAAATGAAGACATTTGAATGAAAACAGGTTTGTTTATTTTAGAAGGCGCTGCAGCCACCCACTGCAGGGCAGGGTTTCCAGCACACCAGAACTGGATGCCAAGGAGCTTCAGGAAGGGAAACAAGAAACAGAACGGGAAATCGAGCAGTTTAGCTTCTTTTCACATTAATCGCCAAAAGTGGGCAGCACTACTAAAATAATATTGTATAAGATCTTCTCTTAACCCAGAAAGCTTACTGTTTATTTCCTACCCCAGTGCCTATGCATAGAAATCCTGGAGTACTGGAGGAAATAACATTAACCCTGTATTTATCCAGAAAAATAGAAGTACTCTTTGTGAACAGAGTTAGTAGGTTTAGGACCAAAAAGAAGTTGTTATATTCCTATTGTAGGTCTCTTTGTCCAAAAGCAGCCTTTTTTTTTTTTTCCTTTTCTCCCCTGAAATGAAAAATACATATTTTGTGCAGAATCAGCATTAATGCAGCAATTAAGGCAACACCACAGAACTGTCTTGTACTAAAAGCTACATCACCTTTCTAAATTAAATATAGACAGAAGTTGTATGAAAATGTCCACTGGATCCTTAATAAGTACAAGTACTGGATCCTTAACGAGACCCTGGTTTAACATCTCATCTAACAGAGGATGAAATTTGTGCTGCAGTGTTAAAAACCTTCCGGGAAAGTAGTTAGGTTCCAAATCAAGAAGGAACATCACCATCTCCTGAGTCATCAGCATTACTTCCTGCCTTTATGCATGCATGTTCATAGGAAATCTTTCATCTAATATTTTTCAAAGCCCAATCCCACTTGGCTAGCAAGCTCAGGCAAAATCCAGCCAACAACAGTATAGGCACAACAAGTTTCAACAAAAATATTTGTTGCAAGAACACTCTTTGATTCATTTGCCTTCCTTGGCTGAACCTTGACTACACCCATCCTGATGCACACTCACAGAATGCAGTTGCCATGTCAGGATCCAAGTTGAATTTCTGCACTCCTTAGTTACTCCTTCTGGCTTTGAAAACTATCCAGGTGGCTGCATAAGGGGCTACAGAAATTACAGGGGGATACGAGTTGGTGAGAGGACTTGCCTGAGAAGCAAAGAAAGGGGAGATACCCACACTCTGCCAGCCCATCCCCATCCGATCTGCCCACAATGTGCTGTTGTAAAGAGCCTGCAGTGAAGCAGGGGATTTGGCACCGACATGGTGTGGAATAGTCATCAGATATTTAAAACAGAGCTGAAAGAACAAAGAAGGGCTTTGTAGTGCAAGGCAGCACTGAAAACCCTGAGCCTCGGCCAGCCAGCTTGCATGGAGTGTTTGCTAATGTACACAGTGGAGTGCATTCCTCTCATTTGATTACATGACAGTTTTATATACCAGGTATGTGCAGAAGGTTTTTCTTAACCCTTTCAGTCCTACACAATTAGTAAATCTAAAAGAGACATGCATTTCTGCCATTTTGTACATGCATGCAACTTCAGTCATGGAGGGCTGAGTATGTGTTGTGGCCAAATGGGTTTGGATGTGTATGCTAAAAGTACTCTTATCTACGTTGCTGAAACAGCAGAAGCAATTAAACACGAAAGAATTACAAAACTTATTCGGTCCTTATTGATGCTGTAATTTTATGTATTTCCCTTGATTTAAGCAGTAATTATAAAAAGGTTTATGTCAAGAACTGTCATTCACTCTCCATACGGTAAAATGGAAGGATGCAGAGACTGCTCTTACAGCCCCTGTTTGTTAGACTGTGGAGAAGGCAGACAGGAACCCCCTGTTAGCTAATGCCGCTTTCTGCAAGGCACTGTATTATGCAGTTTGTCCAGTACAACGAGAGTAATAAGACATGCCCTTCTTGGTGTATATCTTGCAAGATCCATTGCTAAAAAGTGTTGTCTATAATCAGGCAATGCTTTAAGCAGGCAAAAGGACCTCTCATTTGTAGAACATGTGGTGTACAGATCTGGTGCAGGACCAAGGCATAAATTTACATGGTTTTGGATGCTTCTGTGCCAAGTAGAAAGGGCAAAGCAGTCTTACTTTCCCGTTCTGCTAATGCGCAAAGTAAATTTCTTAGCCATAATTATAATAACACACAATTACATTTTCAGAAGATCTGCTAAGGTGTCTTTCAGAGTCTCCAAGCTGTAAAGCTATTAAGTTATACAGTTAAAAGACTAACTTCTGTTAATTAAAAAAATAACAGACACTGAAAGAGATGACTGTGGTTAAAATCCTCAACAGCTACAAAGTTGCTTGTATTTTTAATATTGCTAACTCATAGACCAATAATTAAGCCCACAGAACCTCTGCAAAGCATTTAACTAGGAATTATTTTCCTGCTTAGCCATCCAGGGTAATAACCAGGAGATGAAAGCTAAAACATCTTGCCCAACATCTTCATGTCAGAGGATTAGAATTCAGTACTTCTGGGTTCCTGCTCTCTTACTCCAAGTATGAGTTCCTACTCCTATATTCCCAAAGTGTAGTTTGACCCACGGGTGGAGAGGAAGTATTTGGGGCTGGTATCTGGAATAAGGTGGACAGAGAGAAAGGAAGGTGGAGGAGAGGGAAGGTTATTGCAGTGGTGGATAAGTGTACACATGGGCTGGTGCATGGTGAGTGAAAAGTGAGCTAGAATAAAGGCACTGACCTAAGCCTCTATAATGCTCTCACAGGTTCCTACCCCAGTGAGCGTGACTTCAGAATTGGTCTCAAAATGGACTGGAGTACATAAAGGACTTTGGAGAATAGTGATGGGAGAAGTTCAGTGGTTTTGTGCATACCAACAGGTAGACTCTTGCTGGAATATTTGTACATGCTTGAGTTTGTAAAGAATAAGAGAATCATCTCCCAAAACAGAAAACTGATGGTTAGATACTGCAAGCAGATTAACCAAAAGACACAGACCTCCTGTTCCCAAATGAATACTATTTTCAGTAATTAATGACAGAAAAATTAACATTTTGGCAGAACTAACTTACAAAAGGAAAGAACTTTTTGAAGTTTTCACCTAAATTCTGATAGCTCTTTAAAACTGTTACTAGTTGTGAAATCCTTCTTTGGAAACCAGAAGAGAATGCTGTTTTCTAGGGGTATGAAGGAATGGGATGCAGCATGGTGGTTCCTATGGGAAAGTCAGATGTTCCATGAAATGCACTGCAGATGATACATTCAGACAAGCATCGGTGTTCTGTTTCTGGAACCGAGTATTATTCTTAATTACTTTTTCTACTGCTAGATTGTGTAACTTGGAAATAATGTGACAGTTTGGAAAGAGAAATATTTTCTGTTATGGAAATTTGTCTTAAACTATGAGGAAAGGGGCAGGAAGTACTCAGATTATAGGACTTCTCAGCAGCCTTTAGCTCTAATGATCACAAGATGCGGCTGTCTCAGTTTAACACTTGTCTGTATGTGAATGTAAAAAAACTAGACTTGTCTCACATTCCTTTTCCTCCCATGATAACTGGAGACACTTCTGCAACCACAGAGGCCCACGATCTTCCCCATGCTATTAGATAAGTACAAATGTGTGAGACACAGCACCCCTGAATGCCAGGAGAGTATTTGTGACACTTATCTATATACTGTCTTCACTTCACAAAACGATAGCACTACTTCCCATCCAACTGAATCCCTAAGCTCAAATAAAAGGTGAAGATAAACCCTGTTGCTTAGTCAAACAGAAAAAAAGAGATACAGACAATGTTGGCAGAAGAAGTGAAATTTTAGACACGTTAGCAATTATCATGCTGTATCGAAAGAACAGACTGCTGCCACAGTGACACAGAACGTCAAGGTCTCTCCACAGGCCTCCCTGATGTAGGATACACAAACAGCTGCAACAGCAAAAAAAGTTGATCTAGATGGTGACTTTTATGGAACGTGGCCCCGCTGGGATGTCCGAGGCCATGCACATGTGAGTGACCAACTCTGAGGCCTGCAACACAGCGTGAACTGCACCTTTATGGCCACAAACTTTACTTTTTGTAGTTGCTGCATTTGGGAGGACTTAAAGAGGTTAGAATTTGTGTCCCATGCAGCACCTTGCTCACGGAACAACAAACCCAATTCCCCCAGCACAACTGACTGTGCAGATTACCTGGTCAGTTCAAGACCTTCAGATCTTTTCAGGGAGATGAATGTAAGAAATTTGACACGTGAAAGGGATGAATGTTCAGAACTGCCTCAGGAAAGGGTCTAACAGTGGTCATAAATCTCAGTGTCTTCAGGAAAATCCTTTGCACTCCTGTACAGTGTGTTTTGAACAATAATTAACTTGGAAGACGTGGATCTGTACACACTAGTATGTCAAAAGAGAAAGCAGAAATTTGAATGAGAAATGAAGCTGATTATTAAAACACCGTGCTTTATGTTAAGGTGATGAAGACCAGAAAGAAAGACAAAGTGGGAAAAAAAAAGATCGTTGCTTAAAAAAAATGTTACTTTATTAAGTTATAAGTATTGTGAATGGCTGAAATTAGCAAACACAGCAGTTTTCTTTTAACGTTACATGTGGCCTACACAACACCTAATCCTGCCCCAAACATCCCTGCCTGTGCAGCAAAAAAGTAATGAATGAACAGTGCTGGGAATGGCATTGGTTAAACTCTACACGGGAATCAGCAGAGTGAATACATAACACTGTGGCTTTCTGTGTTCTACAAAATAATGGAAATGGCATCGTTTTTCCCCCTCTTTGTGGAGTAATGGAACAGTAGATAAACTGTGTAAAACCATGGCTAAATATTTAGAACCCACAAGGAAAAAGTCCTTTGAACAGATATAGTTATTTTGCTTACAGGCTGGGAAGGAAGAGAGAGACATAGGGTTTGTTATTGTTATTTCTATTTTTAAATACGTATGAGATGCTCTGATATTATGTGGATAGGGGCTATGTGAACACCAAAAGAAAGAGGGGTATGTATTTTTCCATCAGATTCTCATACCTTTATAGCAGTTATCAGGGCTTCAACCTTTAGGTGCATTTTTTCCAATCAAGACATTTGGAAATGTCTCAAAACTGTTTCAAAAACCAATGATAATAATGCAATATAAAATATGACCTTCTGGGTACATGGAGATATGATGAGTATCTGGAATTCCCACAGATTTCCTCCAAAATGACTATGTTCACTGCCTGTACCTTGCCCACTGTCACACAATTATCATTTTTCACTTAAAGAATGCTCAAAGATGGCTTTCTGATATTAAAATATAAGATATAGGCTGTCAGGGAAATATATTTTAAAGTTTGTAAATGGTTTGGAATTCATTAAGTTATTACATTATTTAATATTCTGTATTTCAGTTTCCCCATGTGTAAAATATTTAATATTTAATCACATTTACTCACAAGGACTACTACGGGGCTAAAGAATGTATTAAAAATATTTAAAGACTAGAAAGTATGGGAAAATTGTGATTTGAAGCACAAGTGAAAATAAAAGAGTAAATGGGAAATATGCAGGAAAGGAATCTAAGGTTATCTCCACATATCAGCACAGAGACTGAGAATATACCATGTACAAATCTTGGGTCCTCAAACTTCTGCCCTCCGTTGAGCATAGGCTAGGTTTTGCAACTGAAAAATCATAAAAATGAGTTAATTAATTGCATTGCACAGTCCAGCGAAGATTTATTTCATACATTCTCCACAGCAATTTGCATTTCTGGCTACCAGCTTCAACACTTCACAGCTTATGCCTCAGTGATGAGGCAAGGCACCTGGAATTTGAAGCCTTTGTCGATTTGGATCCAATCTACTGTCCAGAACACATGTTAAGTTTCTGCAGCAGATGAGGATTGGGAATTCAAAAAAGGAAGCACATTTTTAAGATGCGTGCTGCTGCAACTGAAATCAGCTTCACTCAGAAATCAAGTCTGAGAAAGTCCTACCACTTTGCATTTCAATCACTTTCACTGAAGGATCTTTTCACCCACATTAGCTAACTGAGGTCTTAAACAACATTTGGGATTGTATCACTGATACTGTTTATGCCCTACTACAACAGAATGTATAGCAAGTTAGGCGATTTTCAGGTTTATATAAGAAATTGAAAAACAAAGCTGGGATGGGGATCTGGGAGTCCTACCTCCCACCCTGACACCACTGCCAACTATCCAGTGCTGCAGTGCTAGCCTAGCTTGTCTGACCCAGTAATAACGAAAGGAAGAAAGGATTTTTCACTAGGAATTTGGACTATTTTCTCATTATAACCAACCAGCACGACCAGGAAAATAGCACTGATGCAATCTGCAGACCTAGTTTCTCACTCCCCCACTGGAATGGTCTGAATATGATGCAGGGGCCACAAGCCCTGCTAAGAAGGGAGGGAGAGTTTGCAAAAACAGATCTTGTCTGCTGAGTCTGGTGACCTGCCTTCAGCACTGCTCGGTAATTCAGGGTTCAGAGAAAAGCAAATAAACAAAAACAAAATGGCCCCTGCCTGTGGTGCAGGAACAAGGGGAGTGGCCTCCCCTCATCCGCCGCCAGCTTTTCCAGGGAGAACTCTGCCTCCCATCTTGCTCCTGAGGCCAAAATCAGAAAACAGAGCAGGACAGGCATTATTTGATATCTTGAGGATGGAAAAGTGTGCTGTGGGAAGAGGACGGTGGCCTGGGGGAGGCCAGCAGGCGGAGGCTTAACGCACTTCTCCTCAGCACTGCACTCGGTGCACGGTATTGATTACTGCTCTCAACAAAAGCCACTCATCAGACGGGGATTTTCTGCTTTCCTCTCGTGGTCACCCTCGACATTAAAGCCGCAGCCAAGGGGCCTTATCCTGGAGCAGGCACAGCAGGAATAATCCTGCAAGGTCAGGAGGGAAGGGCAGAGGCCAAAGGGCAGGGAGGGTCAGCACCAGGCATGCACAACTTGGAGTCACTGGAGCAGGCAAAAGGTCTCCTTCGTGGTCCCTCAAGCCCTCCTGCTGGAAACTTAAGCTGCACTTTGGGAGACCCAGAGAACAAGATCACGGCAACCTGGGGTAATGGACAGCTGACAGTGTCTGTGCTGGGGCTGGTGAGCAGGGGGAGGAAAGAACCCCGTGCTCCATAGCCATGGATGTGGCCATGCTGTGTTCAGTCTGCAACAGTGATGTCTCAGCACATTTGTGGCTTCTTGTGCAATAAGAAGTTGCACTCAGATAGCGAGCAAGGAGATTCCAGCCAAAGCAGTACAAGGAAAGTGAAAACACTGTCAGAGTTTTGCCTGTGGAAGGCTTGCGTGCATCTTTTCCAATACAGATATAAAGCGATGCAAAGTCACAATGCAAAATTTGGCAAGGCCCTCAGAAGTCCTCAGCAGTGTTCCCTGCTCTGCCATGGACTTTTTCAGCTTAATTCCACTTTCACACCTATCACAAGTCAGTGTGGATCTGCTAAGTTAATGGCATTGCACCCCTTGGCAACAGTCATGGGAGACAGCCAGACCCACCGTGTGACTGTGGCTCTCAGTCCTGTTGCTCCTACAGTGGCAATACAGTCACATATGGTGGGTGCGCTCCTTCCTCCACTTTCAGCCCTGCTATGAGCTTGAGAAAGCTCTGTGGGAACGAGGGGGAGAGGGATCCTAGAGTCTGTACACAAACCAGGGCCTCAAATGAGAGTCACTGACGTATTCTTTCATCTCCAATTTGATGCGATCTAGTCTCCCTTCTCTGCCACTGATTTTCTTGTTCTTTTTCAGTTCAGCACAAATAACAATAGAACTGAATTTTCCCAGCAGGGTTTGCAGAGGTCAAACACACAGTTAATTCAGCCTCCACTTTCCCTGTCATACACTCTTTCCACCTGGCCACTTGTTTGGCCTTGTCGCACACCCTCCTGCACAGTATGTTTCCTACAATTGGGTGAGACTCATGGTAAGAACTCAAGGCCTTCCGTACATTTCCTGTATAACTCTGCCATTGCTTGTAAGTGAGTACAAGACAGAGAAGGGATGCAGCATTTCATCTAAAGTTAGTTTGATCTTCCCAGTAAGAGAGGCCAGGAAGAAGGGAACATGGGTTTATGTTACCAGATCCTGCCAAATATTCTGTTCCCAGCAAAACTCATTCAGAAGAAAGCTAAAAAAGTGAGTGTACCTAGCCAGTTGTAAAATGGGAGTAGACAGAAAGATTCCTCTTTTTCCTTCCTTGACAGGACAGCCAAAGACATGCTATTACACTGGGAACTTTTCTGCCGTAAATTTGCACCTCTTTTTTTCCCCATCTGATCTTACTTATCTCACCATGGTTTCTGGCTAGTAGTGGGGAAACAAGAATTTAATTTAGATATGATGTTTGGATCTGTAAGCAAACTTTCTTAGAAAACAGAGATGTTTGGTTTTGTGTGTGTTTTGATTTAACCCATTGTTATGCCATGTGAATACTTTTGACTCTCCCAAAAGTTAGAGATCTGAGTCTGTTGATTCATCTTTAGCAGAAGAAGAAACAGAAAGAAAATAAAAATAAGAAAGGGAAAATAAAAAAGGAAGTTTTACAGAACACCTTCCAGAAGGCTGCTGCTGAATCTCACAAGAATGTGCTATCTGCAGTTTTGAAATCTCATCTCTCAAGAAACTGTAGGTCCTCATTATGAAAGTACTAATTTCCTGGATGAGAAGTTGGGACACGAACTCATTCCCAATACAGTCAAGCTCACTGTAACTTTTCTTCATCATTTTTATCATCCAAAGAGACAGAACTTAAGCTTTTTCCTGCATTTACCTTTTATCCTGAACAAAGCAGTCCAAAGAAGCAAACTGCCTGCACAGGATTCTGAAGCTGCATAGGCTGAAAGACGAAAACACCCAGTACTACCTTTTCCTCCAAATGTGCACATGCACTGCTTATTTTGGGCATGAGTGACTTAGGATCTGAAGATATTTGCTGGCATGTTTTAGTCACCGTGCTTTTTAATTACTACATTTTGTTGAAATGAGGTCACAGTATTTTACCTTTTCCTCCCATGCTGGGACTATTTGCTATGTCAATTTGTGTAGCTTAGAAAAATATATGCACATCCTCTGAGCTGGGGCTGGCATCACAGAGCAAGGTCGATCTTGGCTTCAGCCACTTGGCAGTTGGTAAAGGCAGAAGCAATTGGGTACAGGTTGCGAGGGCCTGCAGTATGCCTTCACTGTGTTGAGAGAATTCCCAGCAGACACCTCTCCCCAGCTAATGGGATTTAGGGCAACTTTGACCTTAAAAGTAATGTGCCCCACCAACATCCACCTCCCAGTCCTCTCACAGCCATCCCACTATGGAGGGTAAGAGTGATCCTGGGCCATTCTCTCCTGTGCAATTTCAGGGAAAGGACAGGGCTCTGGTCCTCTGCCCCATGTCAGCGCCATGAGCCAAGCCTACCACCCTGTCATTTCTGTCATTCCAACCTCCACTTCAGTGTGGCTCTGCATGTATGCTCAAAGCTGTACTTCTTGACCTCATCTTTCTTTTCAGTTCTCCTCATCCTCTGCACAAATAACTTCACTATGTCAGCAGCAGTTCAAGTGAAAGGTGGAATTTGAAGAGAGGGAGGACACTGCCGATATGCACCGAGCCCAAGACACATCTGCCAAGCTCTAGAAACTTGAGCCAGCTGGCCTGGACAAGGTGGAGAAGGAAGAAGTCCTATGCCAACACACTGCTCACATTTGATTTCAGAGGAAAAAAGCCTTTAATGTGACAACACAGGGTAATACCTCCTGCTTCCACACAACCAGTGCCACTGTCCAGCTTTGATCAGTTCCTTGACTAGAATGTACAAGGTTCAGTGTATGCTTAGCCCTCAGCTATATGGCCCCTCAAGTCAGTCCTGGAAGAAAAGAAAAAGCCAGACACATCCATTTATACTGTTCTGGTGCTTTCCACAGAGTCTGAATTTGACAACCATCTGTGGCCTCTCCAAGAATTGGGCAGCTTTCTTGTCCCTGACCTCAGCTGTGAATCCAGTGTCGTCGTTGCCTCCATTTGAGCCTTCTGAGGCTGTACTCTTGCCCTCTGAGCCTGGGACTGGCTACAGACACACTTAACAGTGCTGAGTAAGGGGCTTCTATGCTGGAGACCCAGCAGCTCGGGAAGGTAGCTAGACTGCTGCAGTAACAACATTGTTCACACCTCTAACCTCTCTGACTAGGTGAAATCAGCATGGCGAAGACATCTGGTAAAAAAGTAGCACTTAGGTAAAATACCTCCCGTCCTCACCAAGCATTAATGACACTCAGCCTCTGTGGAAGGTTCACCCATGGGTACACATGTTCCACAGCTATGTGCCACACCATGGTCCCTTTTTTTTGGGGGGGAATTAGAGCCTGAAGAGGTCAGGAGCTCCAATCACACCAAATGAAGCTGTGGCAGACAGTTCTAAATTATTAATGTCTTTAAATACTAAGTGCACTCAGGAACGAATTCAGCCTGCAGCACACAGGCTGTGCAACAACAGGGTCCCAAAAGGGTTTCAGAAACAAATCCCACTAAGGAGTCTGAAGCAGTAATTCTGTTTGCACTGACACGTTTGTCTCTCCCATTGACAGAGGATACACGTCATGAATCTTTGCACTTGTAAGCACGTCCGCTCTTCTCTTGCTGTTTCAGGCACTTCCCTGAGAGAGACACAGCTGTCCAAGACAAAAGCTCAATTTTATACACATCCAAGATGACAGTTTTTCAGTCTAGGGGAAGACTGGAACCTTCCAGTTATATTGCAAGAGCATCACACCTCCACATTTACAATCTGACTTGTGTAAGGACTCTCATTCTGTCACTGTAAAGGCGGCAATTCATTAACATAGCTCTGCTATGCACAGTTTGATATTTATCTTTAACCACATCCCTTTAAAACTAACCTTACTGACAGCTTATTTCTGTAAGCTTCCATTTTACTTTTCATTTAGTTTCATCCCCGTATGACTGTGGTAGCTCCTAGCGCTGGCTCCTCTGGCTACAGACCACTGGCACAACTGGCCCGCAGATAGCAACTGTACCTTGGATGATGTGTTAAAAGATCTTGCTTGCATGCAGGTTCAATTTTGTTTCAAGAGGAACTGATGCTGATTTTTTGCTCCTGTTTCAGCATTTGGCAGAAGCACATAGTTTTTGTATGTTGTAGGAAACAGGAAGAAAGTTTTAACTTCATCTGCTTAGGCTGCACATGCAAAAACGACGTGCATAAAGCATGTGCTACTCCTTTTTATCTTCTCCACACCTCATTTCTTCTGTTCTCTTTCTCTTAACTCTTCTGGGAATGTATTTCTCTCGCTTCTGCTCATCTCTCTCCCACACACATAGGCATGCACTGATTTGTTATTGCTAGGTCACTTGTGATTACAGGTCTGGATACACCAGTTTATTGCAGGGTTGTCTCTGGTTTGATAGGCTGTTTGCTGTTTTGTTATTACAGTGCTAAACCTCATTCTCCCATTCTTCCAGGTCGCTATCTTTCACACAAACACACAGATCACCACAACATATTTATTTTGAAACGATAAATGCAAAAATTGTGTTGGAGTTTGCAAACAATTGGAAGAGAATGAGGGAAAAGGAAGGGGCTACGGGCCCTGGAAATGCCAGCCTCCGTGCCCTGCCTGACTCCTCTGAGTGGTTGACAATTTCTTCTGTGGTACTGGAGTGTAAAGCTTCAAGTGCCGCAAAAGTTGCATGTCCATTTGCTTTGCTTGGCTGCAGAAGCCCAGGCGCAGCAGATTGATCTGGGAAGCTGTTAGTTAGGGTTGAGGAAAACCACTGGACCTTTTGGCTGTACAAACACTGGCAATAGCTGTTATGAGTTAGATTTGGTCCCCTAGAGCAACAGGCAACAGACACAAAGAACTGAAAATCTCTCAAAATTCTTATTGGTGTATTTACACTTAACCAAACATAACAGCAAAAACACTCAAACAGTGTTTTGAGTCCCTTCTGAAAAGGAGGGGATTTCAAAACCAAAACTACATCTATCCTCCTTGCAGACAGAATTTCTGATCTATTTTGAAAAGTCCTATGTATACCCTCACTGCATTCCTCCTCCTCCCCCTCCCACCAAAGAAAGTTAAGGCAAACTTCTGGGCATAGCTTAAAAGCCACAAAACTTCCTCCATGTGTGTATGCTCCAGCTCTACTGCAGATATTTGGAGTTACATAAAACCGGGCAGTTAGTGATTCTGGCAGCTGAAAAATTAGAAAGTTCAGGGGCTGAGAAGGGCGTGGGCCAAGCTGAAGTTTTCCAGAGCGCCAAACCAGATGGAGCTGAGGAAAAATGCTTCTCTCTCGAGGCTTAGAAAGGTGGAGTTAGAAGCTCTGAACTCAAACAGATTGCAAGGAATGTTCACTGTTCCTTATTCCCTGGGAGCACTGTTTGGCAACACTGGTTATCTGGGATGGTTTGGATCTTAAAAAGCAATGAATGTGTTTTTCTATATGTGGCAATGCAATGATTTTACAGTGACACCATGGAGACTGACATGCTCTGCTTTTTCATTATTAGCCAGAGTCATACAAGCCTTCTCCCTTATGAATCAGCAGCATGTTACTATTTCCAGCTGGACGGTTGATGCGTAAGGATGAGATCAAAGCACATCATGTAATAAACTGCAAAAGCTACCAAGCATGCTCCAAGTTCATTTACACAAGAAGATGGTTTTGTGTTAAAACATCTGCTTACCAATGTTTATTGCTAAATATAATGGCTATGTTTAAACTTATGTCTGAGAGCTGCTAAATCCTAGGATGTGAATTAAAAATTATTCAGGTGGGAATGACCACCCTTCTTATCTCCACTCAGTGCTCAAAAGTGTATCAGTTAATAAATGGTCTAAGATATCGGAATTTTGCAGTGTAAGAAATCTCAAATGGGTTTTCAAACATTTTGGCTCGTCAGGCTTTGTTTTTTAGCTCTTGGACAGAGTTTCAAAATGTGCTTTCAAGTGTGACTAGCTGTGATCACATTAAGGACAAAACAGCATTGAACCATGTGCTAGTTAATAAATACTAGAGTACTGTTTTCACTTTTAAGCCATATAGTACAAGATAGACGCTGGCCAACACACAAAAGACTTCAACTTCTCTAGCTTGGTATAGAATCCATCACCCAACTAAGGTAACTACTTATGTGCTATGTAGTCTTGGTCAAGTCACTCAGAAGCTTACCACTTGAGGTTATGGTTCTGCAGCAGTCTAAATTAAGCTGTCGGCTTATGTGGCCTGGCTCTGGCTATGCATTCCCTTTCCTTCCTTACACCCAACACACTGCTCATTAGACCATTTGTCAAGCTGTTTACTGACTTAGGTGAGCACAGAACGCCTAACAAAAAGTAACATACTCCTTTTCTACAATCTGGGATCACAATAACAGCTAAAGCTATGAGTAAGAAGTTAATTTCACTTTTCCATTTCAATATAGATAGCTGCAAATTTCCAAAGGTTTGGGGTTGCTTTGATTTTGTTTGTTTGTTTATTTTTGAGAAAGGAAAGGAAAATTTTGGAAAACAAAAAAAAGTGCTCATTCTCACATACAAAACATAATTCCAGCATGCTTTTTCTGTTACTGCCAGAACAGTTTCCTTAGGAAAATATTGAATCAAAAATTAATGAAATTTTGCAAATGCTCCCATGAAAATATTTGCTTTAAAATTAAAAGACAGGCATGCTGTGAGAAAATATTTCAGATACTTTTTATATCTTACCGAACATTTATGTGATTTGCTTGTTACTAAGGTGTCAGTAAGCTTTAAAAACAAAATAAAACAAACAAACAAACCCAGGTCAGATGTACTAAACCAAAATTAAGAAAATGCCCTTTCTTCTCCCCTGTAGTAGGGTCTTTCCGGGCCTGACCCCAGAAAGGCCCTCAGCCTGCCATGTGCAGGACTGGAAGGTGCAGGACACAGATGCAGCACCGCACTCTGTGCTGGATCCCCACTGCAGACTGCAGTGATCTGCACAACCCATTTTTCCCTTCTGTCTGGGATCTGGCAATGACCTCCTGCAACCTAACTCCTCTCCCCACCAGTGTTTTCTCCAGGCTCTGTGTTGACCTGGCTAATGCTTCTAGCTGCAAGGAGATGAAAAGAAGGTAAGGAAAACAAAAAGCCAAAAAAAAAAAAAAAAAAAAAAAAAAAGCTAGCCCTGCAGATGAAAGTTTGAGGCAGTGTTTTCCTTTCCAAAGTGCTGCTACATTCCCATAAACTTGTGGTTTCCTGCATTCTGCTGGAGCGTTTTTTTTTTTTTGCTTTTTTTTTTTTTTTTTTTTCCCCTAAATCCTTTTGGTGATATCTGAAGAGGGAAAATGTCCAGCACTAACAGGAGGCCTTTTGTTCTATTTGTTTCTAAGTGGACTTTAACCCAGTTAATACAGACTGAGTCACTGTAGAAACAAATAAAATAAAAGCTCTCTGTTTTGTCCCTCTGGACAGGTCAGGGACATGTTATGTTCTGTTCTCCTTCTCCTGCTTTCTGGAAGCAGTACCGGACCTGGCATTATACCGCAACAATAATGAACGTAGTTTATGGCTTTTCTTTTTTATATGTTCTGGCAACCTCTACAGAGTTGATATTCCAATAGAGCCAACATTTCATTAACAAAATAAATGCACAAGGGGTTTATCTATGGGTAATGAGAAGAAATTAAACTGAAAAAAGGCCCACTAGTAGCAACCACTAAGATCTGTGTAAGCGTGACATGCATATAGGTGCATGTCTGAGCTATTTTGGTACTTTCTCATGTCTCAAGTCTCTTAATGACTCACAGCAAACAACTGCTTGTCTCTGAATATGACTGTAGGACTCCCTTGCTATCAGGCTGGAGTTTAAGCTGAGTTTAAGGATTGAATTACAGTCACTCCCCACAGTTCAGTTTGCTGTGACAAGTTATATCCTGTCACCATCCATACCTTTTAGGGTAAATCACGAACTATTTAGACCCCAAACATCTAAACTAAAACAGATCTAAATAAATAGGCATCCCATGCATAGGTCTGTGGTTCCCTGGGGCTTACCGAGGCTCTGGAAAGTTTGTGCACAAGAGGACTCACAACTGTTCCTCCTCTCCCTCTTCTTTCCCCAGCCCGCCTTCCCTGGAAGCCTGTTTAACTCCTTCGCATTCCACTGTCTCTGCACTCAGTGCTGGCTGAGCAGCTGCCTGCTGGGGCTGGCAGAGCAAGGCAGGCTGCAGGCTTGCTTTGGCTACCCTCTTGTACTTGGGTGCTTATCTGACACCATTGTGTTGCTTTCCCACAGCTCCCTTCCTGACCCAGCAAACATATTTTTTTTAGTGAGCCACAGTGGGAGGGAGTTAGCAGCAGGTGGGCCAGCAGCACCTTTTTCAGCTGGGAAATGGACATACACGTAATGCTAGGACAGCAACAGATAGGGACACTTGGCAGAGAGGATGTTGTACTAGAACATGACTGTGCTGTCAGAGCAGAGAACTGAACCCAAGCAAAGCCAAGACCATGCCAGGCCATAGGTGTGAGTCAGCA
Organism: Pavo muticus; assembly: GCA_016647715.1. Taxonomy (NCBI): domain Eukaryota; kingdom Metazoa; phylum Chordata; class Aves; order Galliformes; family Phasianidae; genus Pavo; species Pavo muticus. Next base: position 1,797,615 of record JACDJE010000054.1, on the reverse strand, counting down.
GGAGTTTCTCATGTGGCCAGTATCATGCTGGGCATGGGAGGTCAGAGAGCTCAGGGCCAGGAATGCACCAATGCCAGTGCTGCAAAGCAGTCAGCACTGGGCCCAGCACCGCACCAGGCCTCCTGCTGCTTCCCCATCTCTCCCTGTTCCCAGTGAACTTCTCCTACAGCCACAGCACTTGGACTGCGTGCCTGGCACAAATGCTCTCACACCTGCTCCAAGCTGTCCTGAAAGCTGTGTCCTGGTTGCAGAGGTTTGCTGAAGAGCAGAAGTACTTTGGCTGTGTCTCCTGGTTCAATTTCATGTGCTGGTTTTGGGGTCCCTCAACCTTGAAACAATCCAGAAAATGCTGGTCCAGAAACTTTGCCCTGCTTGAATAGCTAAGGGTAAAGGGTTTGCACAGCAAATGAAAAGTGAGTATGAACTCTTGCCTATACTAGAAGTTTGGTTTATTCTGTAACAGTCAAAATAGACCAAAACTGAGTCAAGGTTTAGTATCATGTGGGAGCGTAGATGGTTGCATTAACTTGGGAGCAGAAAGGAACAACCAGACAGCATCTTCCCTTATCCTGTTCTTTGCTAGTGCAGTATCACGGTTTCACTGGGATGGTCCTTGCATCACTTGGGCCAATAGAAGAGATGCAAAAGAAATTCCATCCCAACTAGAGGTCTGGACAGATTTCAGAGACTGTCAAAAAACAAGTAAAGCAGCAAAACATTTTCAAGTTCAGACGGCAAATTCTTCGGGACAGTTTCCAAGCAAATTTATGTTCATTTCTTGGCTGGATTCAATGTTAAGCAGAAATTAGAACAGTAACATGGGGAGAAGTTTGTGACCAGCAGAAGCAAAACATCTGTGCTTTTGCCGGAGACAACTGAACTCCAGATGTTGTCAACATCACATAATTCTAGGAGTGCCAATCTCTATGAAAGCTGCCCTGAGAAAGGTCACGTCACTGAACTCTTGGTGACTGAATAGCTTTTGTACGGGAAACTCCTCTCCCAGATGTGTAGTTCTTGCTGGAGTTTGATGCAATTTGCTTTGTTACTGGATTAGGCAGAGGGAAAAGAGAGATTACAAGGAGATATTCTACTTTATGAGAGCAAGCTGGTTTCATAGACCCTGCATGAGTTGTGTTTGTGCTCATTCCTCTTGGTATTTGTTAAATGCATACCCTGATACAGGATGCCGCCCCAAACGGTCAGTATAGTAATGAAATGTCTTTACATCGGCCTGGTCAATTTAAAGGAATGATACAGTTTGATGACACTGACTTTATGTTCCTCTGGAGGACATTGTGCTACTGGGAGAAGTACTAACTTAAGTTCCTGTTAGAGCACACTTTGCCAGCAAGCAGCACAGACAGAAGTAAAATATTTTAATCTTTCAGAGGTCTTTCTCAGTTTTAGGCACTAACAACTGGACTCCTTAGTTTCAGATCACTTTTTCTTTTTTTTTCAATCTTTGAGTCCCTGACACCCATAAAATGCTGATAATCAATTTTAGAAGCACTGTGACCTCATACCACGTGTCATCTATTTCCCTACTCTGTTTCACACGTAGACCCTGTAGGCTGTGTTTGTGCATGTGACAGAGGGAGGGGAACTAGGACACATGATCTGAGGGTTATAGTGAGAGTACGTGCATTTGCTTTAGGATGCAATGGTATAGCACAAATGTGTTTGCATGACACGGAGGCACATGACTAAGCATACCACCGGACAGCTCTGTGAACATGTCAGTGGAACGGATTGCCTTTTATAAAAGCTGCTCCCTCTGCCAGAACTTTTTTTTCCGTCAGAACTCTTCTATTACGTTGCAGCACTGAAAGATTCTCAGGGAAATCTAGTGGGGTTTTTTTTGACACTGCATAGACAAGAAAGGCTTAAGAATTGTCTGTGTACTATCTGATGCAGAGTCAAAAAGTGCATCAGAGAGAAGTAGTGTGCTTTATATAATAAACTGATTAGAAAATGGGCCTCAGCAGTAGAATAATATAACTTACATCCTTCTGCCTTTCAAGAGGGAATGCAAAAAGGAGTACATCACTTAATTCAATAGTATTCAGTGGGCCACCCTGGGAACGTATGTACTTATAAAAAGGCACATTATGGCTGTAGAACTTGTTAGAATGAAGCAAGCTTAAGTATGAATGTGTATATGAATTGCTTGATTTTATAAATTGTTAGTTGCTCTTTCTGATGTGCTCCAATTTGCAATGGCCTCTTGCTCAGAAATTAACCTAGTCTGCGCATGAGCTTCCTTTCCTGCTTCACTGCCATCAGAAATTGATGTTTTCTGCCTACTTGCACCTCATGCGTAACTTCAATTACCTTTTATGTTCATAACTACTGAAGTAAGTTCAGGACAAATTTTACCAGCTGCTTATACCAGGTTGCAATGCCTACATGTAGTATGCGGTATACTCAGATAGGAGGTTTAAAAAGATTTTGCATCAGCAAGCAAACAATAAAAAATACAGAAAGCAGTTTGAGCAGAGGAATGAATTGTTGCTAAGACCTTTGACAGTAGATTCATTGGCTTCCAGCTGATCAGACAGACTTTCAGCTACTTGCTGGCTTTATTCTCGGGCGATCTGAAGACATTTTGGATAGCGCATTTTAAACCAATTGGTTGTTTTCCCAGAGTCTACATAGGGGTCGGGGGAAGAAGGGGAGTATCCTTTTTGCTAATGTTAGCTAGACAATGGCTTAACTGTAAAGCCCCCTAAAAGAGAATAAGCCTATTGTGTCCCCAGTGTGTTTCCCACATTTCAAAGGCCACTGAGTAGCACCAGCATCTTTGCCTCTGGGTTACTGAGAAGACAGGCTCTTATGCTTATTAAATGACGGCTTTCCCTAATGATTTGAAACAAAAAAAAAGCACACACACACAAAGCCAGAGATGTGCACATTCAAGGCTTCTCCTGCCACAAGGTCAAACACGTGAAAAGACACAACAAAAAGCTTGGCCCTGAGATACCGGAGTGGACCCACTTGCCCATCTCTCCCACACCAGCCCTTACTCTCTTTTCTGCTGTGAGAGCCCCCGGTTCCTGCACAATTAGGCCCGCCACCAATGGCATTTCTGCTGCCGCTCCTTCCACTTGGCTTCACTGCTGAGAAAGAAGCTTGTTCGGCGGGGAGGCGGGCACCACTGCCTCAATAGTCTCCGAAGCATTCATTATCTCCCGCCTAATTACATGGCCGACATAGTGTTGTTGTGGGAACATTGCATCACATTAATCAGCAAGGGGATGTGCCAAGATGAAAGGGTCCCCTTGTGCCTGCTCTCTGCTCTGGAAAATGGGCAGCAGGGCGGGGGAAGGCATGGAGTATTTATCAATCCCAAGCAAGGGAAGGCCCAGCGGGGCAGCCAAACTCAGCCTGGCCCCACCGCCATCTTCCCAGGCCAGCTCTCTCCTGGCACATACACTTATAGACATGGACAGTGGAGGACCGATAGCCTTGGAGCCTGAAAGCTGTCTCCACAGGCAATGATTTGGGCCACTGCTTAGCCTGTCCCACTCTCAGCCCTCCCTGACCAGAAATGTCTCAACAAGATGGCATTTGGCTGCAGCCTGGCCACTGAGCTTCGCAGAAGGTCCCCCCATCCCTCGAAACACCCTCCAAACATGCCTTTCTTCAACAGTCTGAGCCAAGTGTTACACCGTAGCTGCAAGTGTCCTCGCAGATCAAAGTCAAGCCAGTACCCAAATGCAAAAGTTTCATTTCTCAAAGCCTTCTGGTGAGAACCCCAGTTCGCCCACATGGTGAAATTTTTAAATGGACTCTTGAAATCTGAGAAGAGATCTCATTTCCTCCTATCTTTGTCGTATTTGCAAGGCATTTAGAAGGCTTTGTAAGGCTTTGCATAGATGCTTCTGTGTGTATTGGGGTTGGGGGGGAGGGCTGAGGCATCTACACTGTGGCTGTTTGGCACCCTGCAAAATACCCGGTCTGACTGGAATACCAAGTGCCAGGCCTTGGCTGAGCTGTTTAGCTCTGTGAGATGCAATAGCAGTGCTCCAGAGAGAATGAGGAAAGGTAATGGAAAAAATGAAGACATTACAGATGCAGTTATTTCCATCCATTAGATTCTCCTATTCACTTTTGACTGAATCAGTTCAGAGCAGCCCCCTTTAAAATCCTCCAAGGACTGGCACCAGCTCAGGCTCAGACCTCTTCTAGTTTCCCTTCCCATCCATTACAGCATTTCCACACTTGAGATGTGCTGCAAGTTGACTTCAATTGCTTTGAATTTAAGTCTTGCCTCCCAATCCTGTTGTTTTTGCAATGCATCTGGCTAATTAATGCAGACTATTAAAGCCACTTTGGAAGCAGATTTACTGAGATGCAGATAAGTTTCTCTGCTACAAAGTAGCTGCGAACACCAGTTTCTTCTGCAGTGACTGTTGCCAAGTCCTCCCACGGGTATCTCATGATGTTTTGTGGACAATTGGGGCAGCCTGCTTACCTGCGTGCCACCTGTTGTGCATAAGTCACCGTGACCCAGTGCCACCTTTCTGTTCAAATACTGCTGCTGCATCAGGTGGTGTTCTTTGGATTTCAGCACACAAGGAGCATCACTTATGTGATACTGGAGAGTCCTACGCTAAGAAACTTGACTTCATTGCCCTCTGGTGAGAGGAGTATATACAACAGGGTCTTCTCAACTCTTTTTATTTTTATTATTTTTTTTTTTTTTTTTTGAGGGAAATCAAATAGGTCCTGCTTTCTACATTACAAGCGGCAACCAAACCAAAGAAGGGCAAACTTCAGGTTAATCTTGTTGTATATGACATAACCCAAGTGAATAGAGCAGGAACAGAATTCTCTGTCCTTTGGGCACACACATCCTCCAAATAAGCCAACTTGGCAAGCTGTATATGCAGTTGCTAGCTTCTTCTCTTGCTCAGTCTTTGGTTGACTGCCCTGCCTTAAACACAGTCCCCTTGGTACTTTATTCCCTCAGCCTACCAAGACACTGATACTCCAGCCATCTCCTTCCCAGCAGATGCCCGGGAATTCTACTAGATGGGGAGCATTTTGCCGCATCTGTGCTCACTAAAGGCTGGGAAAAGCCCAGGTTAATGGAAACCCAACCCAGAGACAAATAACAGTTGTATTCCAGGTGGCTTTAAAGTAATTGTCTGAACAGTAAATTTTACCCAACAAAAGTGAGGTACTGAATTGAGAGCACTGCAGTATAGAGCTTAAACTGGTCAGTTTACATTGCAGAAAAAAAGTCTGAGAGATAACAAAGAATTCTCATCTCTAATCTACAAGACAGATAAAAAGACAGAAGCACGAGGAAGATGTCCTACATCATGATGCAGGGGAAATGATGACAGGAGATGTGTCAGACTTCATAATTACTGCTAATGAGGTTAATCTAAGGGCAACTAATCCTGTGGGAGAACGTGGTGGCTCTGTGATCAAGGTCTTCTCTGAAATACAGGAATGTTTTGCAGCCTTTAACCTCTAATGCCTCACCCTTTCTGGAACATTCATGGTCCCACAGCTCAGAAATATCTCCTTTTCTCCCTGAGTTACTCCAGCAGTATGCAATCAGAGATCTCTACCACAAAAGCAATTGCTTATCTGCTGGTAACCTGCACCTCAAAGCAAAGAGATCTGTCTCCTGCCTATATTAGCAAGTTTGTACGCGCACTGTGGTTTGTTTTGGGAAGTACCTTTTGATTTATTTTACCACTGCTGCCAGTTATTCCAGGTCTGAATCTTTGTTTTGACCCATCAGCCAAGAAGGCATTGGAAGGACCAAGCACAGACATACTAAATGAAGAGCTCTAGTAAGAGAATAAAAGCCTGCTTGGTTTACATCTCCCCCTTTTTCATGTTCTCCTCTCACTGCCACACTTATGGTGACTACACAGCACGCCTGCAGCAACCTTTCTGGATTAAGCACTACGAACTCCAGTACTTCTTCCAGTTTTGGGGTCTTAACTTTGAAAACAGCTTTTTCCACAGGCTTCAGAAAGGTGATAGTACAAAATGATCATAGGATCATATTTTGGTACAACATTCCATTGCTTCTGATAAAGAAAACTATCTCAAACATTCTCCCTGCCATCAGAGGTAACAGAGTAAGAAGCTGCTCTGCTCAAAGATCTCTAGTCCCAGAATGGGTCTAGAGAGCCAAAGGTCTCTAGGAAGGCACCACCGAGGCACATCTCCAAAGCCCAGGACAGATCCCCAGCACAGGTAAGTTATGGTTCGTTATTTCATTTCCACTCTTTGTGTGAGAGCTTTCTTTAAAATCTCTTTCTCATCTGGAAACATCATTTATGGCTTGCTTTCACCCTTTCTTGGTCTCTGGTTTCCAAAGAACTCTTTAACTGAGAACCTTCCTTGCTTCTATCTACACTTCTGTTAACTCCCCTTCACATATTCTATCACAAAAAATAAAATAAAACCTCAACTGAAAAAAGAACCAAAGTCATTTGACAGTAACTGCAGGATTTGTGCGTGTCTTTCAGTGACTCCAAAGGTGAGAGGAATTTTAGTAATTCGACAGATAGGTTATATGCTTTAGTGTTTGGCTGTACCATGTTACTGAAATATACTGTCACTAAAAGAATGCTGAGGGTTACATGATACGTTTCTTCAGGTAAGTAGGTTAAATCCAGCTGCAAATATAATATTTTTAACATCTTACTGCAAGTCACCCTTTTAAAGGAAGCTCCTGTCCCACACTGCAGCGATTTTTAAGTGAGTATTTTCCTCGCTCCTCATACCCACACTAACGCCAACAGTGCTTACAAGGAAATCCCAACAGGCAGACTATTATTCAGACCGTTTCTGCATTTCTAAGGCTCATCGACCTTTCTTTTGTCAGATAAAAGCTTCCCATCTCTTTAAGCCCTTCATTCTTGCAATAGTCCCACAGAAAAGTTGACATCCTTGGCAAGGAGATTGAAAAGCAGCTTGTCTGCCCTTCCCAATAGGCCAGGCTAGGGTTGTTTTAGCCTGTTTAAATCTCTCCCCTATTTATATGCTAATGTTCTGGTATCAGCAGAAAGTATAAACAGTGTTGTTTACAGCTCCCTACAGTCTGAGCACCAAACCGCTAGGAGAATACAGTGTACTGGGCAAAGAGAAGTATTTATTGACAATGCAAATGGCCACTTCTAAGACTATGAGAAACAAAACTGTACTGTAAAAATGCAGCGTCAGCCAACAGCATAACCGTGCAAATCAAGACTGGCAGAAAGCCATTAGCCAGGGGGTCAGTAGTGGGCCCTAAGGAGCTAGAAGATTTCATGTTTAACAGGGAGAGATCTGGGGAGACCTCAGCACAGAGACCTCTGAGAAGAGAGAGCATCAAGCTCTTTGGCAAGGCAGCTTACATGCTCCATTTGCTATTATTGCAGATTTTTTTTTTTAGTGGATAACAGCTCATAGCTTGGCTCATAACTCTCCTGGACCCTGAAGTGAATTAAATTCTCCTAAGAAAAACAGCATGGTCTAAAGGAGCAAGCATAGGAATTCTTGAGATCAGATCTTGGCTATTTCACTATGCGACTCTTTCCACCAGGAGAGTGTTAGTTAATAAAAATAACAGTAACAGCAAAACCAGGAAGCAATGAGGATGTACATCAAGCATGTTTGTGCAATGTCAAGCTTTCTGAAGACACGAGGGGATGGAGGTTGTCTCTCTTCTACGTAAGTCAAAAAAATGCTGCCCACTGTAATGGCACTCCCTGTTCAAAAGAGGGGAAATACCTGCTCCCCTCAGCAATGCCTTGTCTTCCAGTAAACAGAGACTAAAGTTTAAAAATTCCCACCTACCACAGTGTTTACTATATGCGAGTGTCTTATGAATACAATTACTGATGAAAGATGCTAGACTGGCTGATCTGGCAATCTTTATAGTGTTTTTTCAGATAGAAGACGGCTATGACAAAGTTTAATTCTCATTCTTCTATGACATACACGTTTTAGCTCTCACCAGATGAGATTCACTGCTCCTCTTCCAGGAGGGAAATCCATGGGAGTTTGATTAAAATCTGAGAGATGAGGGAGTTCGTGTCACTTAGGCCAGCTGAGCCATACCATGTTCTGCTCTCTTTGGAGGGGGACTCCAGTGGTCCAAAGTCATATCACACTCATCAGTACTACTGCCTCTCTCACTGGGCAATCTCAGACAAGGTGTCAAAAAAGGACTGAGCCTTTTTCCAGCCATCATAACGGTCCTGCAAAACCAGCGTGGAAGCACCTGGGTAGGACAAGGTGAATTTGGTTGGCTGTTACTGGAGAACATGCATATGTTACAAATTAAAGGAAGCCATCTACTCAGCAATTTTGTATTGACATATAATTCATGAAAGGGTGAAATGTTAGAGGACCACTTGCAGTGATGTGCCTTGCCAGAGCAGCACAGTCACAAAAAGGACTTGAGGTGGTGAACAATGCGAGTTTACTGTATTGGCAAAGATGTGCTTTCCTTCCAGTGGGAATTCAGTCGCTAAGTGCATCAAGGGGATTTACAGCAACCTTTTGCTGTAATAACTAGATGTAGGCCTGCATGAAAATCCCACATTTGGCTGTGGCACACTGGCTAGGGCTACTCTGTTTCCTTCTAGTAGTGAGTTTCCAAAGAAGGAAATTGCTTATTTCTGCTACTACAGTATGTCTGAAATCAAGGAGTAGTCTGGTGGTGCCATGCCAAATTTTTCAATGCAGAAAGTTTCATTCTCCTGATTTAAAGTAATCTGCTTGTGGTCTTGCACATATTGCTCACATCACCTTTTAAAGAAACTTAATCTCTCCAGCTTCAAGCTTTGAAGTTTTCCTGTCCAATGTAAAAGGGTCAAGTCTACCCAGACTGCATCAGGTGCCCAGCACGCATTAAACTGCGTATTTTGTGGGATTACAAGTGCTTCTCAACAGTGCAAATAAACCAGTCCAAAGCATTTATTTCACTCAAGACTGTTTAAAACTGGTTCGTTTCTAATAACTGTCAGCTAAACCACTAAGCCAGGTGGGGATGATTCTCGTTGGAGCCATTGTGAGCTCTCACAGCAGTTTCTAAATCTCCTACCATTATTTATTATTAATTACTGTTTGTTAAGCACCAGCAGCGCAACCAGTGCAGGGTGAAAGACAAATAAAGGCAGCTCCCATACCAAGGGGTTAACCTTTAAGCACAAGGCATATCAATTAAGATCCCAGTATGAACAGCGAGAGATGCCTTGAATCTGAAACCAGGAGCAGGGATTTCAGTGTTTGTGTTTTTGGCATCTGTGTCTGTAAGAGAATAAAAAGGCACAGGAATGTTTTGAGGTAGGTGCATGTTTCGGTCAAAGAGAAAGCAGACACACCTACAACTAGGAGAGAGAACTGCAGATACGCTTCTTAGAGATGTGTCTACAGAAATATTAATAAAGAAAAGGCTAGATTGTAGTCTTACATAATTCATTGCTGCTGGGACATGGGCTGGAAGGGAAGAATGGAAAAAACAGTCCATAAAGATGCCAATAGTTTCTAAGCAGAAACATCTGTTGAAGTCTTAAAAACGGCCAGGCCTGCAGCAAGCTCAGCAACAGGAAAGCCTGTAGTTGATCACTCCTACCCTCATCAGCCCCATGCTCTCCTGCCCCTGGGATCTGCGCAGAGCCTGGAAGATAACTGACACCATGAATCAACCCCTGCTCCTTTCTTAAAGGGGAAAGGGGGAACAGAGGTCCAGGATGGGTGTCCAGGGAAGACAAATGGTTGTTTGGAATGGAGGTATTCATGAAGAGTTACAAAAGAGCAAGGGAACACGCAAAGGGAGACCTAGTGGCTTATCCCCTCTGCCCCAAAGGGGCCAGTGCTTGGAATTTCCATTGCTCTGTCCAGTCTAATTTTAAATGTCTCAAAGCAGAATGCCTTACTCCCCTTGGGAAGGTATCGCAAAATCTCACAAATCATCTTTGCCTTTTACATGACTGCCTCTTCCTTTGCAATAGTTTATTCAATTTTCTTTATTTTCTTTTGATATTCAGCACCACCCCTAGGCACAACAGTTGCAAACAGCTATTTCTTCTACCTGGAAACTTTTTTTTTTTCCTTCTGCTGTTTTCTCTCAAGAAAAAAGTTATGTTAAAAATATCTGTGGAAGTTGTAGTCTGTACACCTCTGCAGAATCTGCATCTGTCTGCAGGAAGACGTGGTTCTGAGAACAAGGCTCAATGAAGTGGGGGCCACAGCTGCTGTGCTACAAGAGAAGTATAAATTGACACAGGTTCTTATAAGCAAGTTTGGAGCCTTCCCTTTCTGATCACCAATCATTTCAGATGCCAATTTTGGCAAATTGCTTAGTGGGTCATGTTAATGCTTCTTAAAGTATGAAACTCCATCCATCACAAAAGCCATACTTCAGTCAGTGACAATGCAAATTTTAACTACTAGTCCCTGGGTAGGAGATTCCATTTTTGTTTCACATACAAAACTCCAGGAGCCTGTGTTATCCATGTGAGTAGGCAGCAACCTAGCAGTGAATTTCTGAGTTTATAAAGGATCCTATTTTAGAGTTAGTGATGACTGAAATACCATAAGAACTGTGTTTCATTTCTCAAAAAAGGTAATACTCAAGTGCTTGAGATTTCAGAACTATTTACCCTGCACTTCTGAAAATCTAAGTAAAATTCTGCCCCTCCCTTGAACTGGCATTTTCCTAGCACTAGTTTTTCTATGTAGAGCTAGACTGAAGGGCTGACATATGATTTAGATTGGCACTCTTGCTCTGGTATTATCCACACAGCCCATAACCACCAGCTCCGTAGCAATAACAGAAGCGAGCAGAGTGGGAGTGAGCAGAGCAGTGGTTAAAGTGATCAGATACTCAAAAACAAACATTGCAGTTTCCACTATTCATCAGTTTTCAGATTTTGACCTCTGTCTGCACTCCAAATTGGCACTTTGTGATTGGCTGGCTCAAATGCCCCCGGTCTTCAGGGTTGAACATCAAAGAAAGCATGCTGCTTGAGTGGCTCTCTTCCAGCCTGCCTTGCTCTCTGCTTCACCGTCTTTTGCTTTTTCCATAAGATAGGCAGCTTCGGATAAGAAACTAGGGCACTACTTGAAGCTTTGAGGATCCATTTATCAACCTTTTTAAGATCTTCTCCACCTTGCCACTCGCTTTCTGGCTATCTCTAGAAACACTATGTTGGGGAGGACTCTGATAGCGACCCTGTTTCTGGTTGTGGAGTCAGTTATCTCTACTTACTGTCAGCAGTGGTACAAATAACATTGCTAGAAGCAGCAGTACTAGACCTAGCTTTATCGTGTCACACAGTTCAAAATGACTGACCAAAAGGCCCTATCAGCAGCTTGGCTTTACTTTCAGGTATGGAGCAAAGTTTTCACGCTGCATGTGAGGCAGCGGATGACTTCAAAGAACAAGAAACACAAAAAGGATTAGGAAGCTTCTCGCTTCCCGCTATTCCTCCTGCAGATTTCCAACTAGACTCAACCAGCTGCCTACCTCCAATCTGGGCTCACGAAGCCCCAGTTCCCTACAGGTCCTCTGGCTGCACACAGGAAGAGAACAGTCTCCAACAATGCAGGAGTAAAGGAAATTTTAACTCAATGTTAAGCCTCTTAAAATATGAGCTGAGGTTCCTCTGAGATTTTATTAAATCTGCCAGCCTGTGAAATACTGCCCAGTGGATCAAAGACACAATGCGCCCTTTCATAGTTCGTGTTCAGCTCTTCATGGATCTCTGAGGGGCAGTAGGGCTGCAATGTCTCATTAGGTCAGTCATTAAATACAAGAAATCAAAAAATTTACTGGAGACCAAGAGTGGCAATGGGACTGTGCCATCCCTTCGGAAGCATGACGTCTGACCCTTTTAATTCATTTTCACTCCCTTCTCCCCCCAGTATGCTGAGAACCGCTCACTATTGCTGATGTATAAAACCTTACCACGATAACTACTAAAAAGGGCAGCTCCATGCTGGCATTGATCCTGCCTTTATCTCACTGCAGTCATTGTCTATGAGAACAGAGACGGGATTAGAAGGGGGTTTAGAGTGCAATCAGGCAGTAAGATTAATAACTGCTCTTACGTTCATTCATGATCAATTGAGTGTGTGTGAATCTGCAGAGGACCTTCTTTAAACAATTGGTAGGGATAGTAGGGGCAGTTTTGGAACTAGAAATCCAGCAAAGCTAATTTCAGTTACACAGCACTTATCGTAGGGAGGAATTAAATGTGCTGCTATTTCTAAGTCTGCAAAAGTGGTTCTGCTTGTATAGATCTACGAGCACTTATCCCCCAAATCCAATATACATCCTATCTTACTCCCCAGAAAGTTCAAGGGGCACACAGTCAAACCTTATATGAAGGAAAGTTTACCATCAAGAATGCTCCCAGGTACACACTAGGAACGTGTCAGCTACTTTTTAAACACATTAAACACCTTGAAGCCTACAGGATATTACATTTCACCAGATTTATCCCTATTTTATCTCCTGCAAGTAAATACAGATAAACCACATGATCTGGTTCCTTTTCCTGGAGGGGAAAGCACTTCCTTCAAGAATTGCAGTATGTGTGAATACAAGATACAGCACACACAGCAGTCACAGAGTTGACTATTAAATGGGCTTCCTATGAGTCATCTCACTGGTAAAGGCCTGACTGCTCAAAATTCAGTAGGTGCTTGTGTAAAAGTGAAAAAAGTGAAAAATATGAATGAAAACTGGCCATGCTGTACATTCATCACCCAATTCTGTTAACATCAAAAATCAAAGCATTTTTGCAGCACTTTGACAAAAGACTGACCCAGCTGTGCATGGCTTCCGGCCACTGCTATGGTGGGAGCAAAACTATGGGGAAAAGGCATATGCTGGGTTTTGATTTAAGAACATATAACATCACATAAGGCTAGTTTCCAGAAATGCCCTTATTTTGCATGTGTACATCGCTTTTTATTCTGGAAGACATCAAAATAAAGAACAAGCCACACAAAGGAATGCCCACTTCCACTACTGAGATGGTTCTAGGGGTAGTAGTTGGCCTCCCTGAACAGTACTACACAACAACTTCGGAAAAAAGTGAAAAGTATGTTTCCCTATACAGTAGTCAGCAATACCTTGCAGGGACGTCAGTGCAGCCCTGGCATGCCTGGAGCCGGGCTTCAAAAACATGGAGCCTTCCAGGCATTTTGCTTGGCCTGACTAAGGACAGGAGGGAGGGCCCCCAGCTGCTCTGCCCCTGCTGCACTCCCTAACACATCCTGCAACATGTCCTGCAGGATTCACACTTCAAATAATGGAGCATTACCTGAATAGACATCTCACAGTCTGCACACAGCAGCTGGCTGTATTCCCAAGCATTAAGAAATTGGCCATCCCTATTTAATTGAAACAGCAGGAGAATTTATGGAAGCAAAATTTAATTCCCCTAACTGATAACTGAAAGATTAACTTCTGGAGAGAATGCCTAGAGATTTTTAATGACCACACACAATTAGGATCTTGGTTTAACATCTCATATAATACAACTAAAACAGTGCTGAGGGTAGAAAAAAGGGAAAATAAAAACCCCAAACATACAGGTCTATGTCATTGGAAACATAGTGTAAAGAGGATGGTGTAGTATAGCCCCCCAAAATCTGTATGCCCAAGGAATTTCTTATTGATTAGCAATTTATACTGGCATCAGTGAGAAAGAGTCCAGGAAAAACAGAGCTGCTACAGTATGTTTTAAATCAAAACAAAACAAAAAATCCCACAAAACGCCCACATGCTCTTGTTTTCATTAAGCCAAGTGCCAGTGGCTTCTGCAGACCTCAACCAAGATCGTTAACATTCTGAGTTGGACTACCTTTATGGGACCACCGTATGAGACTCTTGTATTCACTCTCCACAGTAATTTTAAGTTCTGTTTCCAATTCATGCTAAACTCTTGCCTCCCCAAAAGCATTCATGAAAAATACACGCTGGCACTGAAAGAAGAACATGGCCCTTCCCATTGAACATGATACCATGGGGCAAGGGAAGGATGAAAGTCCAGTGGGATGTGTGGTGGGGCCACTGCTGCAGAGGCCAAGCTGCATTCCGTGGCCCACAGTGGTTCAGGAATGTCAGTGGGGCTTTATCATCACAGAGCTGTACGAGTTGGTCAGGTTGTTTTGAATGAGACCTTGTTAAATCCTGCTGTAACACAAAACTCCTCAGCAGCTTTAGCCAACAACAGCCCATGGAAATCTCCTTTTTTTTTGCTGCTACAAAGCTACTCTGCTCTAGTTCGGAGGCACGGCAGCAGTGAGAAGAACACAGGGTAAAAGCAGAAGGCATCAGCCTGCAGGGCTGTCACACCAACACTAAGCTCACTTGAAAAAACAACTGAGTGAGACAGCTGCTAAGATATCTAAGAATACTGATGCTCTGAGAAGGGGAGTGAGACGCGGGTCATTTGTAAAAATAGCAGAACCCCCATCTGTAACTTCAGCAGCATTCGACTTTTGTATTTAAAGGGTCCTCAGAGGCTGCAGCTTTCATGCACATAGCCCAGCTCCGTGGGAGCATGGGAAAATCGGCCCGTTGTATGGGAAGACCTTGAAAGGAAAAGCAGCTCGTGGGAGGACAGAGCAGGGCACAGCAGAGCCCGGCTTGGGAGCACAGAGTGGGAGAGAACAAACACGCACCTACCCAGCGCGCACAGCCCTTAGCTCTGCCTGATCTCCACAACTTGAGCTCACTTTGCTTCTTCTCTCCACCTCCACACCCCTTTTTCTTTCTTTCTTTTTTTTTTAAGTCATTGTTTTGTCTTCAATTACCTTCTCCTTTGTAAAGAGGAAAAATCAGCAAAGTTCTGGGCACACGTGTGTGTGTCTCACAGGCAGCCCCAGCACAGCGAGCTGTCCGGCCCAGCCCAGCCTCTGCCTTTCTGTTCCCGGTGAGGATTTGATAAATATTTGGGAGGCAGCACGGGGCGGGGGGCTGCGGGCGGGAGGCTAGATAACTTTTGGGCCCACACAGCACACAGTTTTGAAAGCCTGCTTTTCATTAGCATCGCCTAGCAACCGGCTCATCTGCTGCAAATCTCATCACGCCCCAGCAAAGCATCCACGGCATGCTAATCTTTTCATTTAATAGAAAAGCTGCTGTAATCTTTCTTCCTTTTCCTTTCTAAAAGAGCAGACAATAATAATAATAACGATAAAAAAAAAGGGCTGCGGCCCCGCTCCTCCTGCTCCCCTTGCTGTCGCGCTGCGGTTCCCAGGCTGCCCTGATGTGTGTGTCCTGGCTGACACTCACCAGCTGCAGCGGCCAGCCTGGGCTGCATTCTGCTTTTTGTGTCAGGCGTATTGGCAAAGGTGGGAGGAGGAGTGTTGTTCTGGCTCTGTGCTGAGAAAGGAAGGAGGAAGGCAGGGATATAGCGCTCCGAGTCAGAATGGCTTGAGCGCAATCTCTGGCTTCGGAGCCTGTAACCGAAGCCTCCCCAGCAGGCAGGAGAGAACTGGTTTTTTCTGGTGTGCACATGCACGCGTCTGCATGTTTCTGTGTGCGTGCACAAGCCCAGGCCCTGGCTATCCATGGGAGGAGCGTGATCCTGCCCTGCAGCCGGCGAGTGCGGCCCGAGCAGCTGTGCGGGGAGCCCTGCTCTGGAATCTCCCCGGGCTCTGCCTGTCCTTTCACTCTGAAAATATCACACCCAAGGGTAGGGGAAGTGGTTTGGACAAAATAAGATTCGACCTGAGCATCTGTCCAGAACTGAAAACAGGCGTCTGTCTCCCAGAATTTCTGGCTTTCAATAAAGTTCAGATAATTTCTCTTGCCACCTGCCCATCTTCAAGCATGTCTGCACTTTATGGGTCCACCCGGCACCACTCAGCTGTCATGGAACAGGCCATGCATTCAGCTTCTGAGCTGCTAAGAAGCCCAAATCTGCAAACCTGCAGAAAAGCACATTTTCAGCTCTTCAGCCCTACTTTTACAGATAAGCACTCCAGTACGCAAGGTCTGTGCTACCCTGCCACATGCTCTTTTCCCAGTCTCTTCCCCTTTTTCTAGTCTCCATATTTCTTCTCCCTTTTCCATACTTTCAAGTATGGCTTCTCCGCTCAAGAAAAAGAAAAGTCCTTGAAAGTGGGACAGTGGGAGTCACTCCCACCTTATTCCCCGCTCCTCCAGCCTGTGAACCATGACCAGGATGCACCTCCCTCCACCCCATGTGTGACAGGGACCCTGGCTCCTTGACCAAGACAGACATTTCCTTTTCCCCTCTCCAGCATAATGCTGGAAGCATTCCCACTAGTGAGGTGCTATAGAGATATCTGCAAGGCCCTAAAAGCAACAATTAAGTCACTTGGGCAATAATGTCACTATCATACCTATGGAAATGACAACAGGGCCACTGTGTCACAGATCACGTAAAGATACTATTAATTTCCTAAGAAAGCCAGATTAAAACTGGAGCGATATGAAGCCCAGGAAGCAATTAATATTATGTAAAGTTGGAAAATGTACCGCTACTGTGGAAGATGTCACATTACTTTAAGTTCCTAAGTGATATCAGGGTGAATAATTTATGTTCATCCCTACTCTTACCAATGCCTCCCATATAGCCTCTGTAACAGAGCTTCAGAGAGCCCAGCCATAAGGATGGCTGTAGGGCCAGGGAAAAACACTGAGGAAGTTCAACCAATCTCAGCAGCATCCTCTGGCAACCACTTCAAAAGGTTTCATGGAGCAGAGCACCCACAAGCAGATGAAATGAGCCCCTTCATGCACCATTTACTGCACTTGACAGAGAAGAATTGCCAGGTTCCGAAAAACACAGCCACCTTCTCTCCCTTCGCTTCTGAACAACCTCGGTGCTACCAGCTTCAGCACTGCGCTGCACGCTTTCAGAGCCATCAATCAGGTGAAAGCCCTGCTCCCTGTACACACACTGGGCTTGGAACCATTATGGGCTGGCTCTGCTCCCACAGCCAGCTGGAGACAGACGTGCTTCAAATGTGTTCTATGGGAAAGGAAATACAAACCCCACCTTCGCTAGTTTTTAATTAAAAAAAAATCTCAAGCCTCATTGGTTTTCAGGAAAACATGGAGTTGGCTCATGTTTAAAGTGACAGTGTGGAAATAAAATTAGTATTTTAACAAATTCCCTTCCCTCTGTTGCTAAGAGCTCTAACAAAAGGGCTGCTCGCTGTAAAAGTAAGGCTTTCTGGTCACTGGAAGGCAGGTATTTTGGACTCAAAAGAAGAATGAATTCGTTTATGAATTACCTCCACTTGTAGGGACTTGCACCTATCTTTTTACAGTCTTGGATTTCTTTGAAATCAATTCTGAGCCATTTGAGAGACAGCAAGCTCTGTGAGGCTGGATAAGAAGAAACAGAGAGCAAAGTAATTGCGCCAGATGGCAAAGAGCAGCAAGTGAGGAACTGAATGCCACTTACCCAAATGGTCCATCATTTGCTGAGAACTATCATCACTATAGAGACAGAAGAGGATACATACTTGGGAATGGAAAATAAACTGGGACACAGGCAAGGTGCCTTGGTTAGGGTACAAACTGTGATAATTACAATTTTTCTGCAGCATCCCAGAGAACAGAAATTAAATACGTGACAAGTCTCAGTTTAGTTTCTAATACACCAGTCTAGCTGACACTTGCTGGCAGAATGAGTGGAGAACCACGAAACGGAATGAACATCCTTCAGGCCCTCAGAGGGTAGGAAAGGATTTAAAGATTATAAAGCATGCTATTTTTTATTTCTGTTTACATAAAGGTAAGGAAACATGACTGCATTCAGGTGTGTGGATATAGCTTCCCCTCAGCCTCTACCAGAGAAAAAATTCTTAACCAAAGAGCAGTAGTGAATTATCTGCAAAGCTCTGTGTCTGGGAAAGGCTCGGGGATAAGCAAACAATGGATCCTTATATACATCAGTCTTTTTTAAAAAGAAATAGTAACAGCTTAGCTGTCAAATTTATTCTGCTTGGTAGTGGTCATGTTCTTGCGGTATTAGTGAAATGGCAGCTCCCCGCCAACAATGCACAGAAGACATTCACACGGTTGGACAAGGCTGAGAGATGCAGGCTTTCCTGGTGTTCTGCAGTTCAAAGAGAGGAAAGTTTATCGTACCGGTGGAATATTAGCTGAGGGAAAGAAGAAGTGTGAAGACAGTTAAATAAGGTTACACGGGTGCTGCTACTTCAGACTGTGGAAAAGAAATAAATTGTAATACATGTGAAAGAAAATAATCTCTCTAACGTTTGAGTCCTCATACTGCGGGCATAAAACCACAAGCCTGCTGTAGGAGAGCTGCCCTCCTCCAGCCAGCCAGACATCACACTGACATTCTTCAGTGACTTGTGGTTTGGAGAGACGGCCATATGCAAAACTGAGGTCTGCACAGTTCTTAGAACTAGAAACTATTTGTGTATGTTCTGGTAAACTTTGAGATGCAATCAAGCCGAAGAAAATTTTACAGGCTAATAGATCCTCCGTCTCATGATAAATTTTATAGTCTCCTAAGACGGTTTTATCATTTCGGGCCACTCCTTACCCCTCGCAAATCAAGAGAGTTTCCAGTTTTAGTGGGAAGATGAGAAGGGTTGATACGCTGCCAATATCAAAACAGAGCAGAATAGCCGGAATTTGAAGCAAGTAAGAGTTCTGTGATTGCTAGAAATAGGTCAAACCCCAGTTACATATGCGAGTACCACAAAAGTTTAAAGAAACTTACGGAAAGAAGTAAATGCAGTTATTGCTGAAATAAAAAAAAAATGCCCTCATCTTGAACTAAGCTGTACTGAAGAAGTAGATACCATTTTACCAAAGAGATTTTTAAAATTTAAACGATCATATAGATAAAATTATTGCCTTATAGCTTACCAAAAGTCCTTCTCTGGATTGAACAACTGAAAAGCTTGTTGTTTTTTTGTTTTTAGAGAATTCATAAAGGAGATGCCCATAATGCTTTCACTGAATGGACCTATCAGTGAAAAGTCAACAGGAGCTGGACTTGTTGCTGTACAAGGCATTTTCAAAAGAACTGGCTTTATTATTTTCCAGTTGTGTTAGATGGAAAAAAACCTAAAGCCAAAATACCAGCTTTTTGTTTATCTTACTAATTTCAAATGGCAAATCGTATTACCCCCCAACATTCCACCACAGAAAAATGCTGATATTTAACTGCTTGCCCAAATATCAGCTATACTGTTCCTTCTAAAGGCAAGAGCGGAATGAAGCAAGTATCTTGTCAGCCAACTGTTATGTAACAGTGAAAGGTGTAATTTAAAAACCTCAGTGTAAACTTAAAGTCTGGAGATGAGTCCCTTTAAGCTGTATCTATGTGATTTTCTTCCTTATCCCACCCCAATCTTAAACATCCTCACAGCTGTCTCTCCTACATTCTTCTGCTCAACTCTTTCCTGGCCAATCACTGTTGTGGTTGCACTCCTTGCTGCTTTCCATTCTTGCTCCTTTGGGATGCCCAAGGAGAACCATGGACTGAACGATACTACTTAACTTCCATTCCCCAGATACTGCCTTCCTGTGACACAACAGTTCCTAAAGGCTAGAAAAAAGAATTTCAAAACATGATAGATTTACCCTGATCTGGAGCATGCTTAGAATATCACTTTCCGGATAAATTTTCAGTTAAAATAAAAATCCTTCCCCTTTTTTTCCTCTTAACATTCCTTTCATCCATCAGTAAAATGCAATCTGTACTCCAAAAATGGAGGCAATACAGCTTAAAAAAAAAAAAAAAATTGAGTTGTTTTTATCATTGGTAAATCAACAACATTTTTCCCAACAGTACTTGAAACTATCAAACTCTCTGAAGAAACTTGCCATCAGAACTATCCATAAGCAAGTCCCTTACATAAACATTTCTGGCCTAAATGCTATGATAAATTAGAATTAGTTGAAAACAAGATTCTGTAGTGGAACGCATGAGACAACTGCGGCGACCTGAGTAGCTATGCCTGCCTTTCCATCAGCTATGCGGGGACACCAACTCCAAATGACAGAACAAGCAAACATGTCCAAGCCAACCTTACAGTCCTTAACTTAGGGACACTACAGTCTATCCAGATGTGCCCAGTTGCCTGGATGACAGGGGCAATTCCATGTCTGTATGTGCGCTTGTCTTAACTCATTGGTATCCTCTGGAGGTCACTGCCTGGGCTTTCATGTGATTATGATGCCTTTGTGTTAAATAAATCACTTTTCTGCAGGTGTAGTGATATATACTTCCGTGCTTACAAACACAGTTTTCTGTTAATGTCTCAGCACCCTTCTTTTGCCAGCAATTACTCGACAAACGGCAAAAACACTGCAAAATCAAACTAGGATTGCTTGATGTAAACTTTCTCATTCTACTCTACCTGAAAATTAGTTTAGAGGTGATAAAAAGTAAAAAGCCTAAGAATACTGGGATCAGAAGCTCTCTAACTGCATAACACACTTCATGGATGAGCAGCAGCATAAGTTTCTCCTATCTGTCAGTATGTGGTGACTGAATCAGATTGAGAAAAGCTACAGACAAGATCTCTGGCTTCTGACCAGTCAGTTAGGGACTACTCTGCTGACATCGAAGCCAGAGTTCCCATCCTGACCTCTAGCTAACCACAAGGGGACCCCTGATTCTTTTCAGAAAGACAGAAGATGAGTTGTAGGAGCCCAGTTCTAGGTCTGCTTTGCAGTCCTCTGCATCTGCATGAAGCAAAAATCCCTTGTGGCGAAGCCACCAAGATGGCCAACAACTTTATGCTGGCAGGGGAGAGAAACAGGTCACACCGAACAAAGGTCTATCAATCCCTCCAAAAGCCAAATACCTTCATGCTGTTAGTTTCCTGTTGTTATTTGTTAAAGTAGGCCCAATCTTACAGAAAACAATGCCTAATGTAAGTTGCAGGCTTGTATCATCCCCCTGAAATCAAACACTTCCTGATGTTAAACAACCTATACAGCTATTAACTTAGGACACTCTTTAAAAATGTTTTAGGAATATATACTGCTGTTTCTTTGTGGTGGGTCCTAGCTGCTTTGGAGAGTTATATTTGTAAAGCAGCTGTGAAGCAAGCCCACCAAATTCAGAAACTGTGCTGGGAAGCACAGAGGAACTGATGAACGATTATCTAAAGATGCAGTTTCATGACACTTTCCACCAGTCCTAGCTAAATGCCCTAAAAAAAGTCTCACAGGATTGTTTTTCAGCTGTCTTAAGCCAGTTCCTGCAATTATTCAGGTCAGGAAAGTGCCAGTGCCAGTACAAGAGGAGAGGGGAGCACACAGCTGGGAGCTGAACAAGGAGCAAAATGATTGGGTTAAACTGCTATAGGGCTGAACTCTAGCAAAACACAGGAAGAAACAATTGGATTCATTTTGCAAATCTACTGAATTTAGCCCATGAGCTCCTATGTTTTCATTCCTTAATGCTAAAACACTTTTTCAGATATTTATAAGAGATCTTGCCTGGTTACAACAGAGGCAACTAGGCCCTGCTCCACTCATTTCCACTGAAGGCAGTGGAAAG
This sequence comes from Pavo muticus, assembly GCA_016647715.1. Taxonomy (NCBI): domain Eukaryota; kingdom Metazoa; phylum Chordata; class Aves; order Galliformes; family Phasianidae; genus Pavo; species Pavo muticus. The sequence continues at coordinate 1,776,103 of JACDJE010000054.1, read as the reverse complement.
AAATCCTGCAGCTTTTGGGCAGCTATGGCAACCAGGGCAAAAAGCAAATGAGTACTAAAACTAAAATACAGCCATACAAAGGTATTCCAGAAGTACAATTACAGAGACCAAACTACTGCAAGAGAAATGGCAAACAGAGTCACTTTGGATTCATCCTAAAACCTTCTCTGCTGAATATTCTGCACTAACTGGAAAATGGAAATGATTTACTGTAGACAAATTTCCTGGCATGTGACAGATTGAACACTGGTACAGTGTCGGATACAAGCTGATGCTCCTCGGCTCATAAATTAAATAAGCTTTCCATTCTGTAGGAATTGGTAAGGTGCATATAAGCTGGCTGAAGGCAACCTGGCCTGTATGTCACTGAGGCTATGGCCTAGCCCGAGCTGTGACCGTCCTCCAGCTGCTGGGACTGCCACCCTGCTGGCACAGAGTGGTCGCCACGGGCACCCTAATCCACCTCAGGCAGATCTGTCACATCAGTATAAAGGAGCAGTTTGAGCGCACGCACCCTTTCCCACAGGAAACGTGCTGGGAAGCACACTCCTTCCAGAACCAGAGGTGGCTGAGAGGGGACAACGCCAGCAACTGGCTGAGTAATGCTGCAAAGCTGGGTCTAGGGAAGGGGCTTCCCACAGCTCTTGACTATGATCTTGTTTACATCTGGAAATTGCACTGGTTCAAGTAAATGGACAGTTTGTATCCAATATACTTAAACTACTGTAAACGCTTGTGTAAGCACTTAGTGAAATTTAGTTTAAGTATGGGTGTGGCATGAGTTTCACTAAATCTGTTAAACTGATTTAAATTAAACTGGTGGGATTTCTATGCGTTAACAAATCCTTTGCAACTCCAGGAGGGCAAATTCTGCCATTACATACATATTCATGCAGGAGCAAACATGCACACAGCAAGAGTAAATCACACCAGAATTTGGCTCTGCACTAAGCCTAGACCAAGTTTTAAATGGTAACAGATCCCAAGTGCCAAATAATAGCAAACCTTGTGTTTCTTGACACACTATCTCAAATGCGGGGAATATGAAGTTTTCCATCCTCACCATCCTTTTACCTATTTTCCTCAGGCTCAGGGACAAGCTTTGTGAAGAACTGTGCGAGAACCTTGGTCTCCCAGTACTTCAAAGGGTAGAGGTCTTGCAATGCTCAATATCCTGCCGGCTCCAAAGAATGGAGCAGAGCTGGCTTTGGGCACAGGGGGAGGAGAAAGGAAGCATTTGTAGGCCTGAATAGAAGCAGCACATATAGTAGGTCTGATTCTTGTCCTATCAGCCTTGACGCAATGTGTCCCTTTCCTCCAGCTACTTGAGATAAACAGGAAAGAAAAAAAAAATCAGTGCTGGAAAAAATACAAACCAGTTGGGAAAGAAAACGTTATTGTCAAGTGTTCTAATGGCCATTTCAAACAATAGCGAGTACAGCATGTCACATGAAAAACAGGGCTATTGCTACGATAGCCAATCATACAAAAACTAGAAGAAAGAGGGTTTAAAACGCTCACACTACAGTACAAATAGCAAATGATTACAAAAAAATGCATTAAGTCTCTGCAAAGAGCTTACGAGTAACAAAGCCAGCAGAATAGTAATGTTCTTGCACCCACTTTTCTGACTGGGAATGTATTTGACAGATAGTTTGAGCAGTTCACTCAACAACCCTGTAGTGGATCTGAGCTGCTGCCTAGCAAAGCCTTGAACTGTACTCCCTTCCTCTAACCATTAAACCATACCAAGATGAATTCTTTCATTAATGCCTTTGTACACAAAAAGCAGGTGAAAGCTGGTTATAGAGTGGAAGTAATCTGTTTTGGCATTCGGTGCTACTTCCAGGAGCCAAGTCAACTTTCTGGTATGAATGTGGGAGAGTTAATACTACTGAAAGGGCTCATTCTGCAGCCGAAGACTATAAAATATATCCTTTCACAATGATGTTTGTACCTCTGGTGCAGAAATCCCTATTGGAAATATGGATAGGTTATGAGAGCAGACCTTCTCACTTTATAAATTCTGTATTTATAAATTTTGTTTATAAATACTCTGGACACAGTAAGCCAAATCAGTAATGAAGGACATAGCTTCACATATATCAGGGCAACTCAGTGACGTGATGAGGAAATTTGCTTGAACCAATTTCATCTTTTATTAGTGTGCTTTTACCATTTGTAGCATGGACACGAGGGAATTTGAAGAGACCCATTCATCTCTTCAGTTAATTTAACAGATATTTTTTACATCATGCAGCATGATGCACTGTAAAAAATAATTAACAGAAATATGGAAAATGATATTTTCCAAACACTTTGCAAGTGCTAACTATTTATTCCACAGATTTTCACACAGGATTTCACAGAATTATTAACTACTGGTTGAAAGGGCTGACCCATGTTTGTTATCCATTGTCACTCAACAAGCGCAGAGTTGAGAGAACATTAGAACTAAGGCATTCCTGGTGTCCATCAACATCTTCTATCCATTAGACTGTATTGCTTGTTCTCATTCTAAAAGAGTTACTTGTGTTTAAGGATGGATGACTGTTTTTATCTGATTTACTCACTAAAAAAACCTCTATTCAGTGAACTGTATGTAGCAGGCTTCCATTGCAATTCTCAGAGAACGTTTCCAAATAAAGAACCACCCTTATTAAAAGTGCCATTAAATGAGCCTCCTGAAGTGTTACAGACAGACCGTACCATACAAAGAATACTCTCCCAACCAGTCCACCCACAGAAGGATCTGTAACACTTCAGAACAAAGCACGGAAAGCTGCTCCCAGGACAATGCTGGAGGAGCAGACATGATGCTGCTGACACAGAGCATACACTGATGTCAGGATATGGTCCTGGTTCTCCACTCTTGCAGCCTCCCTACTCCCACTGCTGCTGTACCTGTCATAGGCATGCTCTGCAACTGCCCAGGGCTTTTTTTTTTTCTCTGTCCATTCGAAAGTCAGGAGACAAGCAACACTCCTGTTTTCCTTCCACTCTACATCCAGTTGGGTTTTTGCTGGAGTTCTTGACTCTTTCCATACAGCAGGCATGACAGCTGGATTTCAGTACTTGCTGTCTCTTGCTGAGATTTTTCTCTTGTACCTCTCACCCTGCTTCTGCTTTCTTTCCCTTCTTTCCTTAAACCTAGCTGACAGCACTACTGTTTTGGGCTGTGCCCTTTGGCTGCAGGGCTAGTCAGCCCTGCTCCCAAGGGGAAGCCCCATGCCCTGAAATACAGGTCAAGTAAGTTAGCAAGTCCGTGAACCAAGCATTCTCTTTGAAAACTATTTGAAAAGAAGAACTCGTTCACAAGAGAACAAAAGAAAAGAAAGGTTTATAACTCCTAACAGAAACCATTTGATGAACATAAAGCAGGGAATGTATTGGTATTGTCAATCCAGGCTCAGGAGAGCCAAGAACAAGAACACCAGCCTGCATGCTGTTACTTGGGCTTCTCTTTCTGTTAATGGAATGGTTTTTGCAAGAGAAGTGTTATATCACCATTACAAAAAAAACAAAACAAAACAACAACCACAACCAAAAAAAAAAAAACAACAAAGCACAACAACAACAACAAAAGCAACAAAAACAACAACAAAAAAAACCAAACCCAAAATAATTCCATAAACCCCCAGCATTCTCTTTCATGCAGCTGAGCACCTTCATCTCACACTCTTGATTAAAAGCACAGACTGACTCCACACTAAATATTGCTTGCCACTATAAATCAGCCGGCAGGAAGAAAAGAGATGATTTCCTGGATGTTCTTTATTAATCATTTCGAACTAAAGTTATACACTAAAATGTCCCCCATTTATTTTCTTAAAAATAATGATAATAATAATAAACAAAAACCAAACAGCAACAACAAAAAACCAAAGACCATTATGGGAATTTTTCTTCTTTGCTCTTGAAAATAACATGACCCATTGCCCATTTTTTAGGCCAGATTTCAATCCACTCCAGCCAGCTGTCAGGAAACCACAGAAGGTGCTTGAAAGAGCACAAGAAATGGCTGGTTCTAATCTGAAGGAAAAAAAAAAGTTGAGGAACAAGGCAGCTACTTGTGGCAGAATGTTATTTTTTCTTCAGTCTCTGCCTGCATATTTTCACAACATGTGTACTCTGTTACCCCGTCACTTCCCTCTTTTCCTTGGGTAAATATCTCTCCTTTGGAATAAAAGAAGGCCCAGGGGTGCTACTTGTAAGGACTGCACTCGCCTTGATATGTTGTTTTTGAACTGAACACATACAATGGCCACATTTCAAACTTGGACCTTTGCCATCATAGATGTTGCTTTTAGTTTAACCTTCTCAGATGATGGGAGGGGGGAGGCTGGAGGTAAGGAAGAGGCTGTGAGTGGGGTCACACACTCCATCCCCCTTACCAGATGTGTGATCTCACGGGAGCTGAGCACGACGGCCCACACAAACCCCTCCTAGCACACAGCATAATAGAAGGAGAGGGGAATGCAATCTGACTCACTCCAAGTACCAAGAGCTTAAAAATCAAAGACAAGACCCAGAAAGAAATGGATGATTAGGCCATATTCTCATCAAGCTGCTTAGATCAAAATGAAATGAAACAAAAGATTGGATGAATATTTTATTTTGTAAGGAAATAATTTGTTTACAGTTTATGGTGAGGAAGGGAATCAACTCAAATGAGGTCTTTCCCATCTTCTCTCCATAAACTGCATGCCCTGTTACACGCACTGCACAGTAACACTGTTTCCTATATGTAATGTGGCCTGCCATTTGCAACCCAACAGATGGAACAGACTAGATTAGACATCTGACCTGTAGAAGATTTAGATACAGAACTGGGACCTAGGAAATTTTGGATTAAACTGGCTCAAGTACCATCTCACGCTCAAATACTAACCCAGTTTATGACAGCAGGTAGGACACACAGTTCAGCATCACTGCCATGTGTTACATGGCAACGGAACAATAGGTAGGGGAAGGACATAAATTGGCAACAGGCTCACTCTGTGCAGGCACATCCCAAACTACTTCCAAGTGGTATGCAGATAAAGCCCAACCCCCTGAAAGTGCCATGTGTGTGCTGGGCAACTCAGTGCTGGGAATGGCTGCCAGTGGAGCTGGGGGTGGTATTCAAGCAAATGAATTTGGGAACAAAACAAATAATCGAGTAGTTCTTGAAAGGTTTTTGGGAAGTCCAGGAGGAGTTGAGAACTCTCTTCACGGAGTATTAACTCTCGCTTTGCAAAATATCAGGGAACATGTACTTTACATGCACGTGCCTACTTAAATATATATCCAACAGATCATCCAAAGAGTAGTACTTAAACACTTGGTCTTTGTTAGCTAGCTATTCCTCCCTGATCTTTCCAGTTATCCTAACCTGATTCTTTATTCTTCCAAAAACAGTGCAGCTACCAAGATTTTCTCTTTCCCATAATTACATCATCATTTCTTTCCCTAAATGGCTCCTTTTTGTTCATTCTTTTCTTCCTGATCTCCTTCACTTCTTTCACCAGCCTTACCCTTCTTTTCCCTCCCTACTCATTGACTCACCATGGGGACATCCTGCCTTCAGCTACACAGCTCTGAGGAGTAACCAACCTCTTGTAGATTTATGGGTAACTACAAACCATATGGCTGAACGTTCTTCTTGTGATGACACACCAGTGCCATTCCCTTTCTTCTGGCAAATCTCACCCAAAGGACTGCTTCTCCCTCAATCCCATCAAGTTAGCAGCCAGCATGCAATGGAAAAGATAGGGCAGATGATATTTCTTTATCTGTAATGAGCGTGCTTTCATAACATAAGTGTTAGCTAGCAGTAAATTTGCTATAACTATTAAAGCTCCTTGAAAACTATTTTGGCACACTGTGTTTCTCATGTCACACACATTTAACTCCCTTTCCAAACAGCACACCTCATCTGGAGCCCGAGCAGTGATCCATTGCTGAGGAGGGAGTAGGTGCTGTTAGAGAAATGCTATAAATGGGCATATGCTAGGTCAAGCACTAGCACGTGTTATGTGTGCGCAGACTGAACCAGTCCCTTGCGTAGTCCTGAGACAGGGGAATTAAAATCATATTTATCATCTGGTTTTTGCAGTGTAGAGGGATTTAGCCAGTATGATATTGTAAACCTAGCTTTTGTGCATCAAAACAGAACTAAAAATAGAAAACTCGTCACTGTTCAGTTGTTTTAGAAAACATAAAACAATCAACATTTTTCTTGCTGCTCTCTCAGAAGAGCTATAGTAACAGCAATAACCTCTAATTGGGAATCTAGCAAGCTCTAGGGAGTTTTACAGCCCAGAATCCTGTAAGTCAAAAATAGTTCCACAATAGAATGTATGCTACAGAAGCTGTGGATATGTTTATACACATAGAAACATTGTGAAAACTTCGAGAGAGGTTAGGAACACAATAAACTTAAAATTCTGTAGCTTCTTTACTAACCAACAGAACTAACTAGATTATTTTTGTCAATTTCAGGTTCTTACCCACTAATAGGATGCAAACAGCTCAGGAGTAAAACACAGCAGTACTTCGTGAGAGCCAAGCAGAGCTATGCAACAGCAAAAACTATATAAAGAATTCTAATAATATTACAGAAGGAAAATTTAGGCTACACATGTGGTAAATGGAATTCAGATGCATTTTGGTGTGGAAAGGCTAAGACGTTTTTCACCTATAGCATATGTAGTATGTTTCCAGTGCTACAAAAGACAGAATGTCTAAGATTAAAAAAAGAAGCCTGTTGTTATTTTTGCACTGCAGTTAGCTATGGTGATAAAGTTACCAGGACAGGTTGGCTGGGCCAGGGCAGCTATCCTTGAGTCATCCAGACTTCTGAATCTCCCTGCTGCCTTTTGGGGCACATCACACTGTCCTGCTCTGTGACAAACAGCTGCTTTTCTCAGTGCATGCCATGGGAACCTCGCTGTTCCTCTGGACACCATCAGGAAAAGAAAAGCAGCACTATGGAAGGATGCAGAAAGCCACCCAGAGCTCTGGTAATTCAGTGAGTGCATATTGGCACCCTCCAGCACATACCAGACACCTCATTGGGTGATGTGACAGCAGAACCAAGGCTCCCCAAGCCTTGCTGCTGGGCAGGCCAGGAGCCGGGTGCAGCCCTCACAGCCCTGACCTCGCAGGGGGAGGCTCAACCTAAGAGGATCCATAAGAAAAATAAAAGGTGCACACCTGCCAAATCATAACAGCATTTAACATGATACTAGCGATGGTTTGTGGGCTAGGAAATGGAGGAACATAGAATCATAGAATGGCTTGGGTTGGAAGGGACCTCAAGGATGATCAAGTTCCAATCCCCCTGCTACAGGCAGGGCCACCAACTTCCAGATCTGGTACTAGACGAGATTGCTGCGGGTCTCATCCAACCTGGTCTTGAACACCTCCAGGGACGGAGCATCCACAGCCTCTCTTAACATGAGAGACATCTAACATAGGTGATGTCAAGGTCTGATACTTCAGATAAAATGGCATAGGCCCTGCTGCGGCATGCGTCAGGCTGAAATAGGGGACTCTCATACACAGCTGCTCCTTGGCTGCTTTCCTCTCTTTTGCCAGGTTCTTGTTTTAAACTTGAATAATGTAACCCCATGAAGTCGCAGATCTCCAGAGTCATCTAACAAACCCAACATCTACTGCCGCCTACCAGAGGTCACAAGATTTCAAGACATAAAAGCTAAAATATTGTCCAGCAGGTCTCTTACTAACATCTCGATGCATCCATACTGAGCTGTATTTTCACACCATTCCCTTCCACTCTCCTTTGACTGGATGAGGATATAGGGGGAAAAAAAAATGCCTAAGAAGACTGATGACCAGGGAATCCTCATAAATTCACTTCCTGTTGGTCTGACAAGGAGGCCCCCTGGGAAGCTGGGAGGGGGAGCCTTCTCACAACAGTCTGATTATCAAAGCCACTTCCCTCATGAAATATGCTAACCTCCCAGGGCCAACTATCATAACAATATGAAAGCATCATAATAGCTTGAGCACTGTAAATTACTTTTGTAACTTGGGACATGTGGGGCACACTTTCGAGACACTGGTTCCTGGTGATGCTGTTTGCACGTTCACATCATTTGAGAATTACCCTGAGTCTGAAAGATTCATGTGCTGTACAAATTCAATTTCAGAACAGAAATGTGATTCTCCAGACATCAAATTTCAGGCAGTCACTGCATCCATCATAATTTTAGCAAGCAGGCTTTATCACTGCCCAAAGTTGCATCCCATTCCTTAGGAGTACAATGCATGTTATCTGGCAGAGTCCTACCCAGCATTTCCAAAATCTTCTAGAAATAAGCTGCATAATTTTCTTTTTCTTCAGGGTTTGCCATCTACAGGAATTCAGAACCGATGGCACTTTTGTTAAGTTCCAGCTTTGCCTTTCACAGTTCTATGTCTTGGATCTTTTTCATTTTGCAGTTTTCAGGCATATATATTTATATTTTTCACCTATCCATGGGAAGGCATCTGATGTTATCTGAGGTGGTATCTGTCTCCTGCTCTTTTTTTCTTTTCAGTCTCCTGAAGTTTATCAGGAAGCACTTCAGCATGCAAGTACACAAAGCTATCCTCACACTCCTCCATCTCCTAACCCTAAAAAATAAATTGCTCTTAAAAACATGTTTTAGTTCAACTGTATCCTCGAAACCCCAAACTCTATGAAACTGGAATGAACTAGTGTAAATCAAGCAGCACTCCTACCACTTAGACCCGCCCTGCAACCCTTTCCAATCAGGGAATCTAAAATTACCATATTTACAGCATCTGCAGCGGAGCCAAGTACAAAACAAGATGAATAGCTGTGACGCACGAGGCAGAGTGTGGAAGTATGCAGCTGGGCCTGCAAACAATATAGGCACCCGGCACTGAAGTCCATCTAATGCTTTTCACAGACCAGAGTGACTAAAAGGGGAAGGGGGGAGGGAGGAGGAGAGAAATTCCAGGAAGATGAGTGAAAACACAGCAGAAATCCCAGGCTGCTTCACTAATGGGTAATTGAAATGACTCACAAAAGGCCTAGTAGGGAATTCAATTAATTAGGGACGTGACTGCACTGAGGGGAGGAGGGAAAGAAAAGAATGCTGGTGATACAAGAAAATCACTCCTCTCCATTCACTTAAAAAACGACCTGGAAGAAAACCTCAAGGGAGGAAAAAAAACAAGTTTTTCAAGGCAGGGCCTCTACCCCTAACATACACACAGAAAAAGGCCACATTAGAACTGTCTGAGCTTCAGGGGAGGAGCAAAAGACAAATATGTGTATCCTCATTCCACCCCTCCTTCTCTTTCTAATGAAAGAAAGGAAAATAATAAAATCTGGTATATTAGTTATGTTACCACTAAGGCAATTGGTAACAATAAACTATGAGGACAAAAAACTGGAACGATGCAGGATAGTTTGATACAATGCTGCTAATAGCAGCTGTCAAATCATAACAACACTGTTTACTCCTGCTGATGAGGAGAGGGCAATAGGAAACAGTGGGAAGAGGAATAAATGAGAAAAAATGCAATGCAGGAAAGCAGAGAGAAATGAGAACAGAGCCAGGCAGAAGAACTGGAATTAACAAAAACAAGGAGAAAAAAAGGGGAAAAGTGTGAACAGACAGAAGATGAAGGGACATGAAGGAGGGAATGGATGAGAGAAATAGGAGAGGGAAAGGCTGTATAGGAGGAGAAGAGCAAATGTGGAAAGGATCAGAGAAAGAACGAGGAATTTCACAATCAGCCAGCAGTTCAAACTTGCTGTGATGGGTGCATGGGAACAGCAGTGTTGATTCAGCAACCATCTATTGACAAATACTGCTTCTAACCAAGCCTCAGAGTCTGAATTTACACTAGTGCTCATTTAGAAATCTCCAAGAATGTGCAACCTAAACTTTCAGGCCCACAACTAATCATTACTGGTAGTGGAACAACTGGGCTAGACCTAATGACCGGGGGCAAGTGTTGACTCATGGGACTGAAAATGTGATCTGCAACCGTTTAGGACAAAGTTACCATAGCTTGAAACATAGCTCTTGTTAATTCTGATTCCCAGCTATTGCTGGCAGGGTGGCTGTTCAATTGCTTTATACAAAAGAACCTCACGGTCATTGTTTACCTTCATGAATCATGATGAGATCTAACAAAAAGTACTTCTTAGGCCCTATCGGGTTCAGCGCTGAATGCCCTCTGAAGGCTTAGATATGCTCTCACGCTCAAGGATCAAGATACTATCGCTGTGAAAGGTTGGCAAAGTTTGCAGTATGCTGCATGTTTGGGCAATTATCTGAGTATTTCTGTTCCCAGGGCTGTCAATCTAACATCCGAGCAAGGAAACATATAAATCAAATGATAATACTCTGCCAGTGACCAATAATGTCAGCTTCACTGTCAAATGTTTCAGAAGAGGAAAAGATCTTTTGTAAGCTTTATTTACTGTAGAGCAATGAAGATATGACAAAGAAACAATTACAATGTAGCCAAGATGTATCAAATCAGGATGAAAAATGCAGTATTTAGGCAACAAGAACCATGTTACAAATATCTTTTTACCAGTCTGTAAATACGCTTTTGTCCAGAAGGATTCCACTAATGTAACCATATCTAGTCTTTTGCAATGTCTAAATTAGATTAATGCAAAAAAGAATGTACAAAAATTCCTAGCTGATGCTGAATCTACCTTCCAGCAGTGACATGCTGCTGGAGGAACTGTCTTCCAGAAGAGGCATAAAATTGAGATCCAAATTCCTACAGATGGTTTAAGAAAAAAGCTGTTTTGCAAAGACATAATTGTAGGTGCTCTGGACAAATGTAAATATAATCTCATTTCTTCCAGCTGGGCTGCTAGTTTCTATGGAAAAGGACCACAAACAACGTGCATTCAGTGGGTAGGTGCCTATGCAACAATGCAATTGTCATACAAGAATTACAATGCAGCTATAAAAAGTCAGTTAAGTCAGGCAATCCCAGTAGCAAATTCAAGCTGGGTAGCCCATGCACCACTTGACACAGTACTTTATTCTGCTTCAAAGCTGCATTCTTTTCAAATTCTCTCTAACTGGTCTAATGAAACAGGCAGTGCAATGTGCTCAGAAGGTCATCAGTTCCAAGCTGGAGCACCTCCAAAATTTAACAGGGCCTTGGTTACATTACCAGTACAATTTTGTTCTTTTTACTGGGTCTCCATCAAGTTGTATCCACAAGAACTGGGAGCTAGGTCAACATGTACCTCGAGGCTGTCTGGATTCTGTTAATCCAGGCTTGTGCTTTTTGTCCAGATCCTCTTCTCCCCCTCTTACAAAACACTCAACAGAAAAAAACAAACACCAATCCTCTCTTCTACAAAATTAAAATAATTAAAATAAATTCCTTTTATCTCTCTAATTAAGTGCCATCCTGTATTCAGTCAGTTGACAGCACTAAAGAATTTTTCTGTATTCCACAATGTCATCTTCCCTTCCTGATCTATTCAAAGCCTTTTGTACATATTTAATCATTCCTAGCCAGGTCTGGCTAATGAAATGCAGGGCCTTGCCCTGACCTGACCTTGCTATTTCTAGTTTGGCTCAGCACATCCTCTGCTAGCTGGTTTAAAAAAAAAAAAAAAAAAAAAAAAAAAAAAGATGTTTCTCTCCTCCTCTCCTTAAAGGCCCTGTTATTGGCAGGGAGTATGGTCAAGGACACTGCTGAAAACAGAATGAATGACTGTGAGCGCTGATTTGCAGAACTCCTGCAAGTCCTAAAAGAACCACAATGACTTAAGCACAAAGTTCTTTTCCCTTTTTCTCTTTGGCTGGCAAAGACTGGAGATCACTGTTCATCTATGGAGAATGGCTTATGGCTAGAAAAGTCAGTAAGAAAAATGGACTGCTCAAATTGTTTGCAGTACTCTTTCATAAAGCACTGGTATTCGTTCTATGGTTTTGGGTGCTTACTGCAACTGAAGATATTGTTCTTGGTTTTCCCCTTCCGCCCTTTTTATTTGCCAATACTGCAATTTAATATCTATTTTCCCTTTCTGAGTGCTCATAAAGAAGTGTGATCCCATTTACGATGACTTAGGAAACACTGGATGTTGGGTTAGCCCTTTTGTCACATGATGTTGGTTGCAGGAGTTTATCAACATGCCAATCAGAAGTCAGAAATGTTTCCAGTGTACAACAGGACAACATTCACATGGTGATTCATACGGTCTCTTTAAGCTGAGTTTGTTTTCACACGGTTTATGATTTTGTTGGCCATGAGTTTTGGTGTTGTTTGACATACTGAGTTGCTGGAGGAACCATAAATCACATTTGAAGTGAGCCATCTTTTTATTCTTTGTATGTACATAGTGCCTTGCATTACAGGGCTCTGAAAATTGAATAGGGGTCAGAGACGCAATTGAAAAAACAACTAATAACCAGGTAGTCAGACTGTCAGAAAAATGAGGCTCAGTGACTCAATTCACCATTGTTCCTCCAGTTATGTATCAACGGAGCCATGCCTGAGAAAATGTGACAAAGATGCCTTTAGCTAGCTTTCAAAAAATAATGCCCTACATCCCATGAGGTACTACTGTCAGCTACAAACCAGTTATACAGACCACCTTTCCAGTGGCCAGAATCATTTTAACAAGTCCGTATTAGCTCTTCTGTATACAGTAAAACCAACATTAAAAAAAAAAAGTTAGATCCACATTTATAAGTTCAGTCTTTTGTCAGCTCAACTAAAATAATCAGGTTCAAGTTGAAACATTCTGCTGAACAGATGGACATTTAGACATTATTTGAAGGAAGAAATGTTAAAATCATGTTTGCAGTCACTAAACTCAGAATACAGTTGTGTCATCTTCCTCCTAACGCTTATTTTTTAGTATGGTTTTCTACACAGACAATACTGTAATTACGTCATATATCTCAGTCTATAAACTTTTCAACCACTGATTGTTTTCACCTAAGTCTGAAAAGCGTTAGAGGTCTTCAGACATTTGTGAGGTCACAGAAATTCAGTGAAAATCAATGCTAAGTAGAGAGGGGAGTTCCTGTAGATGTTACCAGATGACCTTAAATCCACAGAAGGCTCCTAACTATGGCAACTGCAAGAAAATTTGTAGATACTGCGCACAAAGTACAGATCTGTACCAAGCCACACATTCTTAGTTTACTACACTCAGACGTTTGTCAGAGATTCCAAAAAAGATGGAAACTCTCTGTTTGATACGAAAAAGTAAAAACACACAGATGTCATTGGGCTTGTGCTGCCAATCTTTTGCACCACTGTAACACTTGAGCTGAAGGCATACTTTCCTGAAAGAGGAAGCTTTACTTCCTGGTTTCAGAAACGAGGGGTGACACTGGCGCCAATCACTGTGCGAGCAGCTGGCAAAAGACATGGGCCTGTGCTGTCCTCCACCTCTCTTTCATCCAGCCTTGATGCTTCCCCTCCACTAACGCTCATCTTACTCCTCAGAAAGTCAGTTCACAAAGCAAAAGCAGCAAAAAGCCTGTAACTATAAAGTGAGCAGATTTCTGACATCCTGTGGGCTTAGATGAGCACCAGAATTAATGCAGGAGCTGGCCTTCAGCTGGACAACCACTGGTGACCTTAAGTTTAGAGAACAGAATTAGTAACACCTAAAACCTGCTTGTGATACCTAACCTTCTGCACCCTGTGGTCCTCGCTCAGCAAAAGAGCTCCATGGGAACACACACCAGGCACCCTGTCTAGGCCAACTCTAAGCAAATACCAAAATGTTACAAAGCCAAAGACAAAATGAACATTTGCCCTCTTCCCTCCACTCCATCACCTTCCCAGGTGGACCTTGACTCTGCTTTGGGACCTACCCCCACCACAGCTGCACAAAATGGAGTCAAGCATGCGACATGTAGAAAAAGTACACTCATATTCATTGTCTGTGTCCTTTTTGGCTTTTGTGTGTGTGTGTGTGTGTGTGTGTGTGTTGCACAGCCTGCTGCAGGCATGTTTGTCGTGATTTTATGCTACAGACATCAAGGTTATGCAGTGCTGAATCTCCCTTTTTAGGCAGTTCCTGATGTTTGGCAGAGCTGGAGAATGCTACCTCGGGGTGCGCCTTCCTGGGGAGTTCTGACGGGATGTTGCAGTTAGGCCGCATCCACACAGCTAAAACCACAGAATTTAAAAACAGCTGTGAAATCCAACCGTGTTAGATCTGCCTCAGCGTTTGGCCTGTCTCCGTGGGGCCAAATTTGTTTGACTCAAAGTAAAAATATGAGTTAGCACAATTCACTAAGACTAGGCAAAAGCATTTTTGAAAGATTTTTTTTCAACCTACTTGTAACAAACAAATTTGGGCCACCACCTATATATGCCAGAAAAAATGTTTATCTTGCTTAGCCAGAATTGAGCAAAATAGACTTTTTGGCAGCATGGATAAAGTGTTAGGCCTGATTTTTTAAGGTCCCCTCCTAATTCCAGTTTTCCATTCCCCACCCTTCAGTTTCTCCGACGATTCTCTGTCCCTGATGACCTTTCAGTTTGGATGCTGTCATTTTAATTTTTTCCCCCTTATGGTTCTTTTCTTTCCTTTACCTTTATATTTGCTTTTTTTTCTAGCCTGTTTAATGAAAACACATCAAAGGACCTCCAATCTCTGCCATTCCTACCGTTTGTCTCCCAAAGTACCCTCCCCTAGTCAAGGGCATACCTTAATACCCTTGATTAAACTTCCACGTTATTAAATGGTTGGGAAACAAGAATCTTAACAGTGGCCTAAGACCATAATTCCAAAAAGCATAAGGAATTTTTTATTGACGTGTGTCTTGCTAATACCTAATATACGATACACAAATTTACACACAGATTGATTCATGTATTTTAACATTCTCACCGCTTCCTCAAAAACTAGCACAGAAAAGATATACATAAGGAAAAACAGAGTAAAGTGAGATTTCGGAGCAAGACAACTTCAGAAGAAGAAGAAAACAGACTAACTTGATAGTTTAACAAGGAAAACTGGATTCTATAAATTCCAGATACACTGAACTTCCTTTTGACTCTGCAGACTTCACGTATTTCCCAAATGGTTCTCAAAACTCCCATGTTTTTAGCATTAACAGCGTGAACCACTTATAAGATAGCTAAGATCCAAAAAGCAAACAGGGAAACTTTCACCATGCCAGCTAGAACTTTCAGAAATTTTATTCAAATTTTTTAAATACAGAGTCATATCCAGTCTCACAACATTCACAGTTATATAGTTTCATATGCATTCACAAGGCTAATCAGATTAACCCAAATAAAGGCCTTGGCACTACTTATTTTCTGCAGAATATGTTTCCTAAAAACTGTCTCACTATCTCCAGAGACTTTAAATCGCATTGGTAAACAGTTGTTGTAGGGATGACAAGAAACAATTGTGCACAAGCAGTTGTTCAAGACAGATTCCCCAGAGAATTCTTATTCTGAGAGTTTGTATCTGCGTGTTTTAGTAAGCGCCTTCCAACTATTGCCTCAGACTTGCTTTTCGGAATATATGAGCACTTGAAATCAGCTCATGATAAACATGTCATGGACCCATTTTATCATTTTTAATTGAAAGCAGGTCACTAAAAAAAGTTCACGTTGAGAATGCAAAAAAGCATTTGGGAGGGATATGACAAGTGTTCAAGCAACACTGAACGTTCAAATGATGTTTAAAAGCCTTATACACAACACTACTCAGGAGAAGAGAATCTCCACTTAAGCAACCTTTGTACATACTTCACAGTCACGTTAGGACTGGCTCCAAATAAAAAATACGTGCAAACACCATGTTAGTAAGTGATCAACGACTACTGATATTCATCACGGGCTTAGAAAATACCAGGGAAAGCTAAATGACATCTAAAACATGTAGACTGTCACATTCCAGCTGAGGGTTGTCGTATATGTTACTACAAGATCTGAGTTCCAGCAGAGTCAGAAATTGTGTGATGTGTTAAGGACTTAAGAAGAATTTTGGAGCAGATTATACCTCTACTGTGCTTTCGGAATCTGATGAAAAATGACAATACATGGTATTTTATTTATTTTATTGTAGGACTAGAAAGAATGGCCTCAAGTTGCACCAGGGGAGGTTCAGGTTGGATATTAGGAAAAATTTATTCTCTGAAAGAGTGGTCAGGCACTGAAACAGGCTTGCCCAGGGAGATGGTTGAATCAGCATTCCTGGAGGTGTTCAAGAAACATTTAGATGTTGTACTAACAGACATGGCTTAGCGGGGAAATATTGGTGGTAAGTAGATGGTTGGACTGGATGATTTTGGAGGTCTTTTCTAACTTTGGTGATTCTATGATTTAAGAGAAGAGTCTTTCCAGGGGTCCATACAACTCCATTCATACTGGCAACTACTATGTAAAAGGTCGGGAATAACCTGCTCCATTAAAGAATGGAATGAAATAATTTCTTTTCATGCTAGTTTCTTTTTTTTTTTTTTCTGTTACAGCCCAGATTTAAATGTACACTGACTATTAGGTGAGAACTCTGTTGTCCGTTACCAATGCCTGAAAATTTCTGTTTTTCTTTCTTTATAGCCAACGGCATTTTATTTTTCAACCGGAAAAAAAAATAGTAGTAAAAGCAAAAGAAATATCCGATCCTTAGCATTCAGAAGACTCTACAGAACACACAGATGACATCCAATACTGGGGTAATATATTTCATCAGGCGATAGATGAAGAGAGATTTCAGATGGCATGCAGGGATGTAATATTAACATCAAATACATTCCAACTCCCTTATCTAATCTAATGCGCCATTTAGCAACTGATATATCAGTTCAAGTCTTTGAATCAGTTTTGTGTCATGGAAGTAAAAGATGTCTAATATTTAAATAATCAACTTTTTGACAAAGATGAACTTGATCAGTAATAAAGATTGTTTCCAATCAATGATCTTCAAAAGGTCTCTTCTGTTTCTTTCCAGATGACTACACAAAAACATCACAGTACATAAAATATCTTGGCCTAACCTGCTGCCACTTGTTTCCTTCTTTGCCATTATTTCTTGAGCTTTATGAGGTACTTTTGTAACTGCCTGGGGCCTAGAAAGGCATGCTCTTGCTTTCATATGGAAACTATAGGCACTTGCATCTTTCCCCTGCCAGAACACACACAAGCTGGCACATTCTTCTAATTACAAAAGAAAAAAATCACAGCTGTAATATTAATAGCAAATAAGTTCTGGTTTATGTCTGGTTACACTCAGGTGAACACTGATAAGTCATGTGCGAGGCTCTGATACACATCTCTGCCACTGCAACACCACTTCTAACACACCTCAGACTCTTTTTGACATTGTCATACACCTCAGTCCTGAATGGATTCTTGCTATCCCACTCCAGCATTAATAACATACACGACTTATTATAGTTGGCCATTGTTGGTAGATGTTTTTTACAGAAAAAAATAAACATATGGGCCTTTGTCTCCCTCCCAGAATCTCTAACATCAATACAGAAACGTAATTGTACCAAATGCTGCAGCATCACTTCCTCCAAATTACAACTTTCAAATATCATTCTCGAACATTTGCAAAATACACAATGAAGAAAATCTATCCTAGTTAAGCTGTTTTGGGAGTCGTGTTGCACAAGTGTTCAGCGATAAAAATAGCACATCAAATTAAAGTACCGTTGTTAAACAAAACTATCTATACTGTGCAACTAGTCAAAGCGGTGGGCTCCATAAGGACCATCTTGGCCATATTAGGAAGTAAGTACATACTTTGCCTGATGAACCAGGATGAGCTGTACTAGACGATTTTTGGCTAGCGTCATGCATTTATAACATAGGCAATTTGCTGTGGAAGCAATAGTAGCACAGTTCAAGCACAGCACTTTTTTGCTGCTTGCTAACACTCAGGCAGTGCTTGTGAAGACCCTGAGTGTCCTGATGAATTGAGTGTCCAACTTACCTGTAGGACTCCTCCAAGTGCACAGTATTCCTGACACAAAACCAAACACTGGAGACTAGCATTCAGTACAACACGTTCAGCACAACAACAGCCCCAAACTAAAAAACTTGAGCAAGAAACGCTGAAGAACACTGTGAATGCCATAATACACTTGGACCACCACCTAAGCTCTGTGTCTCTGCAATACAAGCTAATATGTAAAAACAGAGCTTAAAATAAACAGTAGGAAAGGGTTGCCAGACACTAATGAAATATTAACTTCCCTAAATTGAGAAAATTCCTTCATTGCTATTGACTAGCACAGCTTAGCCAGTGCTTTCTAGCTTCACTGGAGAGTAGAGAAGGACATCTAATGAATTTCTGACAAGTTGTAAGAACTTTATAGGCTATTTTTAATAGAAAACATTTTTTAGACATAGCAGGTTCAAATCTGTCTATGAATATCTAATCAGTTTTGCTTTCTTCTTCTTCTTGCTTTTAAATTGTGGTCTGCCGGACAATCATGAAGCAGTAGAAGAAATTTCCAGTAATTCAGGAAAAATTTTCAATTACTAGACCTGGCTTAAATCACTTTATAACAAAAGGCATTATCATACACAGTAAACAGCTTCATGGAAAAAGCTCTGGCCTGAAGGATAAATACCTTCCCAAAAGGAGCAATGAAGGTTGCTGCTTAAAGGCACTACCACTGTAGAAGCCTGCCTTAACTCTCTCCTTGGCCAGGGAAACATGACCTGAGACAAAGGGGTGTGTGGCAGCAATCACATTAGTCCTTTAGTGAAACAACGCTTCTCTGCTGTCAAAGCTTCAGTTTCTGCATTCATAACTTACAAGAGAAGTGCTCAAAAGCGGCAAGTTATGCTATGTAACTCCTGATCTGTAAGTCAAATTGAATTATGCTGCTGGAATTGTAAGCACTCAAAGGCCCCCCTATCCTGTGTTTTGTCCTTTTTTGCAGCACCATGTTCAGGTCTCTGCAGAAAGCAGCAGCCATTCCATGTTCTGCTGCAGGCCTGAAGGAGCTGTCCCCGGGGCCAAGCAGCCCTACACACGCTGTCCCAGCCCTGGCCCTGTGAGGCAAGCTGAAGGGAAAGCAGGCACTGTGCTTGAAATGCCCGTCCTCTCCTCTGGCACAGGCGGCACTACTGTTCTTTCTAAAAATCCCCTGCTCTTAGTAAGGTTTGTTTTTCTAACTGGTTCCCAGAAACCTCTTGGGGGTTCGAGCCCAGAAAAGCAATTACTGCATTACTTTGGCCACAGACACAATATCAACCTTGTTAGACTTGGCCTGTAGAGACAGCCAAACACCTGCTGCTGCAGCATTTATTTGATAAGCTTCATGGTTCGCTAACATAAACCTGATCCTGCTGACCTGCAGGAGGATGAAAAGAGAGGAGGGAGAAGGGTGGAGCAGGTAGGCGATCTCATGGCCCGCAGCCTAGCAGCCTGCAGCCCGCTCTCCCAGCAAGCTCCCATTTCTCTTTGCTTTCTTGTTTCCTGGTGAGAGCTTCAGAGAATTGGTTTTCCCCCTGCAGTTATGCAAGCAGATGTGGAAGGGGCTAGGATTCCCATGCCTTATGACAGATTAACTGACAAGCACGGGATCAATACAGGAATTGTTCTAGCTCTGGCCGCATCTGTAGCCTTCTGAAGCAGACAGAATAGCTGCACACACTCGCGTTGGCATGGTGGTGTGCTCTGAAAGGCTGGCTTAGTACCAAAGTCCATTAGTTAACAGCAAGGGGGGAAGGCAGAGCTGCAAATCAGTCAAGCCAACAGATAAAAGCCTGGGGGAGAAAAGCAGATGTAGAAATAGAAGCTTGATTTTTTTTCCTCAAATGATGCACTTTTCTGGTCCAGGACAAAATAAATAAATAAATAAAAATGAGAGGGGTGAGGATGAGAATGAAACAAGGTTTTATCCGAAACAGGACAATCTTCTCCAATGGATACTGTCAAAGGAAAAAAGAAAAAAAAGAGCCAGGGAACTTAGGAGGAAGGAGAAAATAATCTTCCTATGGTGCTCAGTATCAGGAAAGGAACTTACTCTTCTGACACGTTAGCTTGCTCTCCTCTAGGCCTCACGTTTTCTCTAGGTAGAGGGAATCAAAAACACACTATGTAGAAAACCAGAAAAGAACATGCCTGTTTATCTGATAGTTGTCATCTACATGGTAAAAGTTTAACTTCAGGACAGTGAATTTTCCAGTGTACCTCTCTCTGTCTGTGTATATTGACAGTGTGTCTTGGAGATATACAGCATGATTCATCCACTTGGGAGACAGCGTGAAGCAGATGAATCACTGCGGATGACATCAGGACCAACCCAAACTTTTATTCAATCTTGGCAAAAATCTGAAGACTAAACCTCTGAACATGTGTGGAATTGTCTACATGATCATCTTCCACCTTATTTCACCTTCTTCTGCTGGCTCAGAACTTCAGGAACTTTATTTTGCAATGCAGAAAAAAACTGCAACAATTAAAATAATATGCCACAAGACACTTTCTGGATAGATCCAATCCAAATCAAAGCAAATATCTCAAAAGAAAACTTCTCTTGTGGACTTCTCAAGTCTAGTTTTGCAGGTATGTGTAATTGAGATAACAGATGATAAACATCTGGAGTTTTGGGCTAGTACCAGAATTCTACTTTTGTGTTCACCTTTCACTGTGCAGAATCCACATATCAAAGCAAAATGCTAAGCAGGCTCAGTAAACCAGCATGACTTGACTCTGAGCTGCGATGCAGTCAACTGTCCTTCAGTTCTGCCTTTACTGTCTGGCCTGTTACTCTCTGAATAGTATGAGATTTTTTAGAACCCACTGTAATTAGGATGAAAAACAAATAACCTGATAATATTAGGAAACTCTTGTGGAAAGTATTGCAAGCAATAAGATGCAGAGTGTAACTGAATTTGAAATGTGCCAGGAAGCCTATATTGTTTGTAAGCCTGTGGGTACAAAAGACTCACAAAATAAGAGCTGCCCACCATGAAAATGTTGTCAGCTATGAATGATGTGTCCAGCTCTTGGTAAATGCACCGGAGTAAGCCATCTTAGAGTTTCATTGGAAATTCCTGATGACTGAAACCAATAACTTCATTCTTTATCCACCATTTTGCTGGAGGCAAACAGAAATAACTCAAAATGCACTGTTCACCCAGCAGGCAGTGATAATAGATGACAGCTAGAAGAGAGCGGCAGTAAAACTCCTAGGTTAAAGACAAACTCTCTGCTTGGAGTCCTCTAAGCAGCAAAGCCATCTCATTTCAGAAAGGATTAAGAAACATAGACGAAGTACTGTAATAACTATAGATGTACTTTTAACGGTACTTCAGTTAAAAAATATATATTACAGGATGTTCTTCTATACTATTCTGCCTTTTGTTCATAAACCATATTGCAAAGTTTTGTACATAGTTCCCCACGTACATGCTTCCTGAAGAACATACATTTCACACTAAGATACTGGTAGGCTAATGAAACACAGCCTAATTTATTTATATTTATTCAATCAATTAAGTTATATTAGACTAGTAGAAGAAATTTTAAATAAAATCAAAAAGGTTTGGCAGCAGCTAGGGCAAGCAAGTCCAACACATGGCCTGTGGGTCACACATGGCCCAGCTCAGCTCAGCCTGCCCTGCTCAGTCTGCCCTGCTCCAGCATAGACGCAGGAGCTCTGCTCCTCTGAGAGGCCCAGACCAGCACCGGGCATGCACCCATTGCTCACAACAGCCAACCCGTCAGTGTGCTATTAATGCTGGCTGAGCTGAAATCAGGGCACAGGGAGGGCGCAATGCAGTGCCAACTCAAGGTATAGCAAATAATTTTATGCATTTTGATACAGTAGCTAAACACGGTTCTGTGAACAGCAAAGAACATGCAGCCGTGTTTTCTGTTTTGATAAAAGAAATTTGAGAATAGGTCTCAAGATTGCAAAAAAAAAATCTTTTTTTGTTATATTTCCAAGTCCATTTTCGTTTGACATACATTTTTCAAGTTGAATATATAGAGCTGCAATCAGATATTCAACTCAAAAATCTGATCATGTCTCTTTACTAGACTTTTATAAGACAACATTCTCCCCCTTCGCAGTTACGCCTTATTAATCTCATTGCTCTTGGCAGTACATACATTTGTGAACAACTGCTTCCAAGGATGAAGGCACAGGAAGAGTAAAATTCCACACAAAATCTCTGAAAAGAACTCAGTAAGAGTTGCAGCCACTGCTATCCAACCAAACTGACCAGCGAATGTGGGTCACCTCTGCTGGTGCAGGTTTTGATGAGCATGGCATGCAGGCTCTTGTTCTTCCCGAGTGAAAATGCATAGCTAATGGTGGTAATTATGTTGAAAAACATTGTTTCATAGCTGAGAATTTGTTCTGCCAAGCAGAGATACTATGCTCATTGTATCTGTTGCAGTTTCCATGGAAATAAATAGAAGGCATTATGCCTGGAGCAACCTATGCATATATAACCCAAGACAGTTCCCCTACACAAATTGTGGCCCAGGCAAGCCAAAAGGTTGGACATCTATGGGCTGAGGTGAAGTACTGTTGGTTACCATGCGAGAATCAGCACCCAAGGAGCTTGACCTGAAACCACACCTTAGCCTGAAGCACAGCAAGGCAAATGAGAAACAATGACAGCCACACATCTCACTCAGAGAGTCCCTAAGAGAACAGCCATACGCTGACAAAGAACACTACAGTCAAAAGAAAACTAAATTGTACAGCAGATTCTTAAAATAAAACCTCCCAACAGGCCCTGCTTCCTGTTCTGTTACCATCCACTCAGCCAGAGGAGTGGAACTTACTCTGGATTCACATAACCCAAGCGTGCACAAGGGCACTGAACTGCACGTGTGTGCATTTGACTGCACAGCTTTGTGTTGCTTGCTTAAAGGACCATGAGAAGAACATGAAAGCAGGATGTCTGTCATCTTTTTTTCTAGGTGAAAACTGGAAAACTGTGAGGTTTTTCCTTCTGTGAGTAAAAAAAATGAGCAAAAGAGTTACAGGCCCTTAATAGTGCAAGGGTAGCAGAGCTCAGTCAAGTACAGGCACTCAGAGGTAACACATTCCATCTGGTGTGTCATGTCTGTGTGTATCTCCAGGATCAATACCTTGCTGCTACCCCATTTTGTGTGAGAGGGAAGGATCAAAATGGACAGGCTCAGGGTAGATCAAGATAAAATTTTCATAACTGAATAACGTGCTAGCATTATGGTTGTGAAGACAACTTTTATATCACGAACACAGAGCAAGCAATAGAGTAAGTTGTCTGACTTTGCAAACACATTAAAACAGGTTTCTCACAAATAACTTCCATGTCATATCTTGGTGACTTGAAATGACTCTCTGAATCTCATACTTTTCCCCAGAGGTTTTTGTTTGAGCATACCTGGTTTCTTCAGGTTTCAATCAATGGAAGAAAGAGACTGTGGCTTTTTGAAACAGAGCATATTGAAACCTATTCAAACCTGTAGATCTCACACTACTGAGTTCTTGCAAGCTAAATAAGGCAACAGTTGTGTACTTATTTGTTTAGCAACTACTAAAAACAAGAGACTGGAAAAAAAAACCCCAAACAAAAAACTCCACAAAAACTCCATAGGCTGAGCAGAGTCTGGACCTCACAAGACAAAGCGAATCACAGGAACAGATAAATGCCCTAAATGTGGAGAACAGTGCAAGGAATAGCATAGCTCTGCTCTGAGAGGAGCAGAACAGATGAACCTCAGTCAGTTGCATAGGAGGACAGAGGATGAACGTGGTATCCCTCTTTCAACATATAAAGAAGATCCTAATGTGAGGCTTACTGTAAGCCTATGTTAAGTACATCATTTTTATTACATTAAACTACCATAGTTAACTCTTTAGTATTTTGCTAGCTGTCTCTCAAAGCATGTGGAATACTAATAGTATAAAACTGTCTCGTTTTGTTTTTGTTTTGTTTTGTTTTTTTTGTAAAGAGTACCAAGTAATAGGTTTCTTTTTAAAGAAAGCCATCTGCAGCCACCCAAAATGGGTTTATTCCCTCAAAATACTGATAGGCTACTTTAATCCTTAAAACAAAAATCTGAACCCTGTTAAGCAGATGAGTAGGATTTCAGCTGATCTTTTAGCTGCACCTTTTTATTGGCCAACTCCTAGACAACTAATTACTTCTAGTTATTTCTGAATAAAGCTTTAACTACCTCTGTTGGAGTCATCAGTATCTAACACGCATTGGAGAGAGAGGAAGAAGCAATTTGTCTGAGTGTTAAACAAATAATAAACTTACTGATAGAACAAAAGCAAAAGAATAAAATGAAGCAGACCAGTTTGTTTATAACAGCATTTGGGGAAGGCCTAGAAGAAACTGTAAAACCTAACAGTTTCCAAAAGCCTTCGAGTCTTTTAATTTCAGCCATATCACATCTTAACTTTTGGCAATAAAAAACATAGGCAGGAACTGCTAAGATTTATAGTTCACTTTCATATTCAAATAGTCTTTCTCACAGCACTGACACATCAAACCAAACTTGATTTATCCATAAAACTAGTCTAATTCCTCAAAGTTCTGCAGCATCCCTGCCCTGTTTTCAGAACACTGCGGTGCACAGGAGGTGGACGGGCTCCTGAGGGGGAGGTTCAGTATATGATTAGAAAGAGGAAGGATTACAGGAGAAGCCCATGAGAAAACCTAGGTCCCAAACAACCTAGTCTCCAGATGAGCTGTTATAGATGTAAGAAATGATTTAAGTCAAGGAAAGTGCAAGAGATTATGTACGTATTTAAAACTTCGGTCAAACTGACTCTTAAAGCAGGAATGCCAAGAAAATGCAAAATTCTCTTTGGAAAGAAATATAAGGCTTTCTGGGTAACTGTATGCTACATGCGCTGCTGAATGTATCTGTGTAAATTAGAAAAGATGATGGAAAACAAAATGTGGAGAAACTCATTTCTCCGCTATTATGCAAAACTGGGCAAGAATTAGCAGCTGAAGCCAGGTATCTTCAGATCTCAACCTTAAAACTGTATTTCCTTTGTTATTACTCATTTGTGGGGTACATTTAAAAGAGCAGCAAGCAACTGCGCTGGATGGTCATGGCTCATTAGCCAGTCAGCAGTAAATGTCCCGCATATACACATTTAGCCTAACATATTTGCACGTGGGACTGAGGCACTGCAAAACCACACACCCACAGATATTGTCTCAGCCAGCCCTCCCTTTCAAGGCCTAGTTCCCCTCCTTCCTCCATCTCCATCCCTCCATTAATCTCCCTATTTTCCTTTTAGCTTTGCTTAGATTGCAAGTTATTGTCACTATATACATGAAGACTGTAACCAAAGACTGTCTGTGCCTAACAATCACTCAAGTCATTTCCAGCTAATTATTTACTGTTTGCTTCTCTTCCCCACCCACTGTCTGGCTTTTTTAGGGAAAAGACATAATTTCTTGCATGTTGCTAGAGGACTACATGCACACCAATGGGGCTAAGAATGCAATTAAAAAGATTTAATAGCACAGGGGATGAATAGAACATTCTAGTATTTTCCCTTCAGCACCAGCGTTTCCACTACGATGGCATAGTCTCCTATGCCCAGAACAAGCTAAGCACTGCCTTCTGACAATGCAGTGGAAGTGCTTGTGGCGAGACAGACCCATCCCTGGCTGATCCGGTTCTTCAGTGAGACAATTCACTGTCTGTTTCTGGGGAGGAATGAATGGAGAAGTTAGATCAATTATCTGGGAGTCTTCAGGATACAATCTGACAGATGATGAAAGAACTCTAATATGTAACCAAAATACCCTGTGCCAAAATATCCACATTAAACCTCTGTTGATTACACACAGGTCTGAGCTATCTCAAACCTTCAGAACAGGAATTGAGTTGTTTATCAGCGAAAGCCAAACTTCGAAAAAGCTGGCTGCCCACTACAGAGCCTTTGTGTTGGGTAAATTAGCTTCAGGAAGAGAATCAAAATGAATTAAAACCACATGGAGATCCTTTCCCTTTACCCCCCTCTCCTTTTGCTATATGAATCCCCTCACCAGGACACAGAGGCCAGTTCAGTCTAATTTAGTCCAGTGTTTTTGTTTCCTCAAGTCTCAGTCTTGGGCTGAGTCAATTAATGGGCTGCAGCTGATTTTAATCTAGATGAACTCAAGACTTCTCTCTTCTTTGGTTTTAAAAAGATTACAAATTGTGTGTTATATAAATAGAGGAAAAAGGAGAAAAAATGAAACAGAAAGAGTAAAAAAATCTGCTCTCCATTAGCTGACCTGCTGAACAAGCCTGTGATTCAAATAAAGATGAGAAATGAGAGCTATGGGGGGAAAAAAGTTCTAGTGATAGCAAGCCCAGATACACTGGTAAGAGGAGATCCAGTGCTATCTGATAGCTGCCTTACAATCTTGACAACACAGAAGAGATAGTAATGAGACTCCAAAACTAGCAAATCAGATGCTGTAAAGACAGTTCTGATAGTTGCAGCATCCTTTCCCAGTTAAACTTATGTTGATCAGCAATTGTGACCTCCTCCTACCTAATTTGTCTTTAGTAGCCTAAGTATTCTGTTTAAAAACAACCACTGAGGAGCAAAGTCAAGTGTGAAGGGGCTGTGACCAACAGGGGAGAAGACTGCAATTACATGCTGGTCACAGTCCTGCTGGAGAAGAGGATGGAAACCACTTGGAAGGAGGAGAGTCCTTTACAGAGTTGTCTATAATAAGACTTTTGCTACTGAACTTCAGCTGAGAAATACAGGTAAAAAAATCTACATTCAATATGCGAGAAAAAAAGATTTTCAGTGAACTGTACTCACAAGCAAAAAGATTCCAAGAAGCGGATCATTATATCATTATAACTTTAAAATCTCCAAGAAGCATTCGATCCCTCAGAGAATCTATTTCAGAACTCCAGAAATGTTTTTCTACATCTGTGCTAATGCTGTCCTTTTGGGAATCAAATGCATCTGTTTTAGACAAACCACGAGAGTATTTACCTACATAAAATAAAAATCTCTGTTTTGCCACATGAAGGAAATACTACAGACATAGCAAAAGAGCTGGTAATGAATAATACACAGTAGATACACAGAGGAATGGATAGAAAGACATAGGAATGGATGGACAGACAGATATGACTAAGAGGAATTGCACAACCCTAATCAGCTTTACCTGAATGCAACCTCTTGTAATAAATCTCAATTGCAGTGATAAACACAGCTGGATGAAACCCAACAATTTTTCATTCTTTGCTAATGGGGCAAATGTAACCTGGAAGGGGTCTGCATGAAACCACGGGAGATTTTATTTGCATAACTTTTCTGTGGTTTGCCTACAAGTAGGACTATACTTGACTGCACGTGGGTGGCTGTGGGGAGGGAGGGTGGACAGCTGGGTGAAAAACTATGACAAAAGGAATCTTGTCCCATTTCCTGCCTGCGCTTCATTCACTAATGAGTACTGCTCTGGGTCACTTAAGATTTCTTCATCTGTTGTTGTCTTGTCTGTAAAAGGGGCACCCCAGCAGTGGAGCTGTTGTCAGCTTGTCTTGAGAGTTTATTCGTCTGCCTCTCACCCCACAGCTGTGTGGGATTCTAAAGTGTCTGGCTGTAAACAACGCCATATTTTTTGCTGCTTTTTGGATGGCTTGAAGGCCAATCTGAGGCCAGATGTGTTTGTTGGTGTAATCTGTTTCCCATTTCTCATAATAAATGCATGTCTCAACAACTATTAATGAAGTGAAAGCAGGATCTATCTGTTGTCTTCTTCAGTATGATTTGTGTTGGAAAGAGAATGTTAATAAAACACGGTGAAGTCTTCAGTCTCTCTTTTCTTTCTGGAATACTTAAAATACTCATCCAATGTGTTCCTACAAGTAAACAACCAGGCTGGTGAATCTGATGCCACTGCACTCCTGCTGTAGGAACCAATCTCTCTCTCTTGCTACCTTGTGGAAACAACACCATTTTCCTTCAAGAAACGCTGTTTTGCAGTAACACTGCCTTATTCTTGTCTTTTTTTGCCAGATTAGTTCACTTGAAAACTTACTACCACTTTCTCCTGTTAATAAGCTTCTATCCTAGGAAAAAGGGGTTATAACTAAGAGATTTTGATTTCTTTTGATTTCTACGGTAAGATGGTTTTGAAATAGCTTGCCCCTTTCAAGCAACTGAATAGGTGAGGCATTACAGAGAAATATCCCAGTTTCAACCCAAAGGAGGTTTTGCCAAGCCACCTCGCCCTGGAAGGGGACGGAAGCCCCCTCAGCAGTGCAAGACAGCTCTAACTGTAGAGACATGAAAACAGCACCTGAATCGATCCCTCAGAGTACTCCAAAGTTCATCTGGTGTCCTTCAGTCACACTAATGAACTCAGTCTGCAGTCAGCCTTGCTAGTTCTGTTTGGCAAACGCCCCCTCCACCCCACAAAAAAAGGTAGATTTTCTCTGTCCCTATTCAGCTTTATTTTAACACTCAAGTACAAAAACTGTAACTGCACAGGTAAAAACTCCATGATTGGCATAACTGCAGACAACAGTTTTAGCTGACATGGAAGACACAGTTTATGCCACTAAAATCACTTATTATTATACATAAAAAGGAAATAAGTATTTTTGCTTTTAGAAAATAGTTTCTAACATTAGCTACTAGAAAAAAAAAATCTAAACATGTACTCAATCTGAGTATACTTGCTGTGGCTTGACTGAGATGTGCTAAAGGTAATCTTGGATTTTTTCTTCAAAGAACCACCACATATTACGATACTAGTAATGTAAAAAACCAAGTCTGAGCAGTGTCTTCCCCCTCGCTGCTCCATCTAGGGGGAAGCACACCATTTTACTGTGCTTTCATATCTTCTATGTGAAGTAAAGATCAATCTGCTTCTACAATGTTACTTTGGTGGGTGGTCTGAGTTCGTTTTATTTCTTAATTTTATTTTCCAGGACACTTAAAGTTTTCTTTCCATTTTCTCTGTTGAACTTCATGGTTTTACGGAGCCACAATACCAATAAAATAATATCGAGTATTTTATTTCTTCCTGCATCCAACATGGTTTTACACACGAGTTGATCATCTCCAGAACCAGATTTGCCATACAAGAAATATATCTGATTTGAGCTTGGCCCTAACTCTAATGTCTTCATCAGTTTTGTGTATGATTGACATACTTTGACCCCTCAGAGAATATTCCTTACACTTCGCATTCTCTTATCACATGCTTCCACTCTACCAAATTAACATGTCCTAAAATGCTTACATTAAACAGAACAAGATGATTTTCTCCAACTAGCATTCTTGCTCTAATCTTCATCTGACTACAGTAATGTTGGTAGAGCCTTCACAAGACTTAGGTTCTGTGGAGTTGTTCTATAATAAAAGTTTGCAAACAGTCTTCCAAAACTCCTATCATCCTACAGGCTGGAGAAAGCCAAGCTCTTAGCTGAGCTGACCAGTAGAATAGAGTTATGAGCGCAGTTAGATTGTGGATTTATGGAAACAGACTCTGTCATAAACCTATAAATGTGGAATTCTGTACATCATTTGCATCAGGGCAACCTCTGAGTTAACAGGTCAATCCATGGGTGCACCTTGAATGCAAAGACAAAAACAAGTATTTCTGAGCTTCTTTAATTCTGGTTGCAGAAATTTCATAGCATTATATGCAAGGAAGAAACCCTTTATATTAGAATCAAAATATGTACCCACTTTTTTCAAGCACCCTAACAACAGAACATTGCCTCTAGTGGGATGAAAATCTACTTCTCCAATGTCCCTTGATACTTAAAGAGGTGGAACATAGACCAGACAAACCAAAGTAAGAGTACACACAGGCACAGCTGATGACTCAATCACTGTCTGAATCATCTGAAGTTCTGAAACAATGGCTGTGAGCATGGTAAACTTCCTCATTAATCTGAGAGCATGTCAGCTTCATGACTTGAAGGAGGGGGAGAGAGATGGCAGGGATTCTGTCACTTCAGCAGTCAACTCTGTGGGTGGAGCAGCAGCTTCAAAGTACAGTAAGCCTGTCTCGTTTCATCTCCAGCAGATATATTACTGATGCTTCAGCAACAAGACTGAACTTTGCACTGAGGACACTCAGTGCCTGCCACACTCAATAAGGGAATGGCATCCCTTACTGTTCTGATGCTGAGCAACACCACAGAGGAGGAACAGAACAGTAGGAGAAACAGCAAAGCAGAGGAACCAGGGTTTGAAACGTCTGACTCAACATGACGTAAATAAAATACTAGCATTGCCATACCTGATTTGGGACTATCATTCAAGGGAAACTTATTCTTTAAATAAAGAGAGTGTCTGCCCTTAACCTCCCAAACTATCAATTCTTTCTGTCCAATACTGCAGAAAGGTTATGCTGCAGCGCCCTGTGTTTCCTCACATTTAAAGTTAGGGTAGCCAAGGGCAACAAAGACTCCTTCCTCTCCAGCCTGATAGCAGAGTTCTTCCTTCCTTTTGTTCACACGAAGAACAAACACTGAGCTGAACAATAACAGTGGACATTTAATATGATGCTCTGCTGGGCACACCGCCCTGGTTAGCATTATCTTACCACTTGGTTTTGTTTTGAAGGAAACTCTGAATGGTCCTTTCAATTGCTGGTGTTTCAAGATCAACATTACCTCCACTTCCTGTATTTTAAAGCCTTCTTATTTTACTAACAATATGTGGTGCTATAAAAATACGTTACAGAACCAGTGAACTGCGAAAAATGCCAATCTAGGGTGCAAGCAGTAACAAAAGACCATTTAAAATAGCTTTCTCTGAACCAGTTAAGCTACTGATTCTGAGCATTAAGAAATAAATAATACAAACAAACCAATAATAAAGAAAAGCAAAACAACTTAATCCTTAGCAATTATTCAAGGAAGTGCTCAAGAAGACCACAGTTTAGACTTGGAATATACTGATCACAATTCCTGAAACCACCATTAGCAGTAGACCTTTTCCTGACACATCCATTAATTTATGAACAAAAAAGCTTTTAGGACATTCAGCAAAATCCATATACTTTGATCTGTAACAGACAGCTGTCAAACCCTATTTACCACAGGTTTATCATTTGCACACTCCTGCAAATTTTATTCTTCTTGGACAAGTAATCATTATGGACAAATGACTAAATTATCACTCACTCTTCATACTACGGGAAGGATCAATGAACAAATTTAATAACAACTTTGCAGTCCTCTCTGGACAATCAACCCAGGCAAAGCCAAGAAGATTTCAGCTCTAGCTCCTGAAATGCTCAGAACGATTTCTCACTTATCTACTCCGGTCAAGACAAAAAGAAAAGAAAGTCTTGGTTCACCATCACCCTTCTATTACCAAATTTAGGAGGAGGAAAGAGAATTCCAGAATTCCAGGCAATCAGCTGCCAGCCAGTTTCCAGCCCTCTGGTCTTCTCCTGCCACAATACGCGGCACTGCTTACAAAAGTTAACCTTAGTCAACTTCTCTGAACACAGCAATACCTTCAACTGCTACCTAGCTTTCAACAGCTAGACTAATACATGTATTCAGATCCTGCTAGCCACTTCCCAAGCCGTACCTAAAGCGTACATTTGCTTATATTAGAACTGAAGCATACAGTAATTAGGCTATTTACATGGATCATGCAGGAAAACACACTTTGAACAAAAAAAATGGGTTCCCTCTCACCTTTGCTCAGTCTGTGAAACCGCTCCAAAGTCCTACCCCAACCCAAAGCACATACAGGTATCAACTGACACATAATAACCACAAAGACAATGGCAATGATATAAACTGTCTCTTGGACATATGCCTTCATTCTGACCCAGTTTTTGCTCTTCAAGATGCGCCAGCTTTGGGGAGGCAGACAGCTTCATCCTCAGCTAGGTCTCAGCCTGCAAAGATCTCTCTGTAGAAGACACAGGCTGAAAGAGTGTGAGGCAAGCTGGCCTCAATTAGTGCCAGGGTGTCAGCTGCAGCCCTCAGGTGGGTCGGCTCATTTACCCCCTCTGCAGACTTGCAATTGTACACTGAGTTTCCTGTGCCCTTGAGTGCTGCGGTAATGAGTGCTGTCCTTGCTGAGCCCTGGCAGCTGGGCCCAGCTGGAGTGCTGTCCTTCTCCCCTCACACTCAGGCTTGACAGCAGAGTTCAGTTTGTTTCACAGAGCAGAGATCTGGCCTTGCTCTGGCTTGTGGCCGCTGCTTAGGAACCTCTCTCAGGGCACAGAAAATCTTCAAAGTGAAAATCCAGCATTGCCTCAGGTGGCTGCTAGAGCTCTCTGTGGATATGATGGACAGGAGGCTATAGGTCAGCGTGGGAACTGACCACTCCCCAGTACTGTCTAGTGTCTGCTGTGGAGAAAATTGCAGAGCAGACTTGTTTCACAGGGAAAAGTATTCTGGATGAACACAAATTAGCTCTGTTAAACTCAGGCCACACGTTGCAGAAGGAGAGGACCCAAGGGCAGAGAAAGAGCAATTCATCTTTGGGCTCTGGTGTACAGAGCACAAGGCCTTGCCTCTGTATCACACACAAAGGTGGCTGGGGATCATGTTACAGTTCAACCACTCCAATTTAGTGGTTTTGGCTTCTGCTGTCACATTAGAATATGCAGGCTTGATTTTCAAAGGTAACAAGCACCTACTGCTCCCACTGACTTTAGTGATAGCTGCACCTCTAAAAATCAATTTGAGATAGTTTGCATATTAAGATGAACTCAAGGAAAATAAAAGGCCTATTGTGTGGATACGAATAGTTTAAACATTGCTGATGGGTGGTATATGAGTCCCTTCCCTTTCCAAATGAATTTCACTTCATGTTTTGTTTGGTTTTCCTGTTGATGCATCCTGCACCCTCCAGTGCTAAGCTGGTGGGATCCCACATACTTTTCCTGGCATATG
Organism: Pavo muticus; assembly: GCA_016647715.1. NCBI lineage: Eukaryota > Metazoa > Chordata > Aves > Galliformes > Phasianidae > Pavo > Pavo muticus. The sequence continues at coordinate 1,743,279 of JACDJE010000054.1, read as the reverse complement.
GAGTTTAAAATAAGAGATCTCAGCAATCGGATATCCTCAGCATTTCCAGCTATTGAACACAATCATGAGTACTGTGATCCAATTGCAGAGCAGAAAAGAAAAGATATATAGGAATATTCTCCCTGTGCTGGTACAGGGCAGACAAAAGAAAACGAAGCAAACAGGATGTGCTGCTCTTGGGTGAACCCCAGCAAATGATCAGGGCAGACAGGATACAGTCTACAAACAAGCAACTACAATGTATGTGGCTGGCTGACCCATAGCTTGCTCCAGGTAATTCACTCTCAGCAAAAATACAGAATGAAGACGACCAAGGAAGGGCATTTTCATTGAAAACTGACTTAGTTGTAGTATGCAGTTCCAACCTGACATCAGGACTGAAGTCCTTCATGAAATGCATGCAGCCAAAGGGAAGAATGTGATGTTTTCTGTACGCTGCTAAGCAGAAGAATTAAGAACATCTACAGGAGTGCAGTGTTTGGACTCAGGGCACCAGACTTCTAGGACAGAAGCCTAATCTAAGCTTACTCACTCAGCAGGGCATACCCTGCAGCTGCGGTTTCCAGAATGGCACACAGCACCCTGAGAAGTCACTCTATCACAGACAGCTTGAGAGAGCTCTTACAGTCATGGCACATATTTTAGAAACATCACTCCCAACATCTTCACCGCTGCCTCTGGGGAGTGCACCTTCACAGGGCTTTGGACTAATACAAGACATTGTTTCTGTAATAGAAAACTAGGAAGTCAAAATAAAGACAGACCTAGTGTTAAGTAGAGCAAAATCTTTTCAGCGTGTTGATTGTCTCATGTTGATTTGAGACATTCCTTACTAGTCTCAGACACATCTCTTGATGAACTGTTAATTCTAGTATAACCTTGCCACATTGCCTCTTCACTCATGCAGCCATGTGTTCTCTGACTTGCCTTGGCTACACTTCAAGCAGACCCTGGAGGGCTATTCAGGTGGCAAACAAAGGAGGTCCATGCTCTAACAAAACCACCACGCTCTAACAAACCATTATCTCTGTAGCCCTTGGTTAACTCAATCCAGTCATGAAATTCAATCTCTCAAATTTTTCAAGGGTCTTCACAGAACAGAATGACAAAGGGCCAGGTTTTAGTTTCACTACAACACAGTGAGGAGAAATGCCATAACAATCACTAGCACCATATAACTAGTATTATACTCAGACCTACTGTAAACTGAATTAATCACTCAATACGTTCTGTAGGTAAATAATATTTTATAGCTTGTCATTATACTGTCTCTTGCAAGTCTTCATTAGTAATGCCCAGCCTATTTTAATGGGGTATGTATGTAGTGTAGTAATTTTTAGCTTTTTACTAGGTATCCAGAATGTTCCACGTTTGATTACGATATGGAGATTTGCCTTTTCCTAACAGCAACACTTGGATGGTTACAAAATCTCAGCTAGTGCATTAACTTTAATCTTCATCCTTTATGAATACTGAAAGATTGAGAAAAGGGGTACAAACACAAAGTTGATAGATATTTAAAAGTTGAAATAAACATAACAGAAAACACTTTACAAAACCACTCAATGTTATTAATTTTAGGGAAAGACTAATGAGAAAAACCTTTTGAAGTAAAAACCTGTTTGTTGGGAGGTGTATCACATGTATCTGTCTGCATTAAAGTACCATATATTCCTTTTTCATCTCATCAAGAGAGATTGAAGCCTACATGATAAAATCATTTAAATTTCGTGGTTAGTCCAGTTTTGAAGACAGGGCAAGTCTACACATCAGATGCTGAGATACCTGAGCTTGTTCTTGCTGTACTAATCCTAGAAACACAGAGAAAGTTTCAAAGACAAACAGTGCTGGGGCCAAAGCAGCAGGAACCTTGTTTGCAAGCGCCACCCCTGTGCTAATAAGCCTCCCCTCAGGCAAAGCTTTCCCGTTTCTGTGAAGTGCTATTCAAATGTGCCTGTCCACACAGCACTGCACTGTGGGGACATACAGGTTTAGACTAGAGCTAACCGCTGGATCTCTGCACCACTCTCCCCTCCTCAGCACAAGGAACGACACAGCTTCCCGCAGTTCCCTTTGGCAACTAAACCGTACATTCAGATTTTAAAGCTCAGAATACATCAAGTCCTATAGCAAAAAAAGTGTTGTATATACTACAAAGGATAAGTCATTTAGACGTAGTCCTCTATCATTAACTATCATTTTACAGGACCGAATGAAGGTAGTGGTGGCTTCAACAAGCATGTTAGTGGCAATGCAAAATGCCAGAACAGACAAACTTTGAGAACAGTAAAAGAAATCTAGTTGTGCCTATGTGAGAAAGGGATCAGTCACAGTAACACTTAACTGCCTCTTACCTTCTTAAGCTGCATGCAAAAACATATGACTTTATTCTGGCTGAAAAACATGTTTTCAGACAGACATTTTCTTGGCCTCCTACTCATTAATGTGTTTGCTTAAGAACATTAAGTACACTGTAAGTACATTTGTCCTTATTATTCAAATCCGTAAGCTTGAAAGATGTAATATCATCTATGTCGAAAGCAGGCAATCAATACTAGAGTCTTGGACTTCTACAAGAAAACTCAGTTCCCAGAACAATATAATGTCACAAATCACAGATACTACCTCTAATCAACATGCACATTCACTCCTTATGTTAAAGGCCTCTTGGAAAAGAGGCCATTTGCTTTAGCACTGCGCTGAAAACACAGGGGAGCAACCCACTTTGATCAGGAATTCATTGCTGCAAGACTAGTACGGAAACGATTTCTCTGAAGTGAGAGCATTTTGTCCCAGGAAGCCCGCAGTACAGGCCAGTCTTGGACAGAGGCTGCATCTTTGCAAATGAGACTCATGCTCTTCTTTTTTTTTTAAACAACGCTGGATTAAAATAAATTAGTTGTCATTGACACTTGTGCAAATGAGAACAGATGTGACACATTGCTTTTTTCATATTACGTTTAGCAAAACAAGAAAAATAAAATCCTGTTACTTTGGTTGTCATCAATTAGGCGTAAGTTTGGCTTTTGCTGCAAGAGAGCTGTACTGTTATTGCCAGCACCTTTACATACATATTCAAAAATAAGGAGATACTTCAATACTTTATGATAAACTGGATTTATTCAGTATAACATCCTCCTGTAAGTTACAGTCACAGCAAAACTTTTGGCCAGAAACTTAACTATGTTTTGTCTATCTACTGCGCAGATAGAAAGACCACCTTTGCAGAGAAAAACACTTAAACTTACTAAAATGACAGGGTTTATTTTGTTTCTATTGGATCTAAACCCAAGATACCTCTAGTCTTCCTTCAAATTAAAAAAAAATCCCTCCATCTATCTTCATTACCATTCTTCATTGTTTTTATATCTGTGCTTTGTTCCTCTGGATTCCTTCATGTGACAGACATGGAGCTGGGCTACTCCAGCAAGGCTTTGCTATTGTGGCTGCAAAGCAGAAGAGCAACTCCTGCAAAGCCACCTAGTGAGGATGTGCTCATCCAAGTGACCAGCATTCTTGGGTCAGGTTTAGTGATCCGCTCTCCAGAATGCCGAGAACTAACTGGACTTTTTTGCTTGTGTCAGCTGCATCAATATGGGTGATTACTGGCATAGGAATGATGGGGGTCCTATTCTTTCCACATTCCTTACTGCCAGGACAGACCTAGCCTACAAACCAACCATGCTTTGTTGCTCCCATTATTATAAAACTGTTACAAGTAGCATGAGCCTTTCAGTGCCCCATGGGGAATTCAGCAAAAACTGTTCCACCCCACAGAGATCCTAACAATGATCAGTTCATCTTTATCCCTCCAATAGGGCCGGAAATTACCAGTGGCACTGCAAATCTGTTACCATCTCAACAGCAAAGCACAACTTCATTCCCATTAATCTGTCTTCTATCCATTCACACATCAAGTACAACCCTGCTTCATTTTACAGATTATATCCATGTTGCTCCAGACAAAGGTCACTTTATAGTTACAGTTCTTCAATTGAATGAAAGCTTTTGATGCAGTAAATCATTGTCTCTCACTGTTCAGACTCACACAATACAATACAAATAATGCTGCCCTTTCTTTCAGAATTCTCTTTCTACCTCACTACTCATTACCAAAACATTTCTTTACAAAATAAAATGGAGCACTTTTCACTTGCTTTAGCCAAGTAAATTAGTTATAGCACTTTGGAGACCGTTTGCCATGCAGTGCTAGAAACCTAGACTGTGCTATTTCGAGACCAAAATGAGCTTCTTTAATTACACTAGTGACAAACAAAACAATGTACTGTAACAAGGCTTCCCGAGATTTAGCTGTTTCTAGAACTCTTGCTCTTTAGTACTGTAATATTGAAAACCTAAGAAACTCTCCTCAGAGTGCCATGCTTCAAGAAGTCATTTTCCTTGATAAGACATCACAGGCAATGTGAATGTGGTTGTGCGCACAAACGTGTGCTGTGGAAGAGAGCGCAGGAAGTAGGGAGAGTGAATTAATCAACCAACTAATAATCCAGTCCTGCTGACACAAATAAAACTCTTCACATTGGCAGTACAAAGTCTTCTTCCTTTCCTGAGGTAGTGAGGTGAGCCAGTCGGCATGAGATACCAAAGCTGTGAGGTTAAATTTGCAGATAGTTTACAACTTTCTCTCAAATGGAAGAACAAATACGTAGGAGGATAAATCTTGAGGTCATGTACACTTATGAAAAACTGCAACAACTTAAGGGCTCCTTTATTTAGCACCAAAAGCCATAACAAGAACAGAAGCCAAAAGCTGAAGGCAGACAAATTCTAATCTAAAGTACAGAACAAGTATTTAGCAACAAGATAGCTAAAACTGGAAAACGGTCTCAAGACAAAGCAGGAACATTTCTTGACATCTCCAAATAAAAGTGAATGCAATTCTAGAAGAAATGCTTCACTGTAACATAACTTATCAGGTTGCTGAAGGAAATGTGTGAATTATGTGGGTCAGTTTGGATGACCTCCTGATTCCATCCATCTTTAAAAACCCTATGAAACTGAAAATAAATCATTACTCTAAAGCAAGATGCAGCTCACTAATATTATTTGCCTTATGTTTCCAACGCTTCTGAGTTCATTCTGTGAAGAGCAACATTAATCACTTGGTAAAAGCATGCACTGAAAAGTCCCAACAAGCTCTCCAGTTGGCAAGTAGCCACCACGCTTCCCGTCATCTTTTGCTGCACCATCTTCTTGGTAACAGAGGGTATTTACAGGGGTGAGATGGAATGAGACATTTCAGACAGCTGAGTTGCCAGTTGCTAATAGGTAGGGGTTTGTTGCTAGCTTGTATTTATTCCCCAAAAATCAGAAGATCATCCACAGAACACAGCTTAAAATTGACTATTCAGAATTTCTCCTCTCTGGACATGCATGCATGTGTGCAAGTCACATCCTGTAGTCCAGCTGACCCAGCCCAGTAGATGCTATATTCAGCTTCTCTGAAGCTACAGCTGGGCAAGATCAGCCCCTGACTGCTGATCTGCTCTGACTGACACATCAGTAACAGAAGTATCAGCTAATCATTTCCAATCCAAAATAGAATTTATATCGCTGTCAATGACAAAAATTATCCTGTGACTTGCAGCCCTAAACAAGTAGATCTGAAGCCTTTTCTTTGTCAATTCTTTTAGGAACAGAATCACGTCATTCACTTTAACTGAGTTAGGAATGCAACAGCTTAAACAGAATACACATGCAGACAGTAAAATTTCCACTATTTTGCAGTGTTTAAATTTCAGGCTTCTGCCTCTCTAAGAAAAGGAGCTTTATAAAACTGAGACTAGATTTTCCAATCATAATTCAGGTCCATTACAGAGTCATACTGTGCAACGTGGCAGCACATGACATCGCATTGCAGTGTAAAGACAACCGAGGGTATTTTTGGGTTTGCACTCCACCTCCTCCACAGCACAGACCTTACTGAAGCCATGAAAGGAAGAGACTGAAAGCTGATTTTCCTTACTAAATCTCTCACTAGCCACTCTTGTTTTCCAATAATCAAATTTCATTTATCTAGCCCGAAAGCAGAAATAAAAGAAGGAGTGAATAGTTAGATTATTTTAATCCCTGAACACATTAAGTCTGTAAAAGCAAAAAAGTTCTCTGTGGCACTTCTGGGGAGACTGGAGCTTTCCTCTGACAATACAAGGGGAGCAGGTCTTCCTTCACTAGGTCTCCTCTGAACGCTTCTGTGCTTGCACTGGGCCATGAGATGCAAAGACACCAGGGAAACAGAGCAGCGATTTACACTGACAAAGAGGATTTTGATACACTCCTCCAAATGGGGCAGCATTACCATCTTAATAGCCTTTTGCTCTCAGCCCTCTTCCTGAGGAGGCTGGAGATTTTTGCGAATGGAGAACAGTTCCGCTTCCCATTTCAACTGCAACAATAGCAGAAGGGCTCCTTAAACTGCATCAAATAGCAGTCTGTGAAATCCCTAACTAGCCGCACTGCCTCTCCTGCCGTTTTATTATCCTCTGGCCCAAAGAACAAAAGGGAGGGAGCTCCTCCTCATTTTTAGCCTATTCCACACATCCTAATCCCTCAGAGGTGGTAATGGAAATTGCTTGTGCAACTGTTAAATCGCACTTTCACTTTGTCTTTCATTCTCTATTCACCCTCACTAATCAAGGAGCTTCCAGCCACATTTTCCGATATCAATTTTGTTTATGGCCTACTGGTTAACGGTCTTGGGATGGGACCCCCTGAGTAAGAAGAAAGAATTCGGAGCATTTCAGACAGCTGCTGCTTTTCACCAGTTCCCACAGCCATCCACTTGTTCTCATCAGACACCCTGAATATGCTCACCTCCTGACACCAACTGAATTCAACAACAAAAACTGAAAGGGAAGGCTGCCTCTGCAGTCAGGTTGTGGGACAGATTCTGCTTGTTCACACTGAATGATATCCTTCAGGCTGCAGCACTGGAACAACTCCCTTGCCAAAAAAAAACATTGCCAGTTGCTTTAGGGACATCTTACTCAAATCCAGCTTCTCCTTGGAAAGCAGGAAGAGCTCCATGGAATCATAGAATGGTTTGGGTTGGAAGGGACCTTAGAGATCATTTAGATCCAACCCTCCTGCCATGGGCAAGGACACCTCCCTCTAGACCAGGTTGCTCACAGCCCCATCCAGCCTGGCCTTGAACGCCTCCAGGGAAGAAGCATCCACAACTTCTGTGGGCAACCTGTTCATGTCTCACCACCCTCACAGTGAAGAATTTCTTCCCAATACCTAGGCTAAATCTACCCTTTTCCAGTTTATAGCCATTATGACCTTGCTTACTATCCATCTCAGAAAAAGATAACTGAAATTGAAACAATGTTGTAGACAGTAACTAAGAAAAAGCTTACACAAAGAATGCCTTATGGAGATACAGTCGATCACTTGAAGAAATCCACAATGATTTTAGAAAAACAAAGAAGGTTGTTTAGAAATGCACTCCAGAAACAAGGAGAAAAGCAATTGCCATACTCCTAATGCAGTGCTTTCAAGAATCCTTCTATCAAAAAACCTTGCTCCATCATCATTACACGTTATCAGGCAGGTTTGTTCTCCCAAGGTAGGATTCAGTCCTTAGAAAGCTGTATACTTGGCTCACAGAAGCAAAGTGAAACAAATAAAGATCCTTTCTGAACAAGTGATTGCCATTTCTGAAATGGGAAATATTTCCCAAAGTTTCCCATTATTGCCTGAAGAGCAGGAAATAGTATTTTTTTCATAATGACCAGAAACATCTTTGTTACCCAGAAGATATTTGAGACCAAAAGCAGCATGCCTTATACCCTATCCTGAGTCAAAGTACGTCCCAGAGCAAGTTCTGCAAGCCATCTTAGTTTAAACTGATAAAGATATCTAGATCTTGCAGCCTGTTACTGGTCAAAATAAAGCATATCAAATTCCCAAAATGCCATCTAAGAATACACTGTGTGTAATATATAAAGACTTAGAAAACAACCAGTGCGCCCTCACATTTTCACTATGTAGATGCATCAAATTTTGTTCCTTTTATTTTGTTTTCTTAAATTATTTATCACCAGATATGTAAGCTTATCTAGTCCTTAATAAACGTAATTATGCTGCTGGTCTGGTACAGCCAGTTTCTAAGTGGAAAATGGGCAGTTAGAAAGAAGAGAACTGTTCACACACACTACAGGTTTCTAGTGCTTCATAGGATCAGTGATTCTCAATTACTGGAACCTGAGAAACAGCAAAACACTTTTTTTTTCTTAATGCCATAACTGCATATGAGAGTGTATCCTCCAAACAAAAATTGACACATACTGATTAGTTTTATTTGATCTGCTTAACTGATGCAGCAATCGGGAGCCAGACTGCATATCAACAGGCAGCAACTCAACAAAGCTAGTCTATGAACATCTGTCAAAAAGCAGGTACATTAAAGAAATATTTATTGGGATAAACAGAGAAAAGAAGCGAAGGGTTGCATTTCCCTTATTCACTATAGTTTTAAAATACATATTTTAGGAGATGGCCACAAAGAACTCTAGCTCCCTGTCATCATGTTATTAGTATCCAGCCTTTCAGTACAATACTCACACCCTGGAGCAGCCATGTGCAACCCGGCCCAGCACAGCCCATTCCACAGTTGTTCCCTGCCCCACACCATCATGGCAGCGGGTCTGCCCTGCTGAGTGACTCAGCCCAGCCCTGGGCACACATCCATTGCTCACAACCACCAAACGCTGCTGTACAATTGGCACCACCCAGGTTGACACCAGGCTCAGGAAGTGCAGTGCTAACTCAAGTTACGGCAAATAATTTTTAAGCATTTTGATACATTGGCAAACACAGGCCTGTGAAGAGTAAAAAAAATGCAACTGTGCTTTCAGTTTTGATAAAAGAATTTGAGAACAGTCTGCAAGATTCCTGAAAAAAATTATCAACTTTTTTTTTGTATATTTGCAACCCCATTTTCAGTCAACATAAATACATTAGCTACAAATTCTCAAATGGAATACAGAGTTGCAATCAGATATTCAACTGAAAAAAATTTATCACGCCTCTTTACTAGACCTTCACATGACCTCTCTTACCATAGAAAAATATCTGTGGCATCACAGTCACTCGTTATCAGGTCATCACTTTTTCGAAGTATGTACATTTGTAAACAAATATTTTCAAGGATGAAATACAGAAAGATTCAAATTTCATTAAAAATTTCTGACAAGCACCTTGAGAATTCACTAAGAATTGCAACCACTGCCATTGAACCGGACCCCGATGCATTAGTTTCTCAAAAACAAGGTCAAATATCCAACTAGTAACATGTTTCTGCTGCTCACTTTTTTTTACATTTTAATAAAAAATACTTAATAAAAAGTTCTGTTACTTACATATATCTTAACTACATTATATATTTTATATGCAGCCCACGACAGTTCCTCTTCACTGAATGCTATCCAGGCAAGCCAAAAGGTTGGACACCCACGTCCACTTAGGACCATGTGGCATTCACATTAAATATGCAACAACTAATTCGATACAACCCAAGACAAGACAATGAAAGCTGCAGAAGACTGCCCTTCTCAACTAGACTGTTAAAACACACCATTTGAACAATAGTCACTTTTATCTCCCCTCAGCCTACTTAAAATACTAATAGTAAAAGCAAAATAGTCAGCGTTCTGGTCTTACCTTGAAGAACCAAGCCTGATTTCTCAATGGCGTAGAAAAATGTGGAAAATGGAGCAACAGGGGATTTTGCAATCACGATCTGCAAAACAAACAAACAATATGTAAGTACGTGTCTCTATCACATACTGATCAGAGCTCAAATCTGTAGGACAATCTCACTAGATTTAACTTTCAGAAGAGAAAAGCAGACCACAGAAATAACAAAGTTACTATTGATTTAAGCTGTGGCTTCTAAGTAGTTGAGATCTCCCCATAAGAATGTAGAGATTATGCTGCAATTTTAACAGGATTCACAGGTAATAAACTACCATCATACAAACAGAACATTTTGCTTGTCTTACTGTCATTCTGTTAAGCCTAATCACTCCTGCTGGTTCAGGCAAGAGACCATTTTGAGCAAAACACTAACTGCCAGTATGCAATGTAATTTTAATTGCCATTAGCACTTCTACAGCTGTGTGTCCTTGGCTCCTCCAAGAATTCCACCATGTTTCTGCTGCCGCAGAGGCAGTGTAATCCACCTGCAGGTCACCATATCAGGGAAGGTGACACAGCATTGCAGTGATCTGGATGGCCTCTTTTGAAAAAGGGGCAATGACTAAGTAGAATTTTATTCAAGAATCTTGTCCTTGGAGTCTCAAAATATTATCTGAAATTCCCTGAGGCTTTATAGTGCAATTGGATTTAGCTTGGCATTCAGGTATGCTGGCCAGGTCAGAAATATGCCAAACTTCCTCACTCTACTATAAGGAAACATCCACTACTGAGGATGAACTGCAGCAAAACTCTGGACACACAGAAAAGGACATGTTAGCAAGACTCGGATGTGGAATCCACAGTGCAGCCCAAATCACCCAAACATGCCTGGTTTTATTGTTTCTATGTTGGATTTTTGCTGATAGCCAAGGACTGCTCTGAGCTTGCCAGAAAATAACCCCCACTCTGTCATCTACGCGACAGAGTTAATAACCTCTGCCTAGAGCACAGTCAACACAAACACCAGTCTAGTGATCCCCACATCACCTGGGAACTGAAGACCTGCTCTCCCAGCATGCAGGTCATAAGAGCCTGTCCACCCAAGGGCACCGTGCAGCCCAGTTGCTCCTACATGGCACGCCTCAATCCCTTCCAGAGCTCTGTGCATAGAACGTCTGTCTTAACTGACCAGGAAATCTATCAGGTCTGTCTGTTTCCTTTGCTTCAGTGTACTGATTTAATTCAACCTCAGCAGCATGACTTTCCCTGTACAGTATTTTAGAAGCAGCACACGTCTCAGTGTTTACATTTCCAAAGCCTCCTCAGATAGTACACTACACCACATCAGCCCAAGATATACAGTCTATGGCAGATGCATTCAAATCCAGATTTCACAGAACTACAGACAACAACGATCTTGCTTGTAGAGGTGTGGAGCACCAATAGCTCCTGCTGATTTCAAATGGAGTAAAAAGCCTCCATTATTTCCAAAGGTCACAACCTAATTCCACCACTCAAGAACAGAAGAAGACTGCTGCATACAAATTTTGGTTGGAGGTGTATAACTATCAGCAGGAAACAGCAAACAGTGTTTTATAAAACCAAAACTATTCATATTTCCCTAAAAAGTCAGACATTACCAAACCGCCTTATAGATATATAGATCTGGAATATTTATCGCTAAGTGCAAGATTAATAGTAACAAGCATCAGAAGTTTGGGCCTTGAAGCATACTTAATATAACAAGAGATTCGGCAGCAAATTCTGCTGCAGAATGAAGGCATGTGTAATTTTAAATGTTAATCCATATAGAAGGCAGGTTTCATTTGTGTTTGTAGTCTGCAGCATCCCAAGAAACCTCAGTGTGATCATGTCTGTCTCATCCAACTGCGACACAGGATGAAGAAACAAAGTCCTCACACCTCGTCCTTAAAGACAAGCATTACGACTCGTGTGCCCATGGCAAGGTAACAGTTTTATGATTTTCAGAATTTAAACCAAATACAGTTTTCCTTTCTTCTTCAGAAATAAAAAATAAAGGAAGGCACATGAAGACTATAAATACAGCCAGAGAACACCAGACTAGTCCATATGTCAATGTTCTCCTTATGAAGCTGGCAAAACCACCCCAGGATGTGATACAACCTTTGTGAACTACTCCAAGCAGGAAAACTGCAGTGCTAGCACTTTCCCCTCTTACATGTTAATTATTATTCTTACTGCAACAAACTTCTGCAGAAAGGAGAAGCATGTCCCATCACACATCTGCGATGCACCTTGACAGAACCAGAATTCCTTTCCATCATGATTCCCAGTCAGACAGCCCTCCTCCCTCGCAGGGAAGCACGGACAATCTACCAGAGAGACAGCAGAGTGCCTCCTGGTGCTTTGCATGCCTGTGGGGCCAAAACTGCTGGTCTCTGAGAATGCAAGGGAGAGGATGGGGTGGAAAAACTGTGCAAACGCTCAGCTACAGTCTCCCACAGCAGCTGGATGTTTAATCAGATAGACCCGAAGCGGAACAGTTACAAACCTGATGTCTAAGGTCAGATATTTGGCATTCTGTGCAGCGTTCTGCACATAACCTACACATGGACGTGCGCTAGGCACAGTTGTACGTGCAAACAGATAGACATTCAAATAACCCTACGTACATTCTGTTACTGCATTTTTATGTAGTTACAATATGCGTATAACTAAGTATAGCAATGAAAAAACATAATAAATCATGTCCTTTCAGCAGCACATCACAGGGCCCCTCTGAGAGGCTGCTCCAGTTACCTCTGAGGTTCAGCATTAGCCTTCCTTTTAGTGAAACAGAACTAGCTCACGATATTCAAAGGCAATCTTTTATTTTGCATGATTGCTTACTTGGAAAAATAACCTTTAAATTACAATTGTATACTTCACAACCAGATAAACAGATTTTTTTGTTGTTTCTGCTTTAACATAAACTGAAAAAAAAACCTAAATATATACTTACATTTGTTTTCTGACCAAAGAAACAAAATACTATAAAAGTCACTGTAAACCATCCTCAGGATGGAAAGACCAACACAGAGTAGGCTCTTAAGCATCTGCAAGGATTTCAGAAAACACAGAATGAAATACAGATCAAAAAAAGAGAACGGTGTTTTGTACGCCATGATGTGGATTGCCAAAAATCCTGCTACTGATGACACTGGGAAGAATATTAACAGTATCAAAAACGAAATTAAAATCTGAGTTACAGTCAAATGAGATTGGGATAGTAACTAATCATTTTCTAGAAATTAGTGAAGAAATACGCAGTTTTCAACAAGCAGAAGGATGCTGAAAAAGAGGAAAGGCAAGAAACGATGGGGAAAACAAACGTACAGATGCAGAAACAACTGACTGGAAAGAAAATCCCTGGAGCTCAGCACATTCAAGAGGAGACAAATAAACCCTATTGAAAAAAACCGTAAGAATCAGTATGTGGATTGAGGCCTGATAGCCAGTATTTGTCATACATCTGTGAAACTGAAAATGATGCAATGTAACTGAGAAGCTGCAAACATAGACCTCAAATGGAAGAGGGAAAAAAAAAGTAAACTTGTGAATTGAGGCCTGTGATCTGAATCAGTACCATGCAGAGCATTAGAAGAAATGTTGAAGGGAAGAATAATTAAACACTTGAGAAACAGGATAGAATGAAACATGGATGTTATGCCAGATATACTGGACATCTTTCTCTGACATATATTGAGGGTTTTGGTTTTTTTTTTTAGTAAAAAGGCGGTGGCAAGCTTTACTCTGGAATACGAGGCACAGCACAGGTCACTCAGGAACTCAAACTGCAAGAGATAAGCCATGCGCTGCTGAGGAGAAGGCAGCCACGGAAAGGCCACTAGAAAACATGAACTCAGTGAATCCCGCCAAAAAGACGGCTGTCTGCGCGAGCAAGTAGGATGGGGACATGAGGGAACGGAGCAGGAAAGAAAGAGGAGAGTTTCTCAGACTGGAAGACAACACTGGCACAGGAACAAACATGTAGCCACAAATACATTTTGGCTGGAAATTTGAAAGTTTATAACCATCAGTAAAGTAAGATTCTGGAACAGCCTTCAATTCAAAGAGGCAAAGCTAAAAAAAAAAAAAAAAATCTTTGTTTTCAGGATTCAGACTAAAATATTTACGAAAGGGATAAGAAGCAGCGCCTGCGATGTGCTCCATAACCTATCAAATCCATTCAAGTGCTACGTGCAGACTGAGAAGCACAAAAGCCCTACCAATTCATTTTCTATGCTGAGAGAACTGACAGAGCTGGAAGCCTACAGGCTAACAACTGAAGGTCCGCATGCAACTGGTGATCATAGCAGTCAATTAAAGGAGAAACTCTGCTGGTTTTCAAATATAGAATTTCTTATTTAAAGTCTTCTTGTCCCTATCTTCTGCTGAGCATCTGCTCCTCTCTCCCTAGGAATCCAAGCAACCAGCTGAGGATGGGGAGAACACAGGGAGGCTTCCAGGATATCTCAAGCATTTCTAAAACTGACATACATTTAACCATGTCTTGCTCCAATTCTAAATCAGCTCAGGGCAAAATCTGGAGGAAGTACAGAAAGGTGTATTACCTGAACCTGAGTCTGAAAATAAATTCTCTATAGGGGGCTAGCTGTAGAGTGTGCTGAGGTCAAAAACTGTTTCCACAGACATACTTTCCCAAACTTAGACTAAGAAACATAAGAAAGGATTTCCTTTTCACTACTGGAAGATAAAGGAATATACAATGCTATAAATGCTCTTGATGCATGTGAAGGAATTTATTGCTTTGTCTCATACCCAGACAAGTCTAAGAAACATCTCTTCTCATAAATACTATTTAATCTAGGAATCAAAGAAAATCCTGGACTCATCAGAATTTTTTTCCTACTGACACTTTTTTTGGCAATTTTCATTTATTATTTATCGGGTATTATCTTCATTTCTTTTTTAATTACATAAAAATTGCCTTTTTTTTTTTTTTTTTGCAGTCAAAGTTTCACCAAAAGCAGAATGCAATTTGAGCTGAGTAAACAGTGGTAGTAAATAGTAGTCTAAAGAAGTTACCAGACTGAAATGATTTTTTTTTAAATGGTGAAATGAATAGAAAACAGACATTGGAAAATGGTATTGAGTCAGATTTGGGTTCTCCATGAGCTTCTGGAATGGACTGTAAGTAGCAGATGCTGCTATTCTTGTGCAGCAATCCTATTAAAGTGAGTAAGATAGAGATGGTGAGAGGTTTTGGAAATCCAAGCTATTTTAACTTTTTCAAACTCTTAACTTTACAAAAATGGTCAAACCTCTTATTTTTCTTTCATTCCCTTCTAGCATTGCCTTTCTCCCATCAGGAGGTTTGTAATAATAATTTATTATTTGAGAACAATGTAGAATAAACATTAAATAACTGAAAAATGATTTCTGTCACAAGGCATGTTAAGAACACAAAGGTATTATGGAAGAGAAAATATATTGCCTTGATGAAAAGTGAATAGAAACTGGAGAGATGTCATTAGATTAGATAAAGGAAGATAAATGGGAGACAGGCAGAGCAGTTGAGAAACAAAAGGCTTAGAGGGAACAGATTATGACAGCAGAAAAATGTACATTAGGGTTTATTTTTTAATTAGGGAAAGCTTTTTTATTAATACAGTTTATGGAATCTTTATGAAAGAGATGAATCAAAGAAATTGATTGCAGAAGTCCAGCAGAAAATAGTAATTACTGGGACAACATCCCTTGTCAATAGCAGAGAATGCGATGAATTGGAAAAATATATTGGGTGGACTTTCAGAAGTCCAATAACCAGAAATCAAGCCAGTGCCTTGCCAAAGAAAAAAAAAAAGAAAAGATGAAGGGGACAGGATCATACATCAAATTAGTTATCGAAATGCCAGGAAAACAAACTAAGTGATGAAATAAGATGATGATTTTAACTGGGCTATGAGCTCTCATACGGTAAGAAAAAAAATCCAAGATTTTATCATGGAAAACTAATGATTTTAAGAAGAGTAATGGACTTTTGATATTTTAAACAAAATGTTTGATAAAATCAGTTGCATTAACATCAATGTCATTTCTGTTTACACTGGGAAGACATACACTTTCCCCATACTGACACTATCACAAGCAATGGGTTCTCAGCGATGACTGAGGAATATTAGTAAAACCATGCAAAGCTTCTTTTAAAGTATATCAGAATTTTAAATTTTTTTTTTATTTTTTTCCTTAGATATCCTTTTCTGCTGGATTTACCTTATCTCATCTTTTGTACTCCTAGAGAGCACGAAGATGCTTACTTCTGCACTAACGATGGCAGCGAATAACAAATTACACTAACAGCCAATACCTTGTAACTCAGATAAAAGACAAATTACCAAGTAACATAGATTTGTGAAAAAAGCCTGAACTTTTTCAGGCTCTATACTATACTAGTCTTTAGTGAAACAACACTGGCTTGTTAGAATTTTTTGCTAATTTATGTTTTTGTCCTATTGCATTAAACAATCACTGCTAACAGAGCATTTCAGGAGAACACAAATTGCAGAAGAGCAGAAAAGCATAGCTGAGAAACATGAAGGAAACCTACACCACTAACACTATCATTCAACAAGGAAAGACTACCTCTGCAGGTTCGGTTAGACTTGCATACCAATAAAAGCAGTGCTAAGCTAAACAAATCTTTCCTCTAATTGTGCCAAAACGTCTGGGTGGACAATCTTCATGCCAGAATTTCCCTTCTTATTGTAGATTACAAGGGTTGTTTTCTCAGCTGCAACAGAGCCCAGGAAAAAGCCTGTTAGGAAAACAACAAAGTTGATTTTGCATCAGATATCCCAGCAGACCTCAGGACTGTTTTTCTTCCCCTCACTGCTGGTTCTTCCCGGGCCCTCTGTGCAGGAATTTGATCTATTCTAGAAATGAAAGCAGTGGTCCTTATTCTGTAGATCATCTGCTTTTGAGCAGGAATTGTAATCCAGTTCCCAGGCCTGTTCTCATTTCCAGTTTCACTGGTTTCATTGCCTCTAAGCCCTCCTGAATGTCGCCTGAGGAGAGAGCCAGGGGCTCTCTCCAGGCATTAGCACTACAGCAGCATCCAGGCTTCACATAGCAGCTGTTCCCTGCTCCCTCTCTGCACAGAAATGTCCTTCAGGGCAATGGCCTTATACAAGGTAAAAGTTGCGTTTACTGCCAAGCTTCACCAAATCCTAGTAAGGCTTGCAAGGCCCCTGAGACCTCAGTCTTGTAACAGGATCTGAGTTCCCTTGGGACAGAATTGTTCCCTGTCACAAAACCAGAAAGTCACTCTAATTTGCAAAGTAGCTTAGGTACCCTGCATTTACATTCTCATCCTGTAGCATATATCCAGAAACAATTTACTGTTCTCCTCTATTACCACATGTGATTTTTGGGATAACAAGATTTTGATTGTGTGCAGCACTTAATGAGAAGATTTTTAAAAGGTTTTACAACGGTGGGGGGGGGAGGGGGGGGGAATATTCCCCATATGCTTTTGGGTAAATCGAGCTTAAGAAATCAAATACATTCTTAAAGATTACACAGCATGTATCAGTGCAGAGATCTGAATAAGACCTTAGCAAAGCACACTGCCTTCATAGACAAAGCATTGTAGAGTTTCTCTTTATCAGGAACTTGTAGTTTATTGAACCACTGAAATGGTTATTACTGGTTCATACCTCCCTCTAAATCTCCTTGAATGGAGAAACTCTCTATGCACAGACTTTCTCTGCTTGCAAGTATGTAAAGCTGAGACACCCCAGCAGTATCACCCACACCTGCACACTGTGCCCCAGCAGAAGGCTTCTTCTGGGGTGCCTTCCTTGTCTGTAGAAAAAGCCACAGGCTGCGAATAAAGAAGGAAAGCAGACAGGTCGAGGGAAATACATACAGTTATCTTGCAGTCCTCCTAATCATCTGCCTGCTAAAAACAAACTCGGTGAATTGAAAACAGGGAAAGTTTAAGATGCCCTGAGCATGAGAACAAATGATGAGAGATGGGACTATGAACATGCCTCAGTGCAAGAAATAGCCAATAAGTCCCTATAACTTTTGTACACATAAAAAAAACAAATCACAATTTGGATTAAAATGATTTCTTATGAAAGCATCATTTCATTTGTGCTATGCACAGCACTTTAGCGTTGTGGCTCCCTGAAGTCCAGTTGTTTGGAAAGGTTTTCATCAAGTCCAGTTTAATGGGCCACAACTCAATAAAACTCTTTATGGAGCAACTTAAATGGATTGTATCTCTCCCTCCCCCACAAGAAAATTCTGTCCAGAGGAAACCATTTAGGAATGAGTTTCCTCTCTACTATTTTATAGAAAAGCAGCAACGGCAGCAAGAGACGCTTTATGAGAGGCATTCCATAAATTCAAACCAATTACTACAGAAAAGTAGGAATGTAGAGTTTGTGCGTATATCCTGAAAATGTCCGTTAGCACATCTGGAAACAACTGGAAAATGAACAAAGGATAGTTGATCATCCTGCTGTTGCCTAAGCCCCAAAAAACACACCAGTACATCTGCGTTTTCCTTCAATGTGATGTACAGAAATTCTACATATTGAAAAACATTGCGAAGAGTGCAAAGCCAAGCAGTACTTGACTCTCATCTTAAGAAAAAGAAGGGCAAAAGGGGTAGGAGGACAGAAATATATGGGCATTTGGGACAGTTCCACAGGGGAAATAGCTACGGTGGTCAATAATTTGAGTAAGAAAATTCGTAAAAGGAAAGCCCTCATAAGCCTGATGGAAAACGTGAGATGGATTCAGCATGGGATGAAGAATTCAAAGAAATCTCAAAACTGGAAAAGCAGCACGACACTTATTTTAACAAAGGTAAAACAGATCAAATCTCACCAAAATCTATCAGATTACTTTTAAGAGTCAGATGTAACTGCTAGTGGGAAATTGAGATTCTGAAATATTTAAAACAAATCTCTAGAAATCTATGCAATGTTAGCCAAACTTCAGATAAATGCTTCTTGTCTGTTTGCTTTGTCTTACTGTTAACTTTCAGGAAAAGGTCCTATGTTCTTTTGGGTAAGCGTAGGTAAATCAGCTCTCTTTCCTCACTATGCTCCACTCTGATCTCAGGAGTAGTTTATTAATAATCACTGATTTTACATTATTGTACTTCTTATATTAAATCAATTGGGGTTCTTCCATCTCTGAGCTCTGACTTATATTTCTGGTAAGCTTTAGCTTCTAATTTAACTGCCAATCATTTTATTATTCATGCCACAGGTTAATCTTAAAGAAGTACCTTCAAGAGAGATGAACACCACAGGAGATGGTGGCATTGACAATGGTGGCACAGAAATGTGTGATAACTAGAAATAAAATGATGGAGATAGGACTGCATGTTACTTTACCAGTGTCAAGAGAAGACTGGAAGTACAGGCGAGATAAAGCGTTTTCCAGCACTTTTGACTTGCCTTTTCTGGATCAGCCATTCTATGCCAGGCAGTACTTAGAATCATAGAATCACAAAGGTTGGAAAAGACCCACAGGATCATCCAGTCCAACCATTCACCCATCACCAATGGTTCTCGCTAAACCATGTCCCTCAACACAACATCCAAACATTCTTTGAACACCTCCAGGGTCGGTGACTCCACCACCTCTCCGGGCAGCCCATTCCAGTGCCTGACCACCCTTTCAGAGTAGTAGTATTTCCTAACGTCCAGCCTGAACCTTCCATGGCGCAGCTTGAAGCCACTGACTTAATAGGCATTGTTCCAGCTGTAGCCTTTACCTTAAGAAGCCATAACAACAATGTAGTCAGTGACTGCGCTAGGCTTGCACAACCCCAAATTCTTCCATAAGCAGAAGCCAATTCAGTTTTTCAGTAGCAGAGAGATGGACAGAAGGTTAAAAAGTTGTCTGAAAGGAGACAACTGCAAGAAAGCTGAGAGAAGTTGAAATTCTGATTTGCAACACTGGACATGACAGGATGATCTAGAGGCAGCATCAGAATCCAAGCTCTAAACTCCCAGCATCTTAACAATGGCAGGAGATACTCTCAGTAGCTGTGTACAAACCAGGAGTTTTTACACCCTCCCCTCCCCCCCCCCCCAAAAAAAAAGAAAGAATAAAGGTTCAGAGCAGTTTGTTAGTGCAGCTCTTCCTACAGTAATGAATAACAGTCACAGGCAATGACTCCAATAAAAATAAACCACCATTGCACGCACATGTGGCTAGGCTTACTCCCAGAGGAGACATTCAATACTTGTAAAGGAAAGAAATAGAAGGAAAACAAGAGGAGGAGATAGAAATGAAAACCAAGAATCTTTTAAGAACAGGGGAGAAACGAGGGAGAGGACAAGTCCAGGAACAAGGACACCAAGTTCTGCAATACCTGGCTGGCTTCAGTTCTTTCTTCTAAAGAGCAATATATATTTTAAGAGATTTTTCATAGTGCACAACGCCAGCACCTGGGTATCAGGTACTCTTCCTAATTCTCCCACTGATTCATTGAGCAATTATGTGAAAATCACATCGCATTCCTTTGGTTGAGTCCAAAATCATTCATGGGAACATACATCTGCAGCAACTTCATACTAGTTTTCCACCAGGTAGGCACAGCTCTGGAGATAGCCTACTTTTCCCTACAGAGAGGAGGCAGCAGAAGGATCAATTAACAACAGCTCTGTTATCTGTTTCCTCAAGTTCAGTAGAGACAATTCTAACCCTCTCCCCACCTCAGCCCCAATAAAACCAGAGCAAAGGCACTTGCTGACTGTGATATTCTCTTCTACCTTCAAATGATTTCACCTTCAAATTCTAGTGTTTACTGCCCATAAGCAGGAAGTATTCACCAGATAGTCCTGATAGGAGATCAATTTACCACATTTTCTAGGTCCTGAATCTATCCTATTCATGTAGTTGCTAACACCAGATGATCAGTCTGGAAGTTGTTCCAGTCCTTGTAGCTTGCAAATATTAGCCAAATACTGGATTTCAAGTGAAAGAGCTCAGTATATCATAAGTGCTGCCATTCGGACACTGTTTTAGCTCAAGGCTAGTGAAGAGCTCTGAATATCCTTGGAGTGAGTAAACAGAATTTCTATGGAAGGAAACCACCAAAACCTCAAATGAGTATCAAAGATAATCACAGGCAAGAAAAACACAGCTTTCTAAGGTAAGCTGCTCTGCCTTGCTCCACTGCAACGACTATCCTGACTGCAATAGGCCAAATGAACAAAATGCTTCTTTGGCTTTTTGTCCTCTCCCAGACTGTGAATACGGCCCTGTGCTCTTGCAGCCAGGCTGCCTTTTTCCTGCTTGAAGTACTTAAGGATTCACAATAACTTCAGAGGCAGGGAACTGCACTGCCCAGGCAAACATTGGGCCATTTCAAGTTTTAAATGAAGAAGAAAATGCATTCCCAGATGTTTATCCGAACCGTGTCTGAACTGCAACAGCCTGGCCTGGGAACCATACAAACCAGGCTGCCTCCAGTACACTTCCACTTAAGCCAGAGAGACTTCTGGCTTCTGGGACATCTGGTGCAAGCTCCCCAGTGTGAAATGCTTGGTATGCAGGGCCAGTCAGCCCCCTTCTGCTCAAGTAACACCAGACCCAGTGAAATTCTTCTTCCCAGAATCACTTTCTGTCTCCCTGCCACGTGCCTTATTCCCCACTTTGTACACTGAATTTTGTTGTCTTTTCGGAGTCTCTCCAAATTTTCCCAGCGGAGAGCCCTCTAAAAGGTCAGGATACTTCACAAAAACTTGGCCCTGAAGATTTCCTATGCTATAAAACTGTTGAGGCCCAAAGCCCTGGTAAATGTCCAACACGAAGGGTAATTCGGGAGAAGAAGCCTGCAGCTTTTACTCAGTGGGAAAGCAGCCAGCATGTTCAAGTCACCACACAGAAACTGCACTAAGAAAAGGAACCTGGTGATGGTGCTGGGGAGGGATAAAGTACTCGGGTAGCATAAACACAGCCTCCTAGGGGAATTCTCCTGTGTCACTCAGCCTGTGGTCACTCATCAGACTTACGGTATGCTCACTGGTGCTAAGAAGAACAGAAACTGTTTATGAAGCTTTTCAGAGCCTTCCATGTTGTTTAGCTTGACTTTGATTCTAAAAATAAGAAGAGGACTGAAAGATGTAATTGTTATTTATGACACATATTGGAATAGTATCTTGTATCCTCTGGATCATACATCCCAAATCTGGAAGGACTCGCAAGAGAGCAGCAGCATAATAGCACCAGGGGATATATAGCTGCTTCCACCATGCCTGCCAGACTTGCCTTTAAGAGACGAGAGCAGCTGAGAGACAAGTATGGAAGCGCAGTAGCTGCATACTCTCTTCTCGGCAGAGCCATGTTATATAGAATGACCGCAGTTGTAAGACTCCTTAAAGCCCATCCAGTTTTAACCCTGTGCTGTGGGCAGGGCTGCTCACCACCAGATCAGGTTGCCCAGGGCCCATCCAACTCGGCCTTTAACTCTCAAGGATAGGACATCTACAGCTTCTCTGGGCAGCTGTGCCACCACCTCACCATCCTGAGTAAAAAAATTTCCACCTAGCATCTAATTTGCATCTCTCCTCTTTTAGTTTGAAACCTTTCCCCTTGTCCTATAACTATGAGACCATATAAAAAGTCAGTCTTTATAGGAAGCCCCACCATCCAGCCCCCACCATAAAGAACAGATCAACTAAGACTTATATCATATAAGTCTTAACCACAAAATAAGGAACATACATTCTTAAATATGTAATTAGCATATGCATCGCCATAATGATTTATTGCTTTTATTATCTTCAGATCTCTACAAAGCTTCTTCAAGATAGCTTTAACATAGTTCTACTGATAAAAAAAAACTGCAACAAATTCAACCCTTATCCCTGTTTCTAATGCTTCTCAAATCCTTATTATACTCCTTCCTCCTTCCATTTTGTTTTAGCTTAATAAATGATGAAAACACCTCAAGATTCTTGTTTATAAATTGAAAGCGAATTAATACATTCTAAAAGAGGATGCCCGCAAGTGTGCTCTTCTCATCCTGTATTCACTGTTTTCAGTGAAACCAGTGTTTTCAGTTTTCAATCCTAAATTCCCAGGCACGGTCCAAAAAGAGATGGAATTCAACCAAGACTAAAGCATAAATATTTTTGACCCATACTAGTGGCTGCAAAATGCTTTTGACAGGAAACAAACAAGAACTGTTTCCAACTTTTCTGAGCATGTTCACTTCGTTCTTTCCTAAAAGCAAAGTCTTTGGGAAAAAATCAAATACAACACCACTGCTAAATTCACATGTGAGAGACAGTAGTGTTACATTATATAGAGCCTCAGTAGAAAACATTTTAGATTCCAGTGAGCATCATGTAATGAAGAAAAAAAATACTAACAGACTTGTGAGCTAATAAAGACAGAAGAAATGAATGCGTGTTTAGAGTACTATCATACTGTATGGGTGTTGAGAAAAGGTGATAAGTGTAAAATTAAGTCTAATTTCAATCTTTCTACAATACTCAGATTTCAGCTAGCAAGAACATCTCTGGGTGAGATAAGGAAGTAGAAAAATTCACTAAAAGAATATTCCAAAGTGTAACATCCTAGATATACAAACTTCTTAGACAATTTTCCTTTATTATGACTAGAGCATCATTAAAGTTGTACTGTCTTGGATCACAGGGATCATATCTGATCCCTACCTTTTCACAACATACGCATTTTGCCTACCGTCAGTGTAATGTCATATATCAAAGTTTGTCTGTTTTTTGAACTTTATCTGAGGTTCATTTTTTACCAGTAACAACTCAAAGTTGTTGCAATGTCAAGAAATATATTGCCTTGCACAGATCATACCTGGGAAGAAAGTAAGTGGAAAGAGAGAAGAAAGAAAAAAAATACAATTAATGACGCAAAAAATCCTCAAAGTAGAAAAATCACCTTGGATTTATAAATTAATACATGTACACAGAAAGAGAACAGACATGAAACTTCACCGTGACTTTTTCATAGGACCATTATTCTGACAGGAATACCAAAGTAGGAGAGATTTCCTCTATTACTAAGCCTAATTCTCTACTGCAGGCAAACACATTTTATCATACACTATGCATCACGCATACTAACACACACAGGTTCTCTCTGAGAGCAGCAACTCTATTCCCATTATAATTCTATTATTCTGTCATAGCACTTGTTTTGAACACAGCTACTTTAACACAAATGTCAAAGCCAAACACAGTACTCCAGAGATGTCTCCAGAGCTTTCATACAAGGGTACAAATACATTCCTGTTCCCTTTGACTACGACATGGTTAACTCCATGACCAGTGCAGGCTGGCAACAGCCAAAGAAGAGCTGAGTGGTCTATCAGTCAAAATTAACAAAGGATAACGCATACAGGTTCAGTTCTAGGCAGCAAGTGATAACCCGTACCACCAAGCTCAGGAGGAAGACTTGGTAGAACTTAATGAGTTTGCCCTTGCTACCTCAGGGATACTCCTGCTTATTTGTTTGAGACACTCTGAACGACGGATCTGTGTGTTTGAAGTTAACAGCTGCTGCTACATTTTTGTTAATCTAGCATTAGAATAATCTTCATTAAGGAAAACTGCAAAGCTAATTAAAAAAACAGAAAAATATAAATTTTAAGGTTTCCTTCTGTTCTTTTCAATTTTATCTAATGTCCTCTCAATTCTATTTAGATTCTTAGATAACAAACTGAATAGTGTTATATAAGCACCTGAGTAAATGAGTGATTGCTCAAGACTGATGGAAAAGTTTTTCCCTATAAAAGTGTGCTGTCAACAGGAGGGGGCCATAAATCCAGCCCTGGACAGGACTGCAGTGATGCTTATATTGTATAATCACCTCCCACAAGTCCATTATGCAGAAAGCTTAATGAAAACAACAGCAAAATGAACACACAAATTGGGAAAGTGATCTACTGAAGTTTGAGCTTTAGCTACTTGTTAATGTATCTTATTGTTATGGCATCTTATCATTTGGTACTTTTGCCGGATTAAGGCACAATCATACTGCTTCAATAATCATCTTTTATGCTATAGTTGCGCACTGTGTCCAGTTTCATCCTGTTCACATGCAACTCAAGGTCATATTGCTGCTTATGCTTGTATATGACCTATGGTTAAGCGAAAGATTTCTCTTGTGAGAGTTACCAGTCTAGAGACATTGTCATCAGAAAAATATAATAAGCTACTTATTTATCAATTTAAACAATGTGGTTTGTATGCAAGCATTGAAATTTGAGCCTATAGAAACCTGCACTGCATCTTGATTCTAAAGAGTCAAAAGATGACAGGGGTGAGGCAGAAGTCTCTAAAGTAAACAGTCCTAGAAAAAAGCTGCTTCTTTTTTTTTAATGAAAGAGTTTACAGAGTTCAGATCGGTGTTCTTGGAGTCTTCCCACAGCTATTTCTTTAAAAGCAACCCTCTTGGTAAAAACAAATTCTCACCTGAATTTTTCTACTTTTCTGCAAAATTTCCTACCCTTTACATGTCTCCATGTCATCACTCTTCCTTAAGAAGTCTCTGTGCTTTCACAGAGCTGATTTTCCATATGATAAGCATATTATATAACGAGATGGCTTACAACAGATGAACACTTTATAACACTTCAATTCTGAAGCAACTCAGTAGCCACATCTCTTTTCTACCACTGCTTACTGAATCTCACTATCCACTGTCATCTGCTGATTTTATTCACATCTACACACTTGAAAAAAGAACTGAATTATGTGCATAATTTACATTACTACGTACATGATTCATGTAGCATACACAGTCAGCTTTTCTCAGTGCAGATTAAAGCTACTAAACGACACTTCATTTGTTCTAATACTCCTGCGAGAAATGCACATCCACAGCTTTCTTCTGTTCTTAAGATACAGAAATTTCTTTTTCTGAGTCTCCCCAAATCCCAGCTCGGAAAAAGACAGAATGTAAAGTACCATATTTCACATCTCACACACAACTACAGGCAACTTGTGCACATCCTCAGTCATCTTCTTTGGCAAAACACTCATTTCAACGCCCAGTTCTCCATGGGATTTTTCTTGTTCTAACTGCGTCAAAGACTGAATCAGCCCCGCTGAAGTAGGTGAAAAGTTTCCTGCCTGCATTGAACGGACCACCTCCAGCTTCCCCATCTAACTTTAAAGGTATTTCAAGACTACTAAAAATATGTTTACACTGCTTCTCCTCCATCTTCATTTGGTTTAGTATGCATCTATAATTGTTACAGAATTAACAGAAGAAAACACACTAACACTATATTTTATTTACATCAGACCTTATTCCTTCCATTTCACAGTGATTTCAGCGCATTCCATCACATTACATTTAATTGCTTCTTTTTTTCTTCCCACTAAACATTACTATCTCAAAGTAATTAGAAGTCTTCACAGTATGAGGCTACAAACTTCCACTGAGCTTTGACATGCAAACATTTGATTCTGTTTCCCAGATTTCATTACTGTACTCTCTCTTGCCTAGATTATTAAGGTAAAAATTAGAAGGCCTTAAACCCAGACAGCACTTAGCATACGTTTTCTTTCTCGGCCTACTTGCTTTGGTTGTAGTTGCTTTATTTTTTGTGGTTTATTTGCTTCCCCTTTTTATAGATGAAAACATCAGTTGAGGTTGTCTTAAAAACTGGACAACTATCCAACAGCTATAGAGCCTAACAACTACCATCAAGGTCTTACAAGGAGACATAAAGCTAGTTTTATTCTGAAGCCTTAAGTCCCATACACATAAAAGTTCATCTCCACTCCCCTTCTCATTCTCGCAGCACTTCTCCACGCCAGCAAGTACCACGGTTACTCTGCCATCACAATTTTGGAATGCCTATTCAGAGCTTATTCATATGATACTGAACAGACCAAGACAAAACAGCTGGTCTGTAACCAAGGACACAACAAAAGTTATGTCTGGCATTAGTGAGAATAAGAGATGGCTTTCTGTTTTGTTTTAAGACTGAGTCACCATATACTCATCCATTTGAAACACTTTACCTGGAACAGGAAAACAGCTGTACAACAACTACCTGGCATGGCTTGAAAGCCCCAGTCTCTCTCTCTCATATCTCAATCCTGAAAGTTCTTTCTTTAAAATACCATGTGATAACATTGATTTGTTATAAAATAACACCTTGTGCTTCCACAGCACTTTCCATCTGAGAATTTCAAAACACGTTATAGCCATTAGTGTTACAATATGAGTCTCACAAATCTCTTGGAAACTATAAAATAAACCAGGCCCATTTTAGTTGCCATACCAGATCTGGTCAGTGTTTCACTTAATCCAACATCCTGCCTCCAATAGACAAGAATAAATTGTTAAATATAGCATGTCAACTTACTAAACCCTACCATGCTGTCCCCCAAAGACAACTCAGCACACATGAAAACAGTAAGCTTGGAAGCCTGTTGACTCCAACTCAGGAAAGCAGGATCGTTATAAGCATAGGGGTAACCGAGGAATCTCAGTTTGTAGCCCAGTCTTGTTAGTTTTGGCCCAACCTCAAAGGCCCTGCTTGTTTATGCATGGAATTCAGGAAAACATACGTCAGGGTTAATGACTTATGAGACCCCTTAGGGAGAACCAAGTATCACTATCCATATACTGGACAGATAGTAGCAAATTCCCTTTGTGAACACATTTGTGTGAAAAGATTAACTTCTCCCATTTTCTCCCAAGCTCTTATGACTCCATACTGCTCTGTGCCTTGTGCAGCTTCAGCCCCACCTCAGTAGTCAGCAGACTGACTGCAGCCCATGCTCGTGGATTCCAATGGCACAACTAATCCAAGAGAAGGCCGGAAACCTGCACTTGTCCTCCCACTCATGGCAATGCATCTATGCTAGAGGAAAACAAAACCAGAACACAGGCTTCGGAAAGTGGGAAAAAGAGGAAAGTTAATCTATTTAAGAAACCCGGTCCTATCCAAGCAATAAAGCAAACTTAACTGATTTTAAGGCAGGCAGGATGTTCCAGAAATTTCAATACTTTGCTGAATTGGCTGTTGTCTTACTAATGTTCAACAGACATGTGAAGGGTGGGGTGGAAAAAGGGATAGTTGGCTGAAAAAACTGCTGCAAGACAAACAAAACGAAGGAATCTTTTACTCAGCTTAAAAAAAAAAAAATCTCCTGTGTAAGAATTCTATGCTTGATTTCCCCAGATTTGTTGCGTACTCTTTATGCCACCTGCTGCTTTGGCATTCTGTAGGGTTTCAGGTCTATGGACTACTGCACTACCCCTGAGCTTTCCCAGAACTCAATACTGCGTGACTGAGAATAAGCATCAAGCAATTCAGTGGACTGTGCTCTCCACGTTTCTCGCAAACTGCTTGCTTCAATCCTCCCTAATGATTTCATCTTCACATTTTGAAGAGTACTACCCTCTGGACTCATGGCCCAGCAAATCTCAAGTGCTGATTTTACTCCTGAGGGGCAAGATTTCCCAGCAAGGACAAGCACCCTGGCTCTACTACCATGCAAGTCAGACGTAGGGAAGATCTCCCAGACTGTCACTGTGACCTCACCTCCTCCAGGAGGTGAAGTAAGCCAGAAAGACCTTCCTCGGGCAGTAAAGTGACCAAGGAAAAAGAATTCTTGCATTTAAAAGAAAAAAAAGTGTCCAAAAAAAGGTGTCGCATAACACCTTTTCTGACATCACTCTTAGCGGACAAAACATCAATAAAATTAAGACTAAGGGTCACAGCCTTTGGAAAGAGTCACACCAATTAAAAATAGAACAGACGAAGCCAAAAGAGATTAACCATGGATATCCCAAGGGACAGATGAAATCACGCGTTATGATGTTTTAAAAACAGAAAGAGTCATTCCCTCAATCAAACCCCATGTCCTGTCTCCTAGCTTTTCACAGTTTTTTCTTCTTCTTCCTTCTTTTTTAATTAAGAGGTGAAGATAGTCAGGCAAAAAAGCTACTATATTCCATTCAATAGCATGAAGTCCTTCAGTGAAAGTGTCAGCTATCTCCTTTTTGCAGACGTACTTCTGGAAAGTTGCTACCACACTTACTGCACAAGCAGCAAGCCTCCACTTGCAAACAGTAGCTGCAGAAGATAGAGCATTCCCTATCCTAACAGTCACAGAAGAAATTTGGCACAGAAGAGTGGGAAAGATGCAACAGCAAAACAATCATGCTACCAAAAGGACTAGCTTCCCACTTCTGTCCCAAATTTCCTGTGCAGGAAAACACTTCAAGGATTACCTTCATCTCCACAATATGCAATGCCCTAAAAACCTCAAGGAATTCGCGTGTCTGTGCCAACACGCGCCAGATCCTGTGACTCAGATAAGCCCATCCTAACACAGGGAGGCACTGGAGGACTGGCCATCCCTGAAAAGCAAAGGACAGTGACTGCCCTGCATCCCAGGTAGGCACTTGGCCCATTCTCACCGCACAGTACTTAACCACGCTGGCTGTCACGCAGTTACCCACCTGATGAACAACTGCCTGTGCGACTTATATTTAAGTTCTCACCTGCCTCGTCAGCAAGTCATGATATTGCAGGATGAGCCTGGTGTTGACACTGTGACTCCACGTGTTGCCAAGGGCTGCTGTCACACAAGCAGATTCCCTCTTCCCGCTTCCAGAAGCTCCTGAAACTGATTACGAAAGAAAATGCATCAGGATAGAACCACAGAAAAGAATTCAGCATGAAAACTCTAATCAATCATCTCAGGCTGTCACAGTTTTGTTTTTAACAGATGACAGTATTGCATGAAACTCCTAAATATCCAGGGGTGCACTGGGGCACACTTGTCTTGCTCTTTTCAGACACAAGATCTTCCAGCAAACCAGCTTTATATGGGCACAGTGAAGCAAGCATGACAGTGTATAACTCAATAACAAAAAGGGAAGTTAAAGGAGCAGAATGTGGTGCCACAATACTCTGATCCAAAAATTAAAATACTGTTTCACACAAGCAGGCATCCCTCATGTTTTCTAAGATTTACAAAGAAGGGAGCCTTCTAACTGCAAATACCATTCTCATGTCTTGGAAATCATCTGAACTTATAACCCTAAAGGAAATGCAGTCTGCTGTGATCAGCAATGATAATGTAAAGTGCTTCCAATAATGCAGCATGACCAAGCTTGCTGGGCTGCCTTTTCACTTGATTTCTCTAGCAATGAAACCAGAGAACCCATTCATGCATGCACATCCATACACAAGCAGAAAGGTGTCGAAGACCTTCATCTTTGCTTACCACAAATTCTGTGTAAGATGAACAGATAGATAGTTGTGTTGCTTATACTTCAAATGACACTTTAAGAACAGAGTGCAAAACAGGCAAATCAAAGAAATTTGGAAACAAAATCCAAATTGTTTGGATTTACTTGCAGATATGCAAGATATATATGTATATGACCACAAATTGCAGATACACATGGTAATCTGAAAGTTGAAAACAGTTTGTGACAGTCAGTGCATGAAGTTTAAAAGTGATGACTGTTGACCCGAAGTTGAATGAGAGAAAGCTAGACTTAAAGTCAGGGAACTTCCTATCACCTGCCACAAAATGAAGGCAACAAAAATTGCAACATCTATCAGGCAAAAACCAAAACTGCTTCCCCAGGACAGTGATAAAATCCTTGTCAAGTGACTCAATTTAAACTACATCAGACAAGACCTTGAGAAAAAACAGAGGAAGAAAGCATATTATGTAATAAGATCAGCCTAACTTCTACACTCTCATAGAGCTGATCACAGAAGTAAAAGAAATCCTTCACCTTGCTTACAAGGTAGCTGATGTTTCACATGGCGAAAGTAGACTATGAAAAGAGTATTGCAATGACTGCATTACAAATTGCAGAAAAGCCTTATGTTTCTGTCAAAGCTATGAGCAGTGCAACAGAGTAAATGTTGAAACTTAAATTATAAGCACTAGGTTTTGGAAGCAATACTGTGCTGAGCTGACAAAGTTATCTCGTGTCCCAGCAGAGCTTCTGGAAAATTCAGGCTAAGACCCTTCATTGCTTTTACATTTGTAAGGTTGTAGATTTTGTTACTTTTTCCCTTCAGCTACTCAGAGCAGAAACATCATTACTTCATTCACTAAAGCTTTTATTTCAGAAAAATATCTAGAAAAGGCAAGACCAAAAAGCATGCAGTAAAAAAATCATTATTTGCATCACTACTAGTAGCTTGTAAATAATCACAAGAGAATGCATTAGGGAGGAGAGTAGCAGGCTGAAGACAAGAGCCTGGAACCACTGCAGTGCACTCAAGGACTCATCTGTAGACCTCAAACCTGCCCTCTTCTGAGTAATTCAGGTTTGCAGTGACATCATCGGAATTTGGATTAGGTCTTTAAGTGTGTGTAAGGGTGTACAAAAGAAAGCACTTGGTGAAGCGCTTGGTTCAAGCCCATAGTTTGATAGGAGCCTGGACTACATACTTGGGAATTACTTCCCCCCACTATGGTAACTCACTGCAGCATGCACAATAACCACTTCTGAACAAGATGTATTTGAAAGCAGTCTACAGTTCTTCCATCAAGCAAGGATGGCTGCTTTCCTTTCCTCAGAACAAGAAGTACCCCTATCTTGATAAGCATCAAACTTCTGCATGAATAACTCATGGCAGGAGCACCTAACTCGAAGTTTCAGTATCAAGAATGCTATTCTGTTAATTAGTCTAACCAGACCGTATTGGGAAGGTGGATCTACTGACAATAATAATTTCTCTTCATCTGCATTCTTGATTTAATTTGCCTGCTGGAGGAGAGAACAGATCCAAGTGTTAAAAGCAAGGTGCTGGGAGGTCTGTATTCAATTCCATTTTTTAAACCAAGTTACTTAAGTAAGTTCATTAAGCTCTGCAAAGTGCTTGCACCTCAAAAGTAAAATATCATTACTGTATAAACAGGCTACAGGAGAATAAAAGAAAGAGAAGCAGATTTAAGGCTTTGCAATCCTCCCCTTGTCACGTGGAATAAGATTCAAGTTTCTCCTGTAGTTGATGCTGTCCCCTTCTCACCAGCTAGCAATGGGTAGGAATCACAAAATTCAGCCGAGGCAGCTCAGGATGAGTTCTGGTGGTATGGAGGTGTCCCCTCACAGCTGATATGAGTGTACTCCTGCACACAGCTGGAAGGCCCCGCTCACTCCACAGGGCAAAGTTCACCCACACTGAGGGACATCAGACACTATCTAAGTAGCTATTTGCTGGCTTTAAGCAGCTGCAGTTAACTGTTTGGAGTCTGGTGATATACAGAAGGTATCACTCCATAATGATTCCTAGTTCTGCATTTCGTGCAGGCGTAAAACCTGTACCAAAGTGAAGTGTTAGAAGTATAAGGCTTGCGGCAGAACAAGCAAGCTAATTGCTGTATTTATTTTATTATACAGGAGAAAGCCTGCTGTACCACACTGTATCAGCCCATCTGAAGAGGACGGTTTTTGTGACCCATTTTTCAGACGAATCCTCTCCTATGAAGTTATTCAAATTTATGACTGGTGCAAAGTGGTTAGTAAGCCTGGAGCAAATTTACAGTGAAGCTTTTTTACAGGGTGGAATGGAATGCCTCACAGGAAAGATTTCCATTTTAGGAGGGATGCTCCTGCAATGTGATGCATCAGGCAGAAGGAGCAGCACACCAAGAAGTGAGCTTAATGGAGGGGAAGCAGCACCAGTCTTGCAGAAAAGTTCAAGGACAGTGACAGTATGTGCTTCTTTCCTTCCCCTTGTTCTAAACACAAAAAGATAGCAAAGAGTTCAGAAGAAGGAAAGAGGATATGCTAAGAAAATATATTCAAGCATGGCCTTAAAGAAAATCCCAAGCTTATCTTTTCCGTTATTCAAACACTACTTAGTCATTAATGAAAAGCACAAGGAAAATAGATATATAAAACCGCTTAGAGAGATGGTGATATTTTTCAGTATGCATTGCCTTGATCTTCCAAACTCCGACATTTTCATATTTAGAGATGGGATAGGCCAACCTTGGCCCAAGAACAACCTGGCTCCTAGAGGCTCTCTGGCTCTAAAGGACATAGGTCTCTGCTCAGAAGTCCTCCCACTGTCCATCCTGAAGCACTCAGAGAGGCATAGAATAGCAGGTCCCAGCTGACTGGCAGCACCTCCATCTTGCCAGGCTGGTCAGTGCATCACTCATGCCCCAGTCAGTCCTGTCACTACGGTTTCTGCTCAGGATATGGCAGATACAGGGAGCTCAGGGACAGGGAGAGGAAGAAAAGGGGGGCTGATGATCTAATAAGAGAGAGCTGGCAGACCTCAATTCATGGCAGGACAAAAGGAGGACAGTAAATGTGGAAAGGGGGTGGGAGTGCAGAAGCACAGAGATGGGATCCTAGAATAGGGAGGTGAAGGTGCACGGTAGAAGGTAGAAGACCTCTAAACAAATCCTCCTCTATGTATTCAGATCCAGATCAAACGAAATGCAGCAATGACTTCGATTCCAGTAAACACTCTATTTTTTCCTCACACAAAAAGTACTAGCATTGAAGGGATCAAAGGGCACATGGGCAGGCAGGACTACACTAGGTACCTGTTCTGCTATCTCCTGTGAAACTGGGCTCTTCAGGGCACCACCAGAGACACTAGTAGTGACTTTGTCTGCTCTGGAAAGCAGGAACAAGGCAAAAACTGTCTCCTTCACTCTCACTCAACAGCTGTCACAAGTGAAAATAAAGCTTCTTGTGGTTTGGGTCAAATGCAAAGTGAATGACTCTGCACAACCAGGGAAGAAAAACCAAAGAAGGGTGATTCTTCAACTGCAAAGCTACCTCCACACAGAGGCTGAAGTGCACATCTTCTGGGCTCTGATGCCTGACAGAAGCTGTCAGTGGAACTGGGCAACAACACTCAGTCCAGCTATACACAAAGGTGAGATTAATTTTGTCCAATTACCCTATCAGTGCAATTTAAATGAACCTCCAAAAAGACATTCCTTATTAATGCCACAGACAGTCTGAATTGGGATAGTAGGTTGTAATCTCTATCATTTCATAATTCAAAAAATCTTTTTTCAACTAATGCAAAAAGGGACTGATATACATTACGACAGTGAAGTAACAAAACACAGAAGCTACCAATCCCCAAATTTCAACATAAAATAATCTTGATGAAAGCCTGATTTATCAAAAAGGAGGAAAAACCCTCCAAAAGTACAGAGAAAATATTTATAAAGAATTAAACTACTGAGATCGACAAAAATGGCACATAACCAGAACAGCCCATCTTGCAATAAGAAAGTACTTTCCCTCTCACTCAGGCTGTGTAGTTTTCCTGCATGGACGTTCTGGTTCACTGGTAGAGCTCATAAAGATCACTGCTTTTCACCTGCATTGCATTTAGTCTACATTTTTGGTGCAGATCTCTAACAGTGACACCAGAAGGGGAAAAAAAAGAAATAAAAAAACAAAAACAACTTCCTATCTATTTTTTCCATCTTCACCTCTTCAGAAAGTACAAGTATAAAAATACCCAGTGGTGGAAAAACCCATCGCATAGTAAAAATACAACCCACAGGACAAACTCATCTGTGAAGTAACTAACCACAGCTTTCTTCAAACTCCCACTCACTGACTTCTGCCATTTGCAGCCTCTCTCTGCAGTGTTCTCTTCAGGCAAAAGGCAATTCTGATTCTCTTACCCCACACTGGTGACCATCTCACTCTGTACTGGTTGGCCACGTACGTCCCAAACTCTTCCTGGCATACGCTCTCTGCCCTCAGCACACACTGAACTAAGAGGATATGACTGAGGATGATAAAAACTGGGTCCTTTAAAACAATACTAGGCAGATATTTAGACTACCATTAACGATCACCCACTTGAGACAAAGTACATCTACACATACCTAGGTGATCACCAAACACGAGTTACTAATTTGTACAGACACTAAAGAAAACGCTGCTCTCTCTTTCAGCTGTACAGTCCTGTTTCACTTAATGTATTATGCAGGCATCCCAACAGTTCATCTTAGGAGAAAAATCAAAACTTACTTGCTGGAATACAGCATCACCTTCATACACTCTTTTATTACTTAGGACACATGGCAGGAAAGACAGCTGTTGCAAGAATCAAGCTTGGCCACAAAACTAGCCATATAAAAATTCTCTCTTTTAAACTGCTTATTCTCTTTGTTTTACTAAGAGGTAATCTGGCAATTTTACTCCCAAGCAACACTTAGTTTCTAAATCTGTAGAAAAAAAAATCTCAAAAGATCAATTAAAATCTCAAGTAACCAGGAATAAAAATATGCAAAAATATTTTAGATTGAAGCTGAAATTGTCAATGGTGGGTAATTTAGCTCTCCTGTTTTTGAATGCTATAGCCAATAAAACATACTTAAATAAGGCAATTAAATATAGCACCTTACTAACCCCAAAGTTAAAAAAACAGTTTCAATGGAATTTTTTTTTAACCAGCTCCAGTGCATAGCTATGTTACTACCACAGAAGAGCAGAACCTACTAGAGACTGTGCTGAAAAGGCTGTTCTGATTCTGTCACTGAGAGACAGAAAATTGCCACTTAGACTCCAGCTGCAAATGAATGAGACAAAAAGAGAATGAACTTGCTTCTAATTTTGGACAACACTGTTTGTTTATATCCTATATCCCAAGCAGGTGAGTTTTCACACATTTTTGTTTACCACTGTATAGTTCTGTGTATCCATATACACGCCATGGGTGATTTTTACAATGTTAATCTGATGTCCCATGAAAAATAAGGTCCTTTCTGCTTTTTTACAGCTATTTTATTATTGTTAGTGTGACAGCTCCTAGAGCTCTCATTTGCAATACGTAAGGACCATACAAGCAGAAGAAAATGACAGCTTCTGAACTAAAGATCTCCTTTTCATAAGAATCGCCAGTTAAGAGTCTGTTTGCTGCCGATGATTATTCCCCACTTACAAGCAGTCCTCCCTGGAGAATGATGGAAAATAAACCAAAGTATGTGACAGTCCAGTAAGGTGGGTCTTTCAGTATTCTCCATGAAACATTAGAAGCTTTTTCAAACAAGCAATATTTATCATTACCCTATCCTGAAAAATCAGCTCAGACCTCAATCCAGGCCAGAGATGTAGGAAGGGTCCTCCAGAGAATTGGCCGGATGCTGGCTTGTTTTTATCTCTCCCCGCTGCTGCTGACCAGTGTGCCCACTATAACCAGTGTGCGCTGCACTAGCAGCTCACATTTCCTGACCTCGGTGAGTTCATGTTGATTCTGTTTTGAGCTGAGACAGACGGACAGAGAGGGAAACACACATGCTAGTACCGAGACTCCTGTCTGCTGACCTAAAAAAGGAACTAACATTAAGAAATGAGAAAATCCAGCTGGTCTGATTTCTTGCCAGACAATCTACCAGCCATGAAAAAAAATGCTCAGGTCTCAGGAGATCTGTGGAGGTGAGAAGGCAGCTGGTGGTTTATAGCACCTGAAACAGAACCCAAAACAGGGAGTCAGCATGCTTGGGAACAGATACTTTCTTTATAGCAGTGTTTTTTTTTTTTTTTTTTTTTTTTTTTTTTGCTTCTGTGGCCTGACAACGTACCACAGACTGATTGCTTTTTGGACTCCACTGTTCTCCAATTTGAGTGCAAGTGACTGAATAAGTCATTTGGTGGGAGGGATGATGAAGACCAAGGAGAAGACAGTGGCTGTAAGTTGATTTTTTTTTCCTGTAACAAAGAATAAATACTTCTTTCCTCAGCTCACCCTCCTTTCTCATGACAGAGCTGGAGAAATTTTAGAAAAACTGAAATCTAAAACTGTCCTAAATTTACACTGCTTTCGGTATCTCGAGTTCTTTCACACTTTGCTCACCACTAAAACTTAAAGGAGCTTCTTCCCTCTAACATGTCCTCTGCAGTCACTTCTTCCTGCCTCTCCAAAACTAGAAAAATAGAGTCCCAAGTCACGGACAAAAGTGGGGAAAAAAAAAACTCCAGAATTTTGCCTGCCTGCACATACAAAGGATGCATGGGCTGAAAAACAAAGCTTGCCCAGTCATGGTGTCTGTCAATGCTAGGGCCCTGTGAACCAGAAAATTCTTTTAATTATCACCTCACCAATCACACAAGTTATTGCTGTTTTTTTTTTGTTGTTGTTGTTGTTGTTAAGTTCCCTTGGGGAATTAAACAGATCATGATATTAATCAGAAGGCACGTAGGAGAGAGGGGGCAGGACGCTAGAGTTACACGTGTGTTGGCCCCTTAAGGCTTGAATAAAGAACGAAGATTTTAAATCACACTGTCAAAGCAACTGAAGCCTTGCATGCTGCAAGCCTCAGCCCTCTGACCTACACAGCCTTGGCATTATAGTATCTGATTTTCCCAGGATGCTTAATCTCAGCTGTTAAACTTCATCAGTCTCTGCTAGTGTTTACCCATCATCTGGATTTGCCACTTCCGAACTTTCCAGGCTAGAACCAAATGAGCCAGCTGCTACACTCCTCCCTGACAAGGACAAAAAAAAACCCCAGCATAACAGTCTGAAGTCTGGAAGTCTTAAGCAGCTAAGTCCCAGAAAGGCAGAACAAAAACTAATACAGCTGGGGGGAGGAGAGAGAGATGGAATTTTGAAACAGTGGTGAGTTTCAAAATGCAGTGCACAGCATTATGGTCATTGTAGGATACTGCGGTCTGAGACACAGACTGTATTCCCACAGTCTACATTTTTTCCATAAAATATATTCTAGTGAAGAAACAGTGTCTTGGCAGCTTAGCTCTGGTACACGCAAAACTGACACAGCGCAGACAAAAGCAGCAGCGTTTCAGGCAAGGTAGGAGCCAGTCTGCAAATGAACCTTAAATTACATTTGAGAGGCAGGGCGCAAAGGGTGAGGGAGGTAGAAAGGACAGAGTCAAGTTTTGAACACACATTGAGTTCTCCATCAAAGCAACCAATAAATGAACCAATTAGCGCTACCATTCTGAGGGTGTTTCTGACACGGCTGTCTACTTCCCAGAGAGTAGCCTGATGGCATGCCTGCATGCCAGACGGAAAAGGACAGTAGGGGTATATAAGCTAGTTGTAAATGAGCACTAAATTCTGCCTCGGCAAACATATTCTGCTATGAAGCCACAGAGGGTGTTGTGTTGCTGCAGCCAACCCACCACGTGAATTAGCTCAATTAACACGAGTGCTCACAATGGCACGTCCAGCCACTACACCTTCCCCAAAATACTCAGCACAGACTAAAAATCCTTAGCAAACAACAGCTTTTGATCACAGGCTTCCTCTCTGCACTTGAACTGGTGAATTAAGTTATATGTCCTTTATACTCCTACATACAGGATTATTTCAGCACTAGTCCTCCTTCAGGATTATTTTCAAATCTCAGTGAATGACGATTTCTTGATGTAAAAGGTTGGAACATCCAATAATTTAAGAGTTCAGGGTGGGGCCATTAACCACAAGGGTTATGTTTAACAACCTTTCTTGTATGCAAACTGAGTAAACTGCTTTAATTTGCATTATGACCACAGTCATTTATCTGAAAATTTAAGCCTTCACTGTTCTTAACATTAGTCACACCGTTAACAATTAAAACAGTTCCCTCCAGGTGTAAATAAAAACAACAGTCTTAGAGCTGTACAGCTTGGATCACGAGCCAAAGTTATCAAAAAATGAAATTCCAAGATGAAACAATTCTCTTTCAGCCTGCAACAAGGAAGCAGAGGTCAGCCAAACATTTGGGGCCTAGAGATGACGGTTTGCAAACTACAGCTGTTCACATCTGGAGTTCAGATTTGGCCAAACTCTCAGTATTAACTGTCACAAAAAAAGAAAAACAAAATGAAAAAAAATGAAACATCACAAAACAACAAAAATATTCTTTTAATTTGTTATTTGATAAGGAACATAAAAGTTAGGAAATATTAAATATAAAAAATGGTATGCGCAACTTTAATTCTGCCTATCAAATGCAGAATAAAGGTTCTTATTTTTCACAACAAATAGCATCAGGGCTGGCTGTGGAATTTCTTAACTTGCATTTAACCACAAGTCTGTATTTGCCAGCATCCTTCTCACTGGCTGCACCTATCTCCCAGCATAGTGGGGCCTGTGCCACAGGCTGATGCCCATCTGCTCTGCTTCCTTTGCTGGCCTGCCAAACCTCACACACTTCGACAAAATTCAGAATGGGTTCCTTTACAAGGCTGAAAAATCATATATATATATCTCCTTGTAAAGTGTGTATATATATACACACACACACACACACACACACACACACACACATATATATATATATACACACACATGCATACATACATATATACTTCCCTACATAACATGGAAAATGTTAAAAAGAAGGACAACGGGGTCCTGGCTGCCCGCCCCCAGTGATCCAGGCTTTGCAGGAGACCCACAGCCCACCCAGCCCTCTCCTCACATTGCAGTTCCCATCCAGGCCCTGAGGAGGTAGATTCCTTTTTCTTCTCATTCTCAAAAAGCAATGACTTGCTTTATCTCCAAATAAATTCAATTTTGGACAAGAACCAAGACTGGAAAATTTCATGCTGATAAGCTTTTTCTGACTGAACGCAGAGGGTAAAAAGGGAAACAGCTATATGGCCTTAACTATAGGAGGTTCCTTCCATTGCTGCTATAACACAAAGTATTCCAAGACATGCCAAGTTTTTGCTGTAGGCTGCACCAGGCACCAACATTACACCAAAGTGCCCCGTGAATGCATAAATCCAAAACAATCTCTCACTGCATTGACTCTTCTCTCCTGAGATGTATTACATTTTTTAAAGTCAGTGAAAAACAAAAAACTGCAAAATATCACTTTTAATCCTTGGACTACAAAATGGTTGAACCCTCCAGGGGCCAGGCAAGGCCAGAAACAACTTTTTTTCCCCCCTTTTTCCCAGATTTGGGGGTGGAGGGGAGGGCAAGGGGAAAGGGAGAGAGCAAAGAGTGCTTGGTTTCAAATAGCAACATTGTCCAAAAGGGTGAAAGGGAACAGATGGCCGTGGAGAATGCAGCCTCAAAGCTCCAAAGAAAAGGGCTATTTTGACAGATCTTGCTGTTTCCTATTCAAGCATGAACACTCTGGCATGGGGAGTTAAGACGATACAAGGAACAACCTCTGTTCCCAGCAACTGACTATGGGCAACTGGCCTCTGAAGCTCTCTGAGAAAAACAACATGAGACAGACAGACAAACAGATATGGCAGCAAGCCCAGATCTCAGCTATCAGGAAAAGGGAGGAAAAAAAAAGAGGGAGTGGGGGAAGAAAGCAGAAAGGCTAGAAACAGCTGCCTTTTCCTGGCTCCAGTGCAGAGCATTAGACAGAGCCTGTCCAGCCTCTCTCATCTTCCTTTTCAGTGAAACTTCTTGAAGGGGTCACCCTCAAGCTGTTGGTCTTTGCCCTGAGGGGAGGTGAAAGAGAGGACAGATCACAACTCGTCTAACTCAGTGAAACCTGCTTCCTTTAATCACAAAGACCTCCCTCCAGCTAGCTAAGAGAAACTTTAAATGTTAGAAAGCGTAATTAATTCTAGATTTTTGCATGCAAAAAGGTTGAGAAATTTAAAGTTGTGGCTCCCACAGTACACGTAATTTGTTTGCACAGTATACAGCAGTGAGACATTATACAGGAGGGCAAGGAAAATTGTATGCACTGTGGGAAACAGCTCTTGTATGTCCTGACTTTCATCAGTCCTCATGAAGAAAATTCAGCAACAGCTGTTTCATTCACTGATACTGTGCATCTAGTATCAGGCAGATTACAGTTTTGAAGGTCAGCTTCACATCCATTCCCAACATTTACAGCGAGACCTATGCCACTCAGTGCAACCAGGCTTCACTATCAGTGAAGTCGAGTGGCAGGAATTTATCTGTGTAAATTTCTAATTTGTATACAATTCTTGTTTTTTGTTTTGTTTTGTTTTTTTTTTAGAGCAGAGTGTGCTACATGGTTTTTCCCAGCCTATCCTTGTCCATGGGCAGAAGCCCTGCGCAGTACCTTTCCCTTGCTCTGTAACTGAGACAGAAGCAGTGGCAGCCTCACACAGGAACTGGAGGGAGAAAAGAGGGGGCCCTGGGTGTAAACATTAACTATCTCCCCAACACTTCCTCGGGGCAGGGAAGTAGCTATCATCCCAATTTTAAACATCCTCTTTTTAAAAAATCATTGAAGGAAAAAGATAATAAAGAATTGTGGGTGTTCACATGCCAGAACTCAGAATGAAGAAATGCAAATGCTACATGCTGATCCTATCTGGGCCTTTGTTCCCTCATCTGTGAAACAGCATTTGTTAACTTTAGTCAATAAATACTAAACATGTAGAGAAACAGACACCAGCAACAAATCAACCTTAAAATCCTCAGGCTCCAAAGGAATCCAAATTATTATCAAAGTCTTGGCTTCCTACACAATGTAAATGGTTTTTTTTTTTGTTTGTTTGTTTTCATAAAAGATATCCAATACAGCTATTATTAGCTGTAATCGTTAACTTATAACTAAATAGATAGGATCTGATTGTTAGAAGTAGTAAAAAAATAAAATACCTTATTTAGGTTGAATCAGATAAAATCTGTTTGTTTTCTTCCTAATAGTTAGCTTCCTGAACAGAAAAAAAACTGCTTTAGGCCATGCTTAACTAAGGGAATCTCAAATATTGATTATTGAGTATTAATGAAGTTGAATTTGCCTTTCTTCCCATACTTCCTTGAGTACAGCCAACCTCAAACAATTGCGCAGTAGTTTTCATTCTGCTTTACTTTTGTTGTATGTCTCCTCCTGTTCTCTGTCAATGTAACGAACAGGGCACACAGACTGATTCTGTCACACTGCAGGACAGGTGGTCCCTCAGTATATTCCCACACATTCCAAATATTTTAAGTGTTTCACATCTGTTGTCTAATGCATTTTCAGTTCCCCACCAGAACAGTAGGGGATGAAAACAAAAAGTTATATATAACATAGTAACTGACCTTTTATGCCACAAGAGTTCTGTCTTTTTGACAAGATGATAAATTTCAAAAAAGAGCTCAAACATCACTTGGTACATCATTAAAGAAAGCCTGACAGAAAAGATAACTTCAGAATTAACTTAAGATTGTTATAATAGCACAGACGATAAACTTGAGTATGTGCTTTGTTTGTTTCTTTCTTTAAGTACAGTGTATGCTGAATTAAAGGAAAATTTAAAAATAAATGCATTAAGGTGATTTACACTTTTATGACCATACAAACCATTCTGTTTAAAAAAGAACAACCACACACAACAAAACCCAAAACATCTCCAATACTCACTAATTCACAATGTGGGTAAGATTTATATAAATGCTTGGGTATGGCCTACAGAGCAGCATCTAGGGAAACACTGAATGATTTTTTTTCCCTTACAAGAATGAACCTGATCAGATGTACTTTACAAATACATGTCTGCAAGTAATTCTCACTGATGAACAGGGCCACTGGTCAAGAACTGAGACCAAGAAATGAAAAACACTCAGTGTGTCTCAACTACTAACCTACCATTTAGGAAGCAGAAAACGACTGCCAGGCTGTAGCTGGGACAGGTAGCGAGGGTTAACACTTTCACTGAGAGCAAAAATGT
Organism: Pavo muticus; assembly: GCA_016647715.1. NCBI lineage: Eukaryota > Metazoa > Chordata > Aves > Galliformes > Phasianidae > Pavo > Pavo muticus. The sequence continues at coordinate 1,701,021 of JACDJE010000054.1, read as the reverse complement.
TATGAGATGGCAGTAACTACAAGCAGTTGTGAATCTGGTTTGCATCTCAGCGCAGAAGCTGGCATGTCCGGCTCCACCCGTATTGCGGCTCCACTGGATACTGCCTTGTTACAGACTGTGACAGGAGACTGTCCCCTGCTGCATGACCAATGTCATGTCCAATAACATAATGGCATTCCTTCAAGCTCTTTCCAGTGTGACTAAATCATATGAGAGATTAGCAGTATAACTGAGATCTCCACAGTTACATAATACAAATAAATAGATGGTTTTTTTTTTCTTTTCTTTTTTTTTTTTTTCTTTTTTTAAATGATAAAGAAACCTGTTCCGAGCCAGAGATTAATATTTCTTGGGGTCTCAGCATGACAGACTCACAACCTCAGGAGAATTGACATCACTGTATGACTGCATTCAAACACTACCAGGACATGCAGCAAACGCCTTGGCACTTCCCATGGTGCCAAGACTGGAAGTTAAGCTTTTAAGCAAACTTACCTCAGTTCATACTGGAAGACAGCTACCTTTGTGCAGGCCTAGAGCAATGCTGACTGCAAGGCACAATGCCTTATCAGTGCATAGCAGCAACACTGTGCTGGATAAGAGCGCACATGGAGATGATGCCTTTGCTGAGAACACAGTGGGCATATAGAAAGTAGAACAGACCAGAAGAGAACAAGGGATTTTCAGCTTTCTTTTTAACAGTGCCAAACTTGTTCCTCTTATTATAAATTCCAAGAGGCCTCTGGCAGGCTGGTACCACAGTGAGAAGTGAAAAGAGAGCAAACTAAGAAATGAACATCGGGGAGCACACCAGGCTGTGTCCAAGAGGTGAGAATTGTTTCACTCGACTTGCAAACCCAACGTATCTAAAAAATAATTTGGAAGCACAGATGCTTAACTCAGTGAAACAAAGGACTGCCAAAGGCTGAAAGATTGCTGAAAAGTTAGAATAAAAGCTGCAATTATGTACAAAAAGTGCATTTTCCATTTTCACTCTGCAATGAATTTCAATAGCCAAGATGATAATTTCATGAGAACATGCAGCATGGCCAAAGGAGTCCCTACAGTAGGTTTCAACAAAATTCCTGCTAACAATGCTTTGTACTTGTGAATAGGCTTTCTAAACCTTTAAACTGAATTCTTCTAAAGAAAGTAAGATTTAATGCATTTTCACCAGTATTACAAGAAATAAAATATTTTCTATCTTTCCAGAAACAGAAAGCCTGTACTATATTCCAGGATGTACATAGTGTATAGATGTGTCACTAGATGACTTGACACAACCAACCACTTCAGAGGCATACAGTTAGCCCCTTCAAAGTGCTCTGCAGTCCAAACAAAAGCTTACTTCTGGGGATCTTGTTAGACAGTGCATCAGACAGACCATTTAACAAACACTTGGGCAGAAAGTGCTTGTATTAAATTACAAATTACTGTCCTGTAATGTACAGTGCAGAGTTTCAGAGGTAAGCTCAAGCTGCCTTTAGAGCATGAGGCATTTGTCTGAGAGAACACCATACTAACACTGATAAATTGTTTCTGATACCTAAGAGAAAAGCTGGGTTTCTTCATCAAGTTTTATAAGGTATTATCTTGGTTATTGCCATGGTATTACCTATGGCTTCATTAGCTCTTCCATGTTCATTTCTTCTGTTTTTACTTCCACAGCAGACTACTAAGAAGCCCAGCAGTGCAGAGAGAAGCTGTGGTTAGTGAGTATGTGAGAATCTTCCCTCAGAAAACTATGTTTGATCTTGTTTCTTTGCATGATGCTGTCACAGTGATGTTATTTATAAGAGATAAAAGAAAATATTTTTAAGTCAGTGATGACCCCATGGCAACATTAAGAGTGTTAAAATAGAATCTGAACAGTGAGGGGAGATGGAATCCCAAATACATATGTATTTTAAATTTTAATTTTCTGAGTCTACTAAGGTTGAGTAATATTGATGTAGTGATAGCAACGTAAGGTACTAGATTTATCAAACCTGCTTTGCTATTTCAACTTAAAATGCATGATATGAACACTGGATCAATTGTTGTGTGACTCTAAGCAGTTACCTGATTTTGCTACGTATTTTGAATCTGCCTGGCTGTAATAGTTATACAAATTCTCGTTATCCGCAATGAATTCCTGTAAATCATATAAGTTTTTTTTTTTTTTGTATGTTTCAGCTGAGACCAGGTAAGACAGCAGATAACTCCAGACAGAGCGTTCCACACTTGTCTTATCCACCAAGCTAAAAAGCTACAGGATTTTAAATATATATTCTTGTATTATAGAAGCAAAATAAACAGCTGTAAAAATAGCCAAATCATCAGTCTTTCAACCTCCAGCTCTAGTATGAGCTGCCAACACCCTTACAGTTTTCATTTCTATGTGGTTTCTCAAAACTGGAAGCAGGCTACATCTCAGGAAGTAATTTTACTAAGTTGTTTTTCTGATACTATCCCTGGAAAGACAAATGGCGTCTACAAACATTAAGGATCTTTTCTACACTTTTTTCCAATGTGCACACATTATTATTCACATGAGATGATACCTACAATACTGTCAATCAACTGAGTCTGGATTTCTTTTTTTCCTGTGTGAAAAATAACGTATAAAACATCCAAATGACTTCAAGCCTTCACATCACTATTCAAATTAACAGAGGATAATGTCTTCTCCCAGTGAAAGGTAGCACACAGTATGGTTTAATTTCTGTTTTAAGGACTTCATTTCTTTCAAGTTTGAGATGGCAAAATTAACATTTATATAATCACATAAAATCATAACCACATAAAATCTGCAAAAACTGCAGCTTGGGTTGAAAAGTGAAAAAGGTGAAAGAGGTTTGGAAGAAATGCTATGCTACTGCATCCACTTCATTATAAACAAGGCTATATGACACACGAAAAACTAATACACTGTTTTACTAATATATTTGTTGCTTTCACCAGGAGAATGGCTATGGGTTGATGATTATGCCAGCAGCACCTTGCAAGCAAAGACCATTCCCTAGGTTACGCCAGATCTGTCCTTCCAATACTAACATTCCATTCTGAAGATTCAAATACAGAAGCAGAGCTAGCATAGGTGCACATCCAGTGCATGTGGAATTTTTCCAGCACAACCTAATTGCCAGAAAGTAATGCTAGTCATTAACCAATAATGTAATTCCAGGTACCTCTGCTTCATATACATATTTAATCCATCCCTCTCTAATAAAAAGCACAGTGGCTTCGCTAGCTGTCTTGGTGTCAGCGAAGCCAACTCATTTCTGCTTCTGGAAAAGAGCATCATGGGCAAATTTGCTCTGCCCGATGTGACAAAAGACAGAGTCCATCTATACCACATAGTAGAAACAGCTAAGTGCTGCTTTTTCATCTCCTCTTGAGCTGTCTGTCCTATCTTAGGCATAAACTCTAAAATTTGATTACATTACACTTTCAGATCATTCAAACTTCTTCACACTTGGGTTAGGAGTATATAAAACAAATAATTTGAGCAATGTGGCAGGGTATAATCCCTGGGGAATTCTAAGCATGCTTCTCAAGTAGAACTTGTAATGAGGTTGTGAGCCCTTGACTTTGAAAAGAACGCTGATTAAAAAGTAGAACAAGTACTTTAGTTACTCTGTTGCCAAATAAGAGTATGATTAAAGATACTATCAACTTGACATACACAATGAAGCATTGAATGCTGACTAAGTAGCGTCTTAGTGAACGTGCTGAACAACTTCATTTTCTTTCTTGTGAAACCAACTTCAAATTTTGTCCTTACACGAGCTCTCAGAAAAACTCTATGCATTGGCAGAAAGTTTCTGTAATTTAAAGACTGACGACTGTGAAATTCAGAGCTAGTCTGCAACAGCACACAGGCATATTACAAAAACTTACATCCAGTCTTATCTGTGAACTAAACCATCTGCAAAAAACGGCCCAAATAACGTAGAAAAATGAACTTCCCCTTAAAAACAAGGTCTGAGGAGGTGGAAAGATATGTTCGTTGTCTTTCAACCTAAGACATGGAAGAATACTTAGGACTGGCCCTTGAGGATTCTGTATAAAAAAAGAAGGTTCACCTGCCACAAGCCACAGAAGACCTGGAAAGGACAAGGTCTACTGAGCAGTGACACTGTGTAGAATTTCTAAAATAGCAGCAGAGAAGAAAAACCTTCTTCCTAAAGGCAATGTCTGTGAACATTTTATAGATTCTGGATGTCAGGTTAGTCATAGTTTTAATAGGCTGGTTTGATATGATATGAATGTGCTTTATTCACATACTTAAATATGCTCTACACACATATATAAAATCTACTATTAATTCTAAATTCAAGGACATCCTTCATTTCACTATCATGCTACGAACATGATGAAAACCGTTTAGAAAGTAGTAGTTAGGCAGAAATAAAGAATGTCCAGATATCTAGTACCAATTGGAGGCCAAGGATTTTTCAAAGCCTTATATGTTGGTTTTAAAGGATGTGCTTTAGCATTTCTAGCCAAAGAAATTGCTAGAAGAGACTCATTATCACCCGAACTAGATGATTAGAATGGACTGTTCTTTACCTAGCATACATTTTTTTTTTTTCAGTAAGGATAAGTAACTCTCAAGATGACTTGTGAAAATTATTAAATGAAAATGAATCATATGAAATTAAATAACAGGTTCTGTGAATGAGCAACAGAATTCCCACATTTTACTTTGAACCTATAAATACACAGGTTTAAGCTTCCACCTTGCTAGTATCATAAAAAGAAAGATCAGAAAACAAAAATAAGTTGTGCAAATATTTCACTGTGCAATTCAGAAGCCAGTAACATCAATTTACTACGGAAACATAGAGCAGAATTTGCTGAGAGTGTAAGAAATTTACCCTTCCAGCTTTCTCAAACAGTTTGCTATTAAGGTGACAGCTTCATGAACCACAAGGCAGAATATGAAAACACACTCTTGTACTTTAACTTGCTCACTTTACTGATTGCAACCTGCAGGTAGGTATATGTAGCCAGCTGCTAAAGCAGGCAGTGGGACTGGGAGGGATGTAGTTGGTAGTAGATCTGGGCCTAGTCACCTGAACTGTTTCTTATCTGTAGCTTCCAGCATTTCTGATGAACAGAAATATATTGACAACCTGCATCCAGGGCTGTGACCATACTCACTGAACTGTATAACATACATTCTTTGCTCCAATATACTGGCTGTGCTGAAATATTTCCCAAAGTTGGTAAAAATAAATAAATAAAATTAAAAATGAGTCTGCTAAAAGATTAACATTTTGTGAAAACATGTAGATGCCAGTAAGTCTACTAACAGACAGTTTATATTGATACCTGCCAGGTAGATTGCTGGTAGAGCAAGTTACTTTCTAAAATCAATCAGCTAATAGCTATGATTCTTTGTAACTGTGTTGATGCTATACTGCTTTAAATTTTATGGATTTTTTTCAGATCTATGACTTTTACTGTTTTATCCTTAATCTCAACTCTAATCAGACATAAATATTTTAGGTTTTATGTATTCTGACTTGAAGTTTACTTGTAAAGCGAGAATGATTAACACAAGTCTGAACATAATGACGTTGATGCATAAAGATTGTTTACACACTCTACTGCATACAATTCACTTACCTCGATGCCTTTCCTTTAAGCTGGAATGTAAATACCTGCCTAGCTGCATTGTTTAAGAGCTTGGGTTAAGAAGAATCACACTGTATTCACATGGGCTGCTCTGAAAGTAATGTCTCCGTTTTTATCATATTGGCCCACAACGTCAGAAATGGATGTTGGTGGTGTGGCAGTAGAGGTTGAACCTTCCCACCAGCAATAGTGGGTTACCTCCACTGGTGCATATTTTTACAAAGGTGGCATGCAGGCTCTTGCTCATCACTGGCAAAAGGGCATTGCTAATGGTAGTGACTAGACTGAGGTGTTTAAAAAAAAAAAAAAAAAACGTTTTGTAGCAGAGAATTTACTCTATCAAACAGTGCTGTTATGCTCTTTGTAGCTGTTGAAGTTTCCATGGAAATAAATAGGATGCATTACTTTTGGAGCAATCCACATAGCGGAGAAATAGTGCATATGTGTGCAGAACAGCTCAGTGAACTCTATCCGCTGTCACACTGAATACACATCCTAGAAATCAGCAAGATCTTGACGATGACAAGACATTTACAACAATATAGTGTATTTATTAACCATCTGTTATAACAGTCAAAATCTTGGGTTGGTTTGTTTGGTTTGTTTTAGTTTTAAGTGGATAACTACAAGGCAGGCACTTGCGCTACCTTGCTGCTGTTTCTGGATTTATCTTTCAAAGCAGCAGATGCAAAAACACTCTGGAAAACCTGCACCGAAGTTCACTTGAAAAACAGAGTTTAATCCAAACAGAATCACAACCAAATAAAGCCTTAAAACCAGAAACAGTTCTAAGCATGCTGTATGGAGACCTTAGATTAACTGAGCTTGCAATGAATTCTAAAACACAAATAATTTCTAAGCGTACCTTTTGGGTTTGCTGGCAAACGCGTTGCACAGCTTAGGTTATTACCCATATGGGAGGTTTGCCATATTAACAGAACTAACCTGCTGCTTTGGTTTTGATGGCATAAGTTTCTAAACAATTTTAAAGATTCTGGGGTCTCAGTTTTGCTTTTCACATTAAACCTGGTATAGCTAGCAGCAGTGGTTCATTGTGGAGGACATGCACAATTTCAACATTGGTTTAGAATAACGTGTTGCTCAGGATGCATGTGTTCTCCATTTGAGCAAACCACTGAAATAAATATCACCGAAATAAATATTTATCAACTCAGCTATAAACCATTTCCCTTTCATACTGGACAGTGCTGGACAACAAACAGACTATAAGGAATGTTAATGACTCGGCTATTCATTCTTCTTGTATGCCTCATTTAATTGACTAATGTCACGTCAAGTATACGCGTGTGGGACTTTTAAGTCCCACCAGCTCAGGTACAGTAAGGAAATCTGTTGTGCGTATTTATTTTCCCAGTAGAAGTCTACATCCCACACTCTCTGAAAGGTAAAGAGCTAAGTTTCCTTCAAAAAAATGATTATTTAAAGTCTTATTATGTAGCTAGTCCCCAGAGGCAAAGGAACTATAGCCTCAAGGGGTCTGAAGTGTGACTGAATTTTCAGACGCTGTGATACTCTTCTATGGGTCTCCCAAACACTGTGCTTTATGTTACAGATTTAGTGAGGTTCCATACTAAAGTCACCCTTCCCATCACCTACTGCGCCTGCTGCCTTGCACAAAATAGTCTTACATAAACTAACCTCACCACTACTCGACAGCAAAAATTCTCTATTATTTTCTGTTATAACATGGTGGAAGTTCCCCTTGAAAGATTTTATCAGTGATGCAATTACCTAGTACAAAACTGCTTCATACAATCAGACTGAGGGGGAGGTGGAGAGAAGAAAAATTGTCTGAGATCAGCACCAAACTTCGCCTTACCTCTCAAGGGGGATGAATCACACACACTGCTTAGAATAAACATGTCTTGAGTAAAGAGGACTGTTGGAAGATTAGATGGAAAACACCCTAACAGGAAGATTTTTTTTTTGTCTGAAGATGCTGGCCCAATGTACAAATAAATTAAATTGCTGTTCTAGGATTAAGATGCTATCCCAAGTACATATCAACAGCTCTCAAGAACAACAGGTTCACTTTTTTCTCTTTCTAATCAATTTTGTAAAGTATTCAGATCCTTACTTTGTGAACACCTCACTACTCTCTGTGGCGTATCTAGCTCTTACTAGTTAGTACCTGGAAACACAAATCTTGCATGAATGTCCATGTACATTGTCTTTTTGGGTGGAAGCATGTAATGTGATGGAAAGCACAGCAATAACAGCAGAGCAACAAGGTCCTAAGCTTCAGCAAGTGAAGATTTGCTCAAACACAACAGCTGTGGGCACAGAAATAAAGGAAAAAAGCTGCTTACCTTCAAATAGCTTCAGGTAGACAGAGATCTTCAGCAAGATACCCTCATCTCCACTGCCAGCCCTTGAATGAGGTCAGGGAAGGGGTGGATTCTGGCTCCATCCCTTCTGGTCACTCAGATGCATTGCATACACCTGAGCTCCCCTGGGTTGGCCCTGCCTTCCTACCAGGTGCTCAATCACCATTTCAAGCTGTGACTTAGCATTTCTGCTACAATGCACCAATGGCAAGGGAGGCAGAGAAGGAGAACATTTGGAAAATATTACAGTTGGAGGGGAGAGGCAAGAGTGAAAATGAGATCAGCAGCAGGAAGAGGAACATGGTGGAGAGTCTATGTTGAGCTGAACTGCCTGGTAGGAGGGAATGGCAAACAGGTTGGAGCTAGCAAAGCATCATGAGAAGTTGACAGGACAGTAGAAAGCAATGAGCATGCTGAGTGCATGCAAGAAGACCACACGATAGACTTTATAGTACAGTTTAAACAGTATATGTTGCACATCTTAAAATTGGAAGGATAGTATAGTAATACTGTGGAAATGAACTAAGCACTGATCCACAAGTCATCTTGTCTGTTTTTTCTCTTATTGCTCCAAGAGAAGTTTAAAGCTCTCACAGGTGAGACTGCAAAATACATAGAGAGTTCTGAGCAACTTGTTTATGTCATATTATCCCCCTGAAACTTCATATAGCAATGAACTTGTTATTTGTTTATGTCATACTACTATACTCCCACCAACTACACTAGTTTTTGTTAAGTTTCTAATTTTTTTTTTTTTAAATTAATTTGTGTTGGTCATCTTTTCTAAAATCCTCTGTAGAGGTTTTTGTAGTCCTTGATCAGTTCAGTCCTGGAGATTGGTCTTTTTGTGCTTTAACAGGGTGTTGGAGATCAATTGGAAGCTTTAGTATGGGGTTGCTAAATGTCCCTCCATACAGATATTCTCACAGGAGATCCTCTGGATTACTTCCTCACTTCACCTAAAAAGCAAACAATGACCTGTCCTGTCAGAAGGAATGCTTATTCTAATTAAAAACCTTCCTATAAGCTTAGTTTCACTAGAACACAACAAAGGAGAATTTGAAGGGATGAAGGGGTGAGTAGATACACCTATGATGAAGTCAGAGGGTGTTGGAAGGGCTCTAGAGCTATTTGCACCTTTGTGTTCAAGTGATAGTAAAAGGGATTAAGTGTTTCAGTCAACAAGCATGGAAAGACTGATGTGGATTCAGGTGGAATCCCAGTTTCTTGTCTTTTACGCTGTGTTTTCCATCACTGTCAAAAGAACCAGCAATTTGATTTGCAGACTCAAGAGAGCAGCTACAGAATTTTAATTGTCTTGTTTTCAGACTGGATAGATATCACTATTTTTAGTCTCTCTCACTATTGATTCCCCAGAAGTTGCCATCCACGGGACAATCCATTCAACAGCTTGCCATCCACCTGCCATGCTCTGTTAGCAAACACTCCTAGGTAGAGCAACAAGAGGAGTTGATGTTTGGCAGAGGGGAGCTAAAGACAATCGTTTCTTCCTCCCCTTGCTTTCCGAGTTAAGTCTTTCTGCTGACTGGCATTGACCAGACAGGGTCTCAGTTTTAATAGTTATGTGAAAAGGAGAAGGGATGTCTTTGATGTGCTTGCACTGAAAAGAAAACCCACCTCAGGCTGGAACAAGCCAAGAGTTGCCCGTTTAGAAAACAAAACAAGAAAACCTGGATGCTTTACATCAATCGAAGCTGTAGATTGTTTCACACTGGAACTGTGCATGCACACACACGCACCACAGGCTTCCCAGTGCAAGTGAAGGGGCTTATTAGAGATGAAAGGCAGCCTCACATCGCCCCTTGTAAGAGACCATTGTCCCCCTTTCTGCTACAGTGTTCTGTGAAGCTGTGGGAAACAAATGACCTCCAAGGCACAGTGCTATGTGCAACTGGGAAAGAAAAGGAAGGGGGAAGGGAGGCCTTGTTGTGGGAGGGCCAGCGTCTGCACTGCCCCCTCTTCCAATGATATTCCCACTGTGCCATCCCTGGGCACAGCACGGGGCTTCTCAGGCCTCCAAATCTTTGCTGCAGTCCAGGCAGCAACAAAACCAGAGTCTCAGCTGGGAGTACAGGACTGCCTCCTCCAACGCACAAAGGGTTTTACCACCCTGCTTACTTGAGCTTAATGGTTGGAAGTGTCCTCCAGACATCCTTCTTTTGATTTTACCTTTTAATACTATTGACAGAGGACAAAGAATCCTGCTTTACTTGTAAGGGTAGGGAGAAATCAATCAACAGAGAAACCAACAAGAAGTAAAGGAAGCACTCTGTAGAAGTGAGAGAAAGAAGGATGTGTAGCACACAGAGGAAAGAAGTGGCTAGAGCTGATGTTTATCCCATGCCAATTCTTGAACTTCTGGTTATGAGAGATGCTCAGAGGAGCAGAGGAGCTAAACAGTACTCAAATGCATGCTGAACTACTCTTAATACCAAACATCCTCATTTAAAGGAGACTTTAAAAGAGACTTTATTCTTTCTGGACTTTTCATCTTGTTTGCTTGCTTATCATATCTGTAGATCAGCCAACACTCTGTGAGTAATCGCATCTCTGCAGTCCCTCAGCCAGCCACAAGCGTGGAACAAGTCAGGCTGCCAGAGCCAGAGGATGCTCCTGGCTGTGCCAGGAAGGGAATTCTCCTGGACCAAAAGACAACAGCGTGTCTCACAGTTATAGACAACAGCAATTCAGCTTGCCCTGAATTTCTTCAAAACCTCTACCTATACACTAGAAAGTTCATGCAGTAATTAACATTTGAAGTAATTATCTTCTTTACAGAAGAAAAAGAAGATGATGTGATTGCTGTCATTATTTCTGTATTTAAAATACTTAGGAGATGCTGAGACAGTTTAGTAGTGCATACAGTAATTGTGTATTGCAAAGTTGTTTTTTTCCCTTTGACAATCCTATAATAGATTATATATTTGATTATAAAGTGCGTAACTATTACTAACAGCACTACTAATTACATCTTGAAAATTTTCAAATTGTTATATACCCTTCCATGATAAATTTTCTCTGTTTAGTTTAATAAGACTCAAGCTGGAGCCAGGCTTTAAGCCTAGTGCTACACTGTCTGACTTGCATTCAGGAAATACCCAGAGCTAAACAAAACTGTTCTCAATTATTTTAAGTTCATAAAAACAACTCAGAATAAGGTTCTGAATCCCTTTTTAGTTAATAGAAATACCCCTACAGCTGGAACCCAGACTGCTGCTCTAGCCACCTCTTTCCAATGTCAACAAAATTTTCCGCTTCTGTCACAAGACTGACAGTTGCTACAACATCAATGAATCAAGTCTTCTGGTCTTCTCTAGAAAGGCTGCATTATCTCCAGTGCACATTCAAGGGGAATCAGCAGAAAGACATCTTTAGAGTGGTTACCAACCTATAGGTTACACTGCAAAGTAAACTAGATGGGGAGAGAAATGCTTCCCTTAAAGCTAGTCAAAAGCTAAACATTCAAATAAACAAAACGTGCATTAAAAGAAAGAAAAAAAAAAAGTTCTGCAGGACACAGAAAGTCAAGTGGCAAGAAAGATAAAAAGCTGAAAGAGCCTTCATCAGTCTTAACTCTCACAATCCATTGACGGAGAAAAGTCTCCACAATAAAGTACAGATTTGTACTGACAGTGTTATTCCCCAGAACAGGATTATGTACTGTCCAATATAATTGTGTAAAAAACTTTCCAACTTTGCCTAAGTCCTTTCAGGAAGTTTATGGTAAAACCATGTACAGAAGCCAGGTCTCCAGATGGCTAGTCCTGTAATTTCAGAATACTTCTGAAAAGACTTGTGTGTGTATGGAAGCAATATCTCCATATAATAAAATGTGTCACTACATATATGGACTGTATCTGAAAGGCTGGAAATCCAATCGCAGTGAAGAGGTCTGAGCTAGTGTCTAAGAAATGCAAAGTTACACTTCTGTAAAAAAGCTTGCCTTACATACTGCCTTTCATGTTCCTTGTTCTTGGCAAAGTGAAATGAAAAACCACTTCAACAGAAAGTAGTAAACAAGATTGTGCACAGCCTTTTGGTTCTAGTAATCTCAGGTAGGGAATTGTCTGATGTTTTCTATTCCTCTTGTTGACGGTCCTTTCAATAAGTAACTACACATAGATAAAGTCAATTAAAATGATTGCACAACCTTTGAAATAATATTTGCTAAGGACAGTAGCTACGCAGTGGCGTGTGAGAGGCAGCCCATAATCTTTGGAACACCTAGCTGCAAAGAACAATAAAATATATTAAATATAAACATGGAAACCAGGAGACTACATCCCTGAGCACGGTTATACCCACTCTCAGTATACTCAGAGTATACTTGCTTGTGTATTCTGTGGGTAGAAAAGTATGATCACAAATTCAACAAAATCAGTTCAAGGAGAATTACTTCAGTGCAATAAGGCCTGCATTGATCATGCCTTCTCTCTTTTCCAAGTCAAATGAAAAGAAGTCACTGCCAAACAGAAAACAGGCAGTGTTGACCGATCCTGTAAATCTTACACATTCTGCATCGCAGTTGTATTTTGAAGTCTCTGTAAAGGCTACTACTTGAAGCAAGTTCAGTCACTTTTGTTCTGTTATTACACTGGAGAATCAGTCCACATCATAAATAATCAGGGCAGAGGGAAGGCAAGCTAAGTACACGCACTTTTCAGGCCGCATTTATTAACATGCATCTCAACAATTTTCCAGAAGAATATATTCCCAGCTAGCGAGTTGTTTAAAGCTCTGTACTGCAAGCAGAAGTACCAATCTGGCTCTCATTTTTATGTGGTTTCAGAAAGCAGCTGTTTGTGTTTACAGACATCAGCAAACAACTCAGCTTTTTAATCAAACAAGGGCTGCTAGGGTGCCTTTGCCCGTGGCTATGGGAATCAAATCACTCTGCAAAACAGACCTTTTACAACAATACTAGGAGGCCCTCAGCGGATGCAGAGGATTAAAGAGGCATGTTTTTTGAAAAATCAGGTTTACAGTCTGTAGCTCTCTCCATCCTGGGTCTCAGTAGCAAATTTCAAACTCTCAAAAGGGCCTGGGTGAGTTTTCTTTCTTCTCTCTCCAAACCCCATTCTTTCACTCTCTGGTGCCTATGTCCTCTTTCTTTCTTCCACAGTGCATATGCAGATGTGTAACAAAATGTTAGTTCAGGCCTACTATGAAACCAAGTAAGGCAATCCAGCAGAGGATTTTTTCCTAACAACAGAGGAGCACCTTCCAATAAGAACACTTGTGTGACAGCATTGGCTTAGAAATCAAGTAGATTGTTAGAGTATTGTCCTTCTTTCAATTTAGTTTTGTAGAGGCCTTTTCCCAGTGCTAGCCTGCTTGGAGCTGTTGCTGACAATTATAAGGTGTGTTGCAAATGTTCATTTGCCACAAGAACAAGACAGTTACTCATTTCTCTAGAAGTAAATTAAATACTGAGGTATCAATGAAGAGTCAAACTGAAAAGAATACAGGCCAAGGTTTTTTCTGTGATCTTGCACCGATAGCGGATCCGCTAGCAAAGGAGGAGCACATGAACACTGCAGCTGTAGATTTTAAAAGTCAAAGCAGCATATCTCAGTGAGAAGCAACTTCCTATTTCCTCCTCCTTCTGATGATAGCCTGGTAATTACAATGGAATTACCTGCCTTATTTTGAAATACTGAACTCTGAGCCATGCTTTTGCAACTTTTTGAAAAGAACCATTTACAGCATGCTTTTCAATCTTCAATATTCCAGTCCACAAAGCCTCCATGAAAAAATGGCAACATGAGCTACGAAAACTGCATTCTATTGGGACATTTTTTCTCTGCTAGAAAAGAAGCACAGAGGCCAGGAGAGCTCATATCCTAGAAGAATCCACTAGAAGTGGCCTAGCAGCAGGCATGGGGGGCTTTAGCATGAATAGAAAGGAACACAGCCTCTCTTTTACAGGCAGGCAACATAAGTCAGTCTTGTTAACACCGTCTTACTGTTTCCACCAGGAATTCCAGGGCAAATTTGAAGACTTATGACATTAGAAAAATTGTATTTCGCCTTACAGATGCTCTTCTGAAGAAAAAAGTTGATGAAGGCCACAAAGGGAATGTAAAAACCCACTTCAGCTGGTCTACAGTCTGATGGAAGACATTAATCCAGACCAAAAAAAAAAAAAACCCAGCCCTGCATCACCATGATCAATTGGGTGTCAGACCCATAGATTCACTATGATTGCCCCACTAAAAGGAACACAGATTCTCCATGTTCTGCCAATGCAAGTAGTGCTACAGAAATTAAGAACCCCTGAATACTTGTTTTCCCTCAAGACTGCTTCACCTAGATCATTGCTGAAAGACCTAGTGACCAGCAACCTGGAAACATTGTGTTTTGATTTCATGTGATATCTGTTCCTCTGGGATCCCTATCCAAGGTAGCACATAATCCTTTTCAATAAAGCAACACTGTTTAGGCAATTCCCAAGCCACCAGCTGAAGGAAAAAAATAATAATCCTTAGCAAAGAATACACAAACAACTATCTGCAATCTAAAAGAAAATCCACTTAAATGCAAACTAAACAGGAAACTGAAGTGTCATGAGTTTAAATGAGGGGAAGTTGCAGATGAGTTCTGCCTCTCCAGAGAATAAAAACATTTCAGCTTCATGGCCACTGGCAGTGAAGAACTTTTTTATTCTGTCTCCTCAAAATCTGATGTCTGTGATCTTTATCCAGTGAGTATGAGGGAAGATAATTAACTTCTTGGATCTTTTACCTTGAGCACAAGTTCAAAATTCTGCACAGCATCCTTATACAAAAAGCAGCCCCTGGCTTTCATAAACTAGGATAACCTTTCTCAGCAAATGCAGTTTATTACACAGAGGAATGCCAAACGTGAAGTTGTGAGTTTATACAGACACACCACACTATTTGTATAGGAGTGATTAAAAAACAGAACATGCAAACAATGACTCTAATAAAAAGAATCTAAGAACAGAGCACTGTTTATGTATTTGTCATTTTGATTCCTAAAAAGACACACTTTGAAGAGCTGAATATGAAATTGATGTCAAAAATCACAAATGACCAGCAACAATTAAGGCAATTGGACTAAATATTCTTTTCTGAGCAGTAGGGACAATTTCTACTGAATTTTAAATCCCTGCCTTCCCTAAGTTTTTAAAATTTCATTTATAGGCATTTATTACAGCTGATACTGATTACAGTATTTAGTACAATCCAGCTAGAAAAGGTTTAAGATATCATTCCCAAGCAAGAACCCCACCTCTGTTGAAAATTGCAGTTGTAACTGATGCACTATAGAGGAACGCATGACAATTCCTCCTGACTGTGTCCTAGTGGATGCAATACTAAACTTTCCCATCAAAGCTGCCTTCACCTTCAAAAAAGGAAGAAATTCAAACAGCAAGGTAAGCTTAGTAATACTGTGATTATAAAGGTAAAGAAGTTTAATCAACAGAAATTTGATTTAAAAACTCCACAACATATCACAAATAGCATTTAGTGAAAAATCAACAGCTGTACTAGCAGACAAAAGTCAGCTGTCCAGTATCATCAGGGCCATTGCCCTGATTCTGACTGGAAATTGGTAGGTATAATTTTCCACACCACTCTGATGGAAAACGTAGGAACATGAAACTAATACTCCCTTCTTTCCCCTTACTGCGTTTCGTATACAGGATATTTCTGGAATTACAAAATCAACATGCTTTACTTACAGCCATTGATGGTAATCTATGCGAATGAGTCAAACAATTTACAACTTCTATTTCATTAAGTGAGAATCAGAACACTTTAAAAACAATGCAAGCTCCTAAAGCTTCCATAAACAATAATCGCTGATCAGGCTATTTCATTCCTTCAAGTTCAGGTTATCCATAGTGAGCTAAAACGTCCAAGGCATTTTAGGGAAGCTAGAAGCCCAGTGATGCCTTAAGCCCTTATTGCCTTAAGAAAATTACCACATGAATGCGATGGGGAAATTTTAAGTAAGACAGATTTTATACTCTGTGAATTATAGCTTTGTTCTGTTCTTCTTCACCTTTATGTATCTGCATGACTGGAGTCATCTGGGACATACCAAAGGAGTGATTTGTTTTTCCACCTCCCAGTCAAAGAAAACAAAATGCAGCAGATTTTCTCCAGAAAACAAGTTTTTGTGATGTTTGCAGCCCACTGTTTTAGATAAGCGACAATCTTCCACTTATAAAAGCATTCATCTGCAACAAATGTAAGCCTTCTGAACAGATCCTCTAATTATAAACAGCAGATAACCGGTATCTGAACTTACCAGTTTTGGTAAGTATAATGCTACAGCTGGCTAGGAATACATGCTCATAGACAGGAATGAGGGCCTTTCAAACTGGGCACCACTGGCCCCTGGGTCTTGGATCCCAGTATCAATGCAGTCAATCAGGCTTACCACTACAATAGGAGCAGAGTGAATGAAGAGCAGGTACCAATGAATATGGTGATTTCTTGGCTCCTAGCCGTGCCATTCGTTAAGCTATTGTCTGAAGCAATGAAGGAATGGTAAGGCACTGCTAAAATAAGCGAATGTTACAGTGTTACATGATCATTCTTACGCCAAAGACTAGAGGAAAGAAAACCTTCAGCTTAGCAATGTGCTTCCAACTTCCAGTGCTGTCTGTGGTTACACTCAAAGCACATCCCACAACTTGTCCCCTGCTTACAGCTGTACGTGAGCTTATAATTAGCCTTTTTTTTTTTTTTTTAGACAAAATAAGATTATGCTAGATCTAGAATTACAGAAAACTTACTCCAAGTTTTCTCAAAGGCTGTCCAGCAAGAGCTCCTAACCGAGAAACCCAGAATTACGTTGGCTATCGTCAGACTTAACCTTTTTAAACTCAGTCTTCCTAAAGTGAAGGCATATGCACATCTGTGATTAGCAGCCCATCCCTGATGTGGGTTACAATATAAAATGACCCCAGCACTGGCTACAAGTTGAAAGCGTCCATAGTTCCTTATGCTAGTAATACCACCGTGCAATTTGTTGGACAGATTCTGTAATCCATACATGAAGGTAGTTGAAGGTTTTGAGTTTATCCAGCATTAACTGCCTCTAATAGCCTAGTTCAGTCCAGACATAACAAATGGAAATGGCTTTAAATTATCCTTCCCCTGAGACATAATTTCATAAGAGAACAAACTCTATATGCACAAAGAGAGATTCCAATGTAAACATGTGGTGGAAGCTAAAAGCTGCAGCCAGAGTTAGGGCAAAGCAAGGGATACAATTTCAAAGGCACCGATTTCTTTCCAGTTCACAATATATATATTCTTTTCCGCTGACTTTTCTGCCCTTCATGCTCAGAAGACCATGTATATTTCAGAAATAACTTTCTAACTTTTTGAGATGGGCTCTGTTTTACAAAGTGACCCTGGCCAGGATGCAGAATCTACAATCATCACGGGCTAACTGCAAGTAGCACCAGAGTCATTACCAGCATCTGACTCTCAGCATTTAAAATTATCTTTCATGTTTTCAGAAGATGGACTCTAGAATTTGAACTTTTTTATTAGCTAATTTGAAATTCTTAAACCACAAGGAAAAAAAGAAAAAATATAGCGTATCATAACTCCAGCATGAAGGAATATTTGCTTTTTTATTTCTTAAGATTAACACAATATCAGGCCTGACTTTGTATTCAATGAGATGCCAAGCAGAGTCAGAGACAATTTTTGCAGAGAAATCCAATGTCAGTGCTAGCAAAACCTGTATTTATGAACTCTAATTTACCTTCTGACATCCTGGCGCTCCGACAAATGCACCTATGAAGACATTATATCACAGCCATTATTATTTGGAGGTTTGACTTTTATCACCTCTCAGAAAAACTCAATACCATATCTAAGTTAGACAGAAAACTTCCAGCAATTTTTCACAATACTATATTGACTTCTTTCAAAACTGAAGCTTAGATCTCTAAAGGCTAGTCACTTTTGTAGGTTTGTCTTTTCAGAAGAGAAGCTGTTTTTAAACATTGCTAATATTCAGTGCTGAAATAGCACCATAAGAGAAGATAAGTTATCTGTTTGAAGATGATATGGTGCTGTGTGTAACCGGCCACGTTGACTGTGTTGTACTAGTAAAGAACAAAAAAGTCCTCCATCGTTGCAGGCCTATGATTTCAGAGCATAGTTTTTAAATAGAAAAAAAAAATGTATTGAAGTATTTTCTGTAATGAACACACTTAAAGATACAAAAAATAAACAAGTGGTCAGAAAAAAGATGAAAAGACCAAATCCGGGAAGAAAAGGGTCGTGTTTGTGTAAGGTAACATTTGTATGCAAATACTACACACTGTAAAGTGGCAGAAGGGCTACCACTATGAGTATTTATCATCCAACAAAACAATAGCTTGTATGCACAAAGAATTATGTCATGTCATCAATTTTTGTGCAATATGCAGCTTTATGTCTCCTACTCTAAGAGTTGTTATACTTTTGTGACTATGAGAAAGATGTGAACTAGCTAAGATGTTCAGCTAAAGAACGTGTGAACAACCACCCATAATTTCCATGTTGCCAATATTTGCTATCCATAATTCTGTACTCATACTCCTTCATAACTATGCTTAGTATCTCCATCTTCAAATTCTACCATAATCAAATACACCTAATGAAAGCAGTATTCAATTTTTTGCCTTAAAGACCAGGTTTTTTTTTTGTTTTGCTTAAAATCTTTTTCTTTTTAAATGTATGGTTTACAAAAGACAAGTCTGGAATTTCCCAAAGTAAAGTACTTGACTAGGAGATGGAGAAAGATCTGATAATCAAAGCAACTCCAAAGAAAAACATAAAGGGAATGACCATTCATCTGAGTTGCCTGGATATATCAATTGTTACAGACTGAGGATGTAGTCATCAGTAAATCCATCTACATGCATATACACACACACTTCTTCTACAATATACTAAAACATCAGTGTACTTATGTATGAGAGACATGGAACGTGAAAGTTACAGCTGCTTCAGACATTCATCACTCTGAGGACATTTTCTGAAAGGAAACTGCATTTGAATTAGATACTCCTGTCTTTTGAAGCAGCTTAACTTAGGCAAGTATGAAAAAGAGATTCTAAATTACTTTTAGATCAGCCACAGCAGCTAAGTAAAGGGCTTCACAAATGTTAGGTGAAAGCTTGCTTTAATTTTATTAAATCACTTTTGTTCAAGTAGAACTTTGCTGCTTTCTATTAAAACAATTGTTTCTTAATTTCTAGCTGAGCATGAGTACTAGTTTCACCTGCTTATCTGGCAGTTAATCATACTGTGTGTGTGCGCATATATATATATATATATGGCCTTCTCCCATCTTCTAACATACATCACAGCCCTCCTCTCCCAAGCCTCTTTGGAACCTCAGCTTCTCCAGTTGCCTATATAGATTATCTCTGATAGCATATACATGCAGCATTATATATGGATATATCTAACAATATCTCACAGGACAATTATGATTATGTCTTTCTATATGGAACTGTTTACAGCACTGTAATAGGATAAAATTAATGGGACTAGACAGCACTTGCATTGATTGCAGTCTGCAGCACTGTCATGAGAAGTATCTGTTGATCCCTGGGTGGCAGAGTTAAGAAAATCTGGTATGACCTTGGTCCCATGGATATGAACATCACTTGACAAGACTAAAAGCAAGGCATCAAAGGTGAAGGGAACCGGAATTCCACGTGTTGCGTGCATGCACTCTCTCTCACACCTGCTTTTTCAGGCTTTCGGAGGTCCTATCAAGTAAGTGAACATTTGAAAGTATCTTTCCTGACATAAACCATCTGCAAGACACCGTTGCATGCACTGGGAAATAAACCTAATTTCTGCACCTTCAGTAATAAAAGATTATGAAAATGAGCAGGAAGAGTAGCAGCCAAAGAGAAAAGAAAGATCCATTATCACTTAAGTTGGAACTCAGTCAAAAGGAAGTTGAAACCACCACTTCACCATGAGATATTCAGGAGATACAGTTATTTCTAGAGGAACTGAATTTGCACAAGAGAGTTTTGACACATAACAGGAAACCAAATCAAAAAATGAGATGCTAATTCAGAATTAGACACAAGCAACAGCCATGGTTTGCTGACTCTCCTGTCTCCTTGCCAACTGTAGCAAGAACAAGCCATTTGCAAGTCTGATAACTTCTTCCTTCTGAAGGCACAAAAGTCACACAAAAAGGTCACTTTTAATTTGAATCCCACTTCCAAACATAGCAGAGCTCAGGCATGTTGGGAAATAAGTGCTATAGCCTATTCCTGTTAACAGAAGAGGATCCCTTCATCTCTTCTCATCTGTGATCCTTTACTTCCTCCTGCTGAATAAACTTTATCTGTCTTTTATTATAAGGTACTTATTGAACTAAAAAACCACAATACCATAATGTTCAACGAATGAGATTTTCCTCTTCCCATCCCATAGACAACCCCATACACAGAACAGAACACTTTAAAGGTGAACAAATTGTAGCTGGTATTTAAGTTTGATTCAGAAAATTAAAAAAAAAAAAACACCAAAAAACCACCGAACAAAAAACCCCACCTCATTCAGGTAGCTAGCTATTCTTACACACGTCATTGTATAAACACTTCTGTAGAGACCATAAGGAACTGTTCTGGACTTTCTGAAAGGTGAACTGAGTGAAGCAGCTTCCAAAATTTCCTCTTTCCTTTTGTACATTCCCTTAGGCTCCATCTCATCAATCCAACACACATGAAATTTGGTCACCCATAGGAAAGATAAATCCAGAGGATCTCCTCCCCTGTGGTTTATGCTTGCCATCCTCTGACTTAATGACTTCAGTGCTTCATTTGAAAAGGTTCCGCTTCTGTAAGTAGCCTTTCCAAAAGTCTTTATATGAGCTCCTGACTGACCAGTAGCTGACTACTTTTTCAGCTGGCAAGCAGGACTTAAGGATCAATTCCGTTGTTTCAATACTGGTTCCATATATAAAAAGTTCAATATCTTTATGTGACATGACATAATATGGGAGAAGATACTGATTTCTATTACACACCTCCAAAGTCTGTCAAATGTTTCCAACCAGAAGTCAACATTCTAATTTCAGATATACCAAGCCAATTCCTAAATGGAGAGTTCAAGGAATAAATTTATGAACTGTATCACGATGTGTTCATTTCTAGGAGTGAAACAAAGTTTACCTGCTTTGAAAGATATCTGTGCATTTGGGCTATGTTCTTCAACTAGGAGTTTTTCATCAGCGTTTAAAGATTTTGGAGTTAGTGCAATCCTGCTTTCACCATCTCAATTCTTCTCCTCAAGGTAAGGGAACTATTAGAAATTGCCTGTGTTCATAAGCCATAACAGAAGAGGGGACGTTCCTCAAAAAAACTTTTTACAGCACATTGAGAGTTATATAACCAGAAAGGAATAAGATCACAGTTTGTGTACATGGCTAATCTCATCAAGACCTTGTTCTGTACTGGCTCAGTACTTTTTGCATCGGAGATCTAAGACCACCAAACCAGGGCAATGGTTAACACATTTACTGCTTGCTGTGGAAGTCATTGATGGTCTCAGCACAATTCAGAAATCCCACTTGGCTGGAGGCAGGTATTATTTTGGGTCTATTTTTGATGTATAGATGACAAGTGAACAACCTGAACAACGGCAGTGACAGCAATCAGCTTAACAATTCAAATAGTCCCCATGAGAACAGGGCAACAGTCACCTTAATCCACATCTTTCAAATCCGACTTTTCAAATCTCACTCATATTCTTCATCTGAGCTCTCTGTATCCAGCACACTGGAAAGTATGCAGATCTTCCTGAGCCATCCGGTGATCCAGTGTCTGAGTGAATAACTTTTTTTTCCTCTTGCTAAATATTACTGGCCACAGCTCAAAGGAGCTTTCCTATGCTTTTGATCTCCACTAAAAACACAAAGGATTGAGCAGCATGTGTCCAGGAAAAGCTGTATACAGTGAGAGGCTATAAAAACTTCTGCCTGTAGAGTCACTATAAAGGAAGTTAAGCTCTTTCACAACACGGTACGAAAAATATCACTATGAGAATTCTGCTTCAGATGACTGGAAACTGTAATTTGCATCCATGCATTCCTCTTCTCAAAATCCCAGAAACTTAGTGAGTACACATTTCAAAAGAAAGCATAGATACACAAGGCTGGTTCGTGCACCTCACCAAGCTTACTGTCACTGCATGCAGAAACTAGCAGTATATACACATGCTATATGAGAGGATGCATAAGTTGTTCCTAAAACATTTCACCTGCAAAAGCGAAATAAGAGTTTTGCATGAAAAATTCTAGAAAATCTCATGTAAATATCGTTAGAGAAGTGTGGAGTTTTAAGTACGCACTTTGTTTCATGCCTCAATATGACTTCAGATCTTAATTTCTTCCACAGATACACTTCTTTGCCAGGTTCTGACAAGGCTCTGCCAAAACCAAATGATTACAGTTCAAGAAAACTTTTGTGCCTTCACCTAGGAGATGTATTAAATGGACTGCATTTAGTCAGCCTTTCATTTTCCAATCTCATTTTTCCTTACTGCAAAATCAAGGCAGCATGTACAGCCAGAAGAGTTTCCTGTGAACATCTACACTGGTCTGCTCTGCAAAAAGCTGGGTTAAAGACTGTTTTTATACAGATGTTTAATGTGGTCTTAAATAAGTGAAGCAATAGCTAGTGTAATAGCTTCCCACAGGAGCTGCCCTAAAGTTCAGTCTACCATACCGCTAGTAAGCCCTGTCTTCTAAGGTTGAAGCTCACCATTTCTTCTTCAAGTCACCTCACATTAATAGACACACAGCTGAGAAGACTGAATTGCCAAATAGCAGTCCCAAGCATAAGACCTCTACAGTCTCACATTCTCACCAAACTCCTGAAGCCTTGCACTGGAAAGCCTTGCTATGACATGGATTGTTTTTTGTGATCCTCTTCTGAACATTCCTCCTGTATTTTCATATCCTCCTCAAAGTCCAAGAATCAGACAAACTGCAACAGAAGTTTATTACTGTGCCCAAGACTGGTAAACAGCATTCCTTTTTTTTTTTTTCCTTGGCAATCCTGATAAAGTGTATTAGGATCACATTAAGAGGCTCTTTGTCAAAGCTGATGAGCAAAGACTGCTTCTCCTGAGGAAATTTCAACTACTTTCCCACCTCAGGATAATCTCCAAATCACTGTTTAAGTCAGTTTCTTATGTTGCATGCAAACAAACTTGCATTCTTTCCTCTCATTTACATTGCCATTATTTGGGTGTAGTAGAACTATACAGATGTATGTCTAATCCCTAAAAAAGAGCTACAAACCAGACAAGGAGATAAACGGAATAACCCATTAAGCCATGAAGATGTCCTATAAAAGCTGTGCACAAGTATGTTGAGTCAAAAAGGAGAAGGCCTTAAATCCCACTGCCCATATTGGGAATTGCCTGGGAAACACATCCACCTCTGGTACATGAGATACTTATCTGTAAAGGCCAAAGGACAAATACACTTTAAAAACTACATTTGCAAGCATAAAAGTGCAAACAGCATGATTCCCCCTTATCAGTGACTTGTGTCCTGCAAGATTTATTCAGAGAGGGGCCTGAATCAGGCTCCCTGGCATTGCCACAGACAAACTTCACAGACACTGGATTACCCTATCAGTAAGACTGCCAGGAGAAGTCTGGATAAGGAGCAAAAGCCATTGTTTACATACACATTCCTTCTTAACTAACAAGGAAATAACTACAATTAGAAGAAACAAAATAGCCTAGTATAAGCATATCCACTCACATACATGCACGTATCATACAGAAGGCCTTAAGCCCAGGACAAAAACTGGGAAACGTTAGTAGGAGATGGTCAGAAAATCAGACCTATCTGTCAGTTTTTGGCTGTACCTTTCTTGAAGTATTTTCTGCCCAGGTGCATTAAAACTGAATAAAATGAGGCTTATCAGCTGTAGTTAACATGGAGTTTCTGACCCTGTACATTGGCTCATAGGCTATGCAGTGAGAAAGAGCTTTCACCGCTGGTTCACTAGTTTGGCCCAAGTCAAGAGACTGACTGACTCTAGAAGAAAGTATGTTTCACCTTTAGGTCACTGGTTTGGATCCATTACAGGTCAGTAATAGCCAAATGTCATAACCATCATACGTTGTATGCAGTCTGATGCAAAATGGATTTGCCAGCTTACTGCAAAATACGGCAGAACTGCAATCTACATCACCAACAGCTTTTCCAACAGCTTTAGAAATTCAGCAAAAGATGGAACGGGAACCTGAGCTTCCCTTCTGATTGAGGTTGGTAGTGAAGTTTCCAGATCAAAGCTGAAACACAACGAGAAATCAGTAAAACAGCTTCTGCTACTAGCACTTGCGTTTAGTGGTCCAATTAGAAGAAAAAGACAACTATGGTTTACATAGCTTTCAGCTTGATGTCTTACAGTAACACTAAAATCTATGAAGTACTGTCTGTTTTCAGCAAATATTTTCCTAACTACAGATGGAAGTACAAGGCTCAGTTTTTTTGTGTCAATATCCTGAAAGAAACAAGATTCTTTTCATCTAGGCTATATTAGGTGTCAGGAAAATGTTAATGTTGACCATGAGGTGGGATTTAAAACACTTTTTAAACACACCTTGGTTACATCTGGTTAGTTACAGTAAGATCGTCACTGGCGTTATATCCAGTTACTTTTTCAAGGAATGTCAACATTTGAGGGCTATGACTTACTGGTAGTTTAATGTTATCCTGGGATTAATAAGAGAGGAGAAAAGTAGACTATGAGTTATGAGAGGATATGTACTGCAGGAGATTTGGCAGGGCAGAGTTCTCATTAGGCCAAAATTCAGGATGTCCTAGGTCTGTATGTATGCTATTAATCACTAGTGAAGGCATACCAATAAAAGCAGTTTTTCCATTTAAAAATACATTACTTACTCCAAGAAGGACAGAATTATCCTATCTGCTGAGTTCAGATTTTGGGGAAAAGCAAATTTTCTTCAAGTTCAACAATCGCACAGCAGACAGAGGGCTCCAGAGACAGTATTCTTGATCTTTCTCCTTCAGGAAGAACAATTTTTCTTCTAAAAATTTAAGAAGTATTTGTTCTGAGTTGGTAGAGAAGATAATCTTCAAACCACCAGCACATTTAGCAGCAGTAGACTACGGTTATTTATGATTAAGGAATTGGAGATTAAAAGAATTAAATTCTTGTCTTTCACATAAGGCCTCAGTTAATAGATAAAATACGTATCAGAGAGTCATCAAAATGTATAACTTTGTGTATGGGTTAATAAACAGATGTAACAAATGCAGCACAACAATGAAGAAGATATACAGAAAATGATGAATAAAAAGTAGATCTGCTTAAAATTTTGAGGATAAGAAAGAAATGACACTTTCTGTATGCTGACCAGCTCTGTAGGTACATCAGATAAGAAGCTGACAAAGAATCCTCCATCTAAACACATCTAACATGTGGCTGCCTTATTCATTCATTTGCAGAGATTTGGGAGATGGCAGAAAAACTTGGCAGGAGCGTACTTAGTGGCTAATGGATTATAACATTCAGATAAACATTCCAAGTTTTGTTTCCTGGACTACGTGTTCTGTTAGATCTGTTCTGACTGCAGAACTTGCTTGCACAGGGCTTCTCTAACATCATCAGAAATAGAGCAAAGGAAGATCATTGTATGAATATCCTCTTTGCTGCCACTACATAGTCAAGTAAGACAAAAGATGATAAAATGGGTGAACAAAATCATCATCATTTGCTTTATTATGTAAATAGGACCAAGATGTTAAGGGTGATAAAATCTTAGAAAGGGAAGATGCAAGACCCTGGCCTAAGGAGTTTATATGGAACACCACCAGTCAAAGCACTGGAAGATGTTACAATACCAAAAGGTAAAATGAGTTTGCTTTGTCTTTNTTTTTTTTCCTCTCTTACATATATCAATGAGAATTATCAAGGTGCCTGCTTTTTTGGCAGTTACTGCTTAGCTATTCTGAAGTGAAAATGCTACATACTACCCTGGCTCCTACCAGGTTAAGGAAGAGTTCTTTTCTCACCTTCCAGTGTATATGAGCCTTTTAACCTTTTCCTGGAGATTTCTGAAGCTGAAGAAATAACTTAAAGGCAGAGAACAGACTGAAGGAACAGAAAGCTTCCCATAGTGCTGTTGACTTGGATCGCAGGGTCTATGCTGGGGCAGTTTTTCAAAAGACAGCTGAGATATGAAGTCCAGGAGCACAATAAAGAATTAGAAAGAAACAATTCCACCCATTCCATTACACTTCATATGAACTGGAATCAATGAGTTGAGCAAGTTGATTGACTCCTACACAAAGTCACAGACACCCAGGGCTCAAAGTCACAGACACCCAGGGCTCAGATCTGGATGCACATCGCTGTAGCTGATGGATTCATCCAGCTCTGCTATCCCAGCATGGAGGGAAAATGGACTTGGGCCTGACTGGCAATGAAGCCATCACGTAGAAGGTGGCAATTCATATTGTGAAGTACAAACATACAAATCTCACTATATTTCCCTGCCCCATCATGGCGGTAGAGGGCAAAAGACATATTTGAATACTTCACTATCAAGATAAACCAAAAAACAGAGAACTCTATTACCTTTTCAGGGATGTGTTTTAGTCCTCAGAGTTCACACAACCACATCAGTCTTGGGTAACGTACTCTCTGGTATATATAGATGTGGATTAATTGTTGGAATTCAGTGCCAGGTTACTTGGGAAGTATCTCTAGTGTTATTTGTACTCATAGATTTTTTGCACATTTAAAATCCACTAACCTTCACAGGATCTACATAAGAGGTCATAGTTAAAAGATCTTTCTCCCACTATACTACAAATTGTACTCAAGTTTCATTAACAGGCCTAGAGATCTCCACATGTCCAAATTGTTCCATAATGATAACAAAAATGACAAAATTATGTTTTTAGTAACTATTCCCAAATATTTGGGTCTCAGAAAGCCAGGGTGGATTCTTATTAAAAAGATAATATATTAATTTATGAATTTTATCAGTTAAGATAGTTTTTTTTTTAAATAACAGCAGTGTTTCACTGATGCAAGTGAAACCAGCTCCTCTATCATAAAAAATCGTGTAAATCAGCCTACAGCAGAGAGTATGCAGTTAAAATATTAGAGGCTTAAAGCATGTCAAAGCATTATACTTTTATTTGAATTCATATAAATCTGGAGTACTACACGAATTATTCTGCATTAGCTGTAAAGCTACAAGGAAGAAGTGTTTTAGAAGCTTGTTTAACAGCTGCTCTATTCATAAGCTCACAGTTCCTGCAAAACAGGTATGTTTGGGTTCTCCAGAATATTCTTTTTGATTTTTATTAAGTCACCTGCAGGTCCAACTTTAAAGGTAGCATACGCATAAATCAATAAATTAAAAAACAAACAAACAAACAAAAAAACAAACAACAGCCTCTCATCTCTGGGGCCCCCTCACTTCTCTTGACAATTCCTTCACTGTTTTCTCCCCATACAGCACCAGGACTGAAAAAGGGGATTTGAAGGAGGAGAAGTAGCGAACGACAGAACTGATCTTACTCTGAGGTGAACAGCAGGTCAACTTACTATTTTCCCTATGAGAATAACTTGAAAAACTAAAAGAAAACCCACTAACAACAAAACCAACAAAAAAGTGGCAGAAAATATATCCCACACCTTTTAAACCAAGGCTTGAAGGGTAAGATGTTTCAACAATCCGATTGATGAAGGGGTGGGGCAAAGCAAAGAAGAGAAGCCAAACATTCCAGTTTAAAATGTTCTGCCCATAGACTAAAATCCCATGATCACGAGTGGGAAAATTCTGTAGGTGGGAGATATTATGGTACTTCTGCTCAACATCTTAAAAGAATTCAAGATCACAGCAACAAAGATGAAAAGGTCAGCCTAAACTCATTGCTCACACTGTGCATTAAAAACGTGCAAGCATATGACATACTGCTTGATGAACACAAATGGCAGAAGACTGAACGCTGGCCTCCCCAGAGTTAGCATGAGTTTACAGACAACTTTAAACACAAAATAATTCTGACTTTTTCAAATAAATATTTGAAGGTGCCAGCTGAGACTGAAGAAGCCTGAGACAGAATTTTTTTGCCTTACATTTTGTACATGGGGGGAGGAGGATTCTGTTCTTGTTCATGCCAACACACTCTCAATCTTCTTCGGAGAAAGATGGGGCTCATCTTTGATGTCTGCAAGAGGAAGTGTGAGCTTGCAGCTGGCAGATATATTAATAGGATAGGCACTGGTGGACTAGAAAGGACATCAAGTAGGTCATACTGTCCTATCTCTTTTTACCACAGAACAATATGCTTAATTTTGCTAAGCCTGGGCTTTCCAAGACTAATACTTGTGAAACACAGAAATATCACCTTCCAGCTAGCACTCAAACACACTGCCTGTGAATTCATTTCTAAAGATCCTCTATATTAGGTAAATTCCAGTCATGTGAACTTTGCAAAAATAAAAATAATACAGTCACAATCACAAATAATGGCTTAATCCCCTAGCCTAACACAGCTTAAATCTCTCTCATTATTAGAGAGATGATTATTTTAATTGGGGGTAAGGTGTAATTGTTGCACATTTAAATAATTCTTTAGGGCACATTCTGAAGTCTAGTGATAGTTGTGGGCTGGTCTGACAATCTCCACAATTAAAAATAATCTTAAGGCATCTTAAACTTGTCTTTTACTAGAACAGCTAAAAAGCTAGTCCACAAAGCAAGCATAAAAGGCAAATAGCAGCATTCATATCATTCTCCATCAAGTCTATCCCCTATGATGACAGAGTTTGCAAGAAGGCCATGTAAGAACAGTATGTCTAATAAATATGAGTCTGTCTTTCAGAAAAGAAGTGACAGACTTCTGTGCCTGAATCTTTTAAAGTGGCAGAGAAACATACCAAACTTCAGGGGATAATCTGGCAAACACGTAAAGGCCAAATGAATGCAAGGACTGAGTCCATAGGTACAGAAACTTTCCTATTTTATTCAACATTAATTTGTAGCAAGCTAAGCATTTTTTTCTGTCTTAAAGTAGAAGTATGCACAGATCTGGGCATTTAGCTGAATATAACCATTTCCTAGAAGAAATACCAACAAGCACAGTTCAACAGCTCTTACACTGCTACTTAAGTGAGGGAGATTTCACAGTTCACACTGCTTTTATAAGGCCTTTATTATTCTCATAAACATCTAACGTTTTTAGGACACAAGTTTTCATTTATTAGATTCTGATTTTAAAGAAGACAAACTTTGAGCCTGAAACAGCTTGACAATGTCCTTTCAGCTTGCTCATCAGATTAACCTTCTGTCACACATCAAATGAACAGCTTCCTTGGTTCCTTGCCTAATCTAACACGTAACCCACGAAATTCCCTTCCAAAGCATGATCAGAAGCAAAGACAAAAGGCACTGTAACATTTCATTTCTTTCTAACAACACATTCAGTTTGAAATTTTCATTTCTGCCTCAAAGAAAGATCACTATTTTAGCAAACTATTTACAGTGAAGGACTGATTTCAGATAGGATTAAAACAACATATTAGACATATACAAACCAAGAGGTCTGATTTGCTTACAGAACTAATAATGTGTTACGGGTCCTTTCACATCTAGGTCACTGGTTCAAACTCAGCTTAAGTTAGTGATGAGTGAAAAGGAAGAATGAGGTAAGAACACAGTCATGAATCTGACGTCTATTCCTGACTGCAACATATTTGCTTTGTGTGCATGGACTACTCACCTAACTACTCTTTCCTTGCAAAATAGGAGTAAATATTATGAATACCAGACCAACCCGGGAAGACAATCAGGCAACATTTAACATATTTGTGCCAAGAAAGAAATCATACAGTTGAAAAATGATGCTTTTCCCTTCCAAATCTAGTTACCAAATTTCAACTCTCTGACAGAGGTAGATAGGGAGTGAAATTCAAGCAGTGAAATTGAGAGATGCTTTATCAACAGATGGAGCCAACAAAACCCAGAAGCACAATTTCAAAATTATTTAATGAGCCATGTTTTGCCCAGGCTCCTATTGACAAAATTATTAAGAGAACGCATCAGTAACTGTCAAAGCATTACAGTGGAGTTATTTGCTGCTCTTTGACATTCCATTTAATATACCTTCAACATCTTCCTCTCATCTACTGAGCTGAAGAAATAATGGCAGCTTTTACCACTGCCATCAAGCTTTCTTACATTGTCAGACAAGCTTGAGAGGGCTGCTGTGATCAGCCAGAACAAAGATAAGCTAACCAAAGCCACCAAATGAAGAGCTCAATGAAGAGAGAAAGAGGAAATAAAAAACCATATTATACAAAGTAGAATTTCTACAATCAATTATCATGCCTTTGCAGGAAAGGTGAGCATTGCTTATCATCATACATTTAGGCCTACGAGTGAACATAACTCTAAATAACCAGCTCCTCTGTATCTGTCCCTAATTGAGAGCACTCTGGCTATTCAAGTGGGAAGAGTTGAAATTACTGTATTACATTACATGAAGATGTAAAGCAGTACATGGCATCACACAAAAAACTCTTATTATGTTCACACAATATTGAGACTTGCAGTTTGAGGCACTGGGTTTGAAAAACCGGACAAGCATAATACAAGGGACAGGAATGAGTATTTGCTGTCCCTCCTTTGTGTCCAGTTGTTTCTCTTTGGAATCACCAATAATCATTAAAAAAATTAAATTTGTGGCCTAGCTTGTGCATTAACTCTAGTTACAGCTCCAGAAGGAGAAAAATAACATCTTAAATATATGCAAATGAAAGTAGAATGTCAAGTAACACATTATTACAAATTACAGCTTGAAAATTTGTTCCGGGCCCTTAGGAAAGGGTCAGTTAATAGTTGTTTTGTTTCATGTTTTTTGGTTGTTTTTTTTTTTTTTTTTTAATTTTCAAAGTAATTGAAAAATAACTTGTTCCCCTTGCTTTATGTTAGGCTTGATAACCTGATTCTCATGGACTTCTATACATCATACTGAAGTCTGCAAGTTACAATATGGGTTTGTGTCAGTATAGAGTTTCAGTTCTAATAGGAGGGATCTCTTACCTTCAGACAGAGACAAATCATGAGCTGGAGACACTAGGTCTGCTGGAATTGCAAGGCCATTGCTCAACGATGTGGTAATCTGATTCGTCAAGATAACCTGCAAACAGACAAGCAGAGGTAGGAAGAAAAATTAATCTTTATAGCTCTAGGAAGGCAGAGAGTGGCCCAGGAAGGACTGGAATACTTCAGGCACAGGCGCAGTGTTCAGACAATCCCCTACTCTGACCCTCACCAGTTTTGGAACCTCTGTGTGGCTGCAGTTTCTGCATTTACAACTGGTCTTTGCTTAGATGATTGATAGAAGCTACAGAAACTATAGTATGTAGGGTTTTTTGTTGTTGTTGTAAAGAATCAAGATGATCCTCATACTTGCATCAAGAACAGTCTCCACTCTTGACAAACTCTCTGTGAAACAGCCTGTTTTCAGTTGTAACTGAGACAGGAGAAAGGGAAACTGGAATCCTTGCTTTAGTTTCAGATGAAACAGAGTTACTTTTCTTCATAGTGTCTGGTATGATGCTGTATTTTGGTATTAGGAGAAAAACAATGTAGGTAACACACCCATGTTTCCAGTTGTTGCTGAGCAGTACCGTACAGAGCCAAGTATGTTTTAATTTTCTGTTTTTCCTACTGCTCTACCAACAAAAGGGGGCAAAAGTTGCTGGGAGGGGGCAGAATCAGATTTGACTTAAACTGGCCAGAGAGATATTCCATACCATACGACATCACGTGGAAGGAAAGTTCTGAAAGGGGTGGGAGTTCATCTTTTTTCCTTCTGCTGCTCAGGAGCTAGCTGGGCATCAGTTGGCAGGCGGTGGATCACTTGTTATAGCCAGTCATCTATATATAGTCATAACTATTATCCTTTTTGTTTTCTCTATCTTAGTAAATAGTTATATCTCAACCCACAGGTTCTACTTTGTTTTTTCAATTCTCTCTCCCATTCCACTGGGAAGGGGGAGGTGAGTGAACAACTGTGTGGTGCTGAGCCACCTGCCAGGTTAAATCACAACAATCCTACGTGCTACTGGGTGTGGTTTCATGATGCTGCTGGAATAATTTAATAGCTTGATACTGCTAAAACGAAGACAAAATTCTCTGCTCTTTCCTCCACTGCGCCTCCTTCCCTCTGATCATGTCTTCTTCCTGTTTTCAAACACTAAGTACTGTGACATGACACTATTTTCCTTTCCTAATGATCCCACATAAGCTCTTGTCAGATCACAATCATGGCGGCATTGCGTTCTTGCCAGCCAGCACAATGTGAGCTACCAAAGATGTGATGGAGTCTGCACAGCCTTTTCCAAGGCTGCCACTCTTCTTCCCCACTCATTTCAGCCCACCCATCTCTGTCTGGGAGCAGGCATGGTGTTGCCTGAGAGCTTTACAGATTGCATCAGTCAGAACTAAATTGAACAGCTTCTAAGTCAAGTCTTGATCTACTCAAAGGAGTCCAGGACCATCAGAGTCCCACAGTAATATCTATTCTGCTCTTCTGCCACAGACTGCAAGCTCTGCTGGAACTTCAGCTGGTTACCACCACACTTCCCAGGCTAACCATAGGTTGTATCATTGGGACAGGAGATTTATGGCCACTATAATGTATGCATATGTGGTGGGTAACAGCCTTATTTGGTCTGGCACCTAGGCTAAGGTTCCTCAGGTATATCTTGCAGTACTGCCAAACACACAAGAAACTGGTTCAAGGCAAATGAAATAAGTGGGCAGCTAAGAGCAGGGAAAGATAAAGAATGGGATGCAAGCCCTATCCTGGATAAATCACAGCTGCTTGTTTTCACTGTGTCACAAAATCTGAAGCCATAGGGGCTATTCTGGCAGCCAGGCATATGGCGCAATATCGCATAGAACTGAAAGCTTTCTACAATAAGTACTAAGAAATGTGCTGAAACAGAGCACACTAACAAAAATCTCCATGCACATACATACTGGTGGGATAAGAAGCTTTAACTGGCACACTTTTGCAATGATCACATTATTCACAAGTGTCAAAAGCTCTGTAAGCAATGCAGTCATCCCAAACCTGTGCCAAGATAATCTTACACTGTGCCATCATGTATTTTATTTATGCATCACATATTAAAGAAAAGCTACCATACTTAAAGTTCATTCTTAAAACAAGACACAGAAAGACCGAAACAACTTAAACAGACTTTTTGTTGCTCTCCTTCAAAGAGAACTAATTCTACACACTTGAATAATCAAAATAAAAAACGAATTAGACAAATTCAACTGCTTTTTTTTTTTTT
>JACDJE010000054.1:1513486-1666081 GCA_016647715.1 Pavo muticus | reverse complement strand
TTTTTTTTTTTTTTTTTTTTAACAGACAAGGGCTGATATCTTAGACGTTGCTTTATTCCTTCAGAGGCCTCAATAATTAAACCAATATGGAATCGTGGCCATGCAGATGGAGAGAAGACTGAAAAGGAAGCAGAAGTAATGGAGATGAGTAAGAGGATTTCTTTTGAGCTCAACTATCCACACTAGCAGGGAGGCATTAATAATCATTCTGTTCACCCTACAACAGGCAGCAGCACAGTGTTAGCATTAAAAGATGATAGATATAGATATGAAGTTAAATACAACAATACAGAAGAACATTTTAGCATTTGAAATAAGTAATCATGTGGTTACAGGAAGTCAACTCTGAGTATCTGAACTAAGAAAACTCCACAGTTTCAAGTGCCCGTGACGCAGTCTTTTCCAATAGAGTGTAAATATGACATGTCACCTCAGCAACACCCAGGACCACAACGTTCTAAAGGTGCCAAAGGAGGAAACCACACTGCAAAGAGGAAGCAACAAATTCAGTTTAAAAAAGCTTGCAGGTTTAAAGCAACTTTATCATAACCAGAAACAGCTATTAATTTTGAAGCAATAACACATCATTAGTAATTAAACTGCCAAAACTGGGTAGTAAGCTCTCAAACGTTTTCAATGGCACTATTGAGTACAGAGATTGCTCACAGCTATGCGCAAGGCTACCACCAGCAGTCAATTGTTAATAAGAGAGATGAGAATATAGTACACCACTAGCACAGATACCTGTGCAAAATGCAGGAGAAACACCACATAATTTCACATGGAGGTAAGAAGTAGGGCTGACAGGTAAATAATTTTATTTTCACTATATTCTTCAAAAATATAGCAAAACAAAGACCTCAAAAAACAACATTTTTTGAGTGGGAGGAAGCAGGGAGGGAAGAAAGAGAGAGAGAGACGGAGAGAGAGAATAACTCAGATGTTAATTGGCATAACACGTCTAGTTCTGACCAAGAACCTCAGCCTAGTTTCCTCTCATCTTCAAGACATATTTTTTATCAGGCTAAACACAACTCCACAAAACACGTCACTTGATTAAACTTTTCTTCATGGAAACTACTGTTGTTGCAAAAAATTTCAGCATAATTAAGACAAGAAATACTTTATCATGTTGAAGCCTGATGAACATCCACTGTTTTACAGACACGGTAATCTATTTATTTGCTTGAAATACATCTAAATTCACTACAGCAAATTGCAGGTGAATTTTTCCCACCTTAAATACTGATGCAAAAGAACAATAATCAAATCTTGGGCTGAAACCATAATAATCTCAAAATCACACTAATTACATGGGCTGGGCGAGATTGAGTCCTCAGTCACCTTTGCTTGAAAGCCATGTTAGTGATCTCAATCCAAATACTAACACAGATGCAAGATAAGAGGTATTTTAGGCACAGAATGAATCTTATTGGATAGATCTGTTAGAATATGGGAATTTCCATACATATAACAGTCAATGTGCTTTTTAAAAAAACGGCAGCCAAATCCTACGCAATATGGATTTGCAGAGAATCCTAGAGCCAAAAACTTCAATCACATAAAATGTAATTCTGGATTCAGATTGATTATGAGTAATTTTAATTAAGACCCAACCTAGATAATTTACAGTTCTTCCTTAGTAGCAGATGACAAAATCCAGTCCACTGGTTTGCTAAGCAAAACCAACAAACAATGAAATTTGATAAGAAGTTGAAAATCTACCATAGAAAAAAAGAAATTAAAATTAACTGGTAAGAAAGGAAAGAAAAGAAAAAGAAGAATGAAATCAGATATTTTAAGAAGAGCACAAGAATTTATTTATTTTTCTGTGTAAAGACACCACATTTATTAGTTGCTTTTTTTTTTCTTCAAAACTACAGGGGGATAGCTGATGAAGCTTGAAACTGTAGTTCCATACCATTTTGCTTTTAAATTAAACAAATGATCTCAGTTTTTGGAGCAGTGTTTGACTCTAGGGAAACTATGCCATTAAGAGAGTGCCAGAAACACATCTAATTGATGCATGTCCCAAAAACAGCTCCAAAGAGTGCAGACATACCAGATATAGATTTCAAGGAAATTACTGAAAGGCCACAGAGCTTCAACAGAATGCGATATGTGAAACACTGAATATGAAAGACTCACTATCAAAAGGGTAAATTCAGTTCAAGAGATATTAATCTGATTACCTAAGAGGTACTATGAATTGGATATGCTCCTTTGTGCACCATATCCAAACCTAGACAGATGGAGGAGACTTTATGCTCCATTTTCTGACATGTAATTAGTTTTTAAGGAACGATCAAGTTACAGATAAAAGTTTCAAACAATTTTTTTTATATGGAAGTGCTGTGTACAGTAACTATTTCCATAAGATTTTCTGACTATTTCCTTGAGTGGCACTGTAGATTATGAGCTCCATAACTTGATTTTTCTGTTCTCATTTTCACTTGAATGCTCTCTGTGCACCTGCCTGACAGAAAACCAGTCCAGCAACGTCTCTAAACAAAGCGTTCTATATAGAGCTCAAACTCAGGACTTTTACAGACTAAATTGAGTATAATTTTACGCAATACAGTTTTTTAATTCAAATTTTAAGTAATTTTTCTGCACCATCTTCTTCTCTCTCCTTCCTGCACTCACTGACATTTTTTAGGGTCTAAACACAAAAAAGAAAAATGTCAAAATAAATTACCTTTTGCAGGCCCCACCCTTGGCAGGTCACACAGCAATGCCACAGCCTAACTTTCATGACTGCATAGGATGAAGTCACTGGCCTTTGACTATCAAATCAATTAGCTATTAAAATGTCACTATTTTACATTCTGGTAAACAGTGCTTTTGAAAAACTCATTTGAAATCTATTTTTGTTGTTGCTTATAAACCCCTTGTAAGACTGCAGCAAAACAAAGCACAAAAATCTCCAACTAGGCCATCTTTAAGTTTGCATTTTATACTACAAAGGCTGCCTGCATGCCTTAACAAAGCCCTTCATTTCACAAACCACAACAACATCCCCATGAGGCCATCTACTGTTTATTTTTCCATCAGCATTCTGCATCTGGAAGATCGTGCTCACATCTACAGGTATGTAAGTAACAATTATACTTTTACAAAATACAGGAAAAAGCTTTGCACACCTCTGCTAGCATGGCCTCATATAGCTTTTAATTACTTTGAATATAGCTTTTAATTATCTCAGCAAAGAGAGACACGGGCAAGGAGAGTTTGGGGACAAGCATTTTGGAAGGGGTGACTTGGGAGTAAAGCAAGGCGAAGGAGAGGTGGCAGGGCAGAAGCTGCAGCTGGTAGGCATTCAGCACTGATGGCCCAGTCAACACACCGCCTGGGAGCCGGGGCTCACTGCCAGCCAACTGACAGGGGAGCAAGAGAAGGGGAGAGTCCATGAAGAAAGGCTCTAGCAGCGTGGGAGGACTATGACCTTTTGATCTCCGAGATGTTCCTGATGTACTAAAGTGACATGTCAGCTCTAATAGGCTACAATCCCCAACTGGTGGCAGGGGCCTACAAATTACTGTGCGATCTGAAGGCATTTGTTGTGATGATCCTGGCCTGGAAGGGGCATATCACCACTTCCCCTGCAGGACTATCTGGCAGTCTATCCCAGCGGTTCCCAAACCCGAGGTCATAACCTCCAGCAGGGTCAGGGCAGCACAGAGTGGGCTTGCAAGTCTGACAGAGATTCGATTGTTTATGTTAGTATTTAGGGTCGCAAGCTCGGCTGGAGTGAGTTCATCACCAGAAACAGAGGCACAAACAGAAACCATTTGGGAACAGCTGGTCTAGCAGATTTCACACTCAGAAGCTTCTTCTTGATACTCAGCCGTGCCCATGAGACTCTGTTACATGTTCATGTGCCAGCTTGAAACAACAGCTCCCCTACCAGGTACCAAAATGGTTCAAATTACTTTCAAAGAGTCATGGCTGCTTACCCAGTAGTGGCGTCTGCTTTGGGTTTTTATTTCCTAACAAATTTTCCATTGTTAATAGTGAAATTATTCATGTGTAAGCCCCCAACTTTTCTACCCTTCTTCAAAGATATTTGCCTTGTACCTACCAGCTCAGGCAGGGACCTTCTGTAGGCTGCTGCTTCCCTATGTGACTGGAGCAACGCTGGGAAACTTAGGAGTATAAACTGGGATACGCAAAGCCTCTCGCTACTTAAGCTCCATGCATTTCTTCTTTCTACCATTTTTTCACTTATCTTTCTCTACAGCAGTACGACTACCTCAGTTGCTCTTCTGTGAATGCTTGTTTATTTTTTATTTTGGTAGTATATTGAATGAGGAGACAAACAGAATCTAGATTAGATGCATTTTCCCCTTGTGGAGCACGCAAAATCTGCTCAAACTCAAGCTGCCTATTTTCATTAAGTTAAGAGATCACGCACCAACCATATGTTGTGTTTTTATTATCATGTTATATTTGGGTCTGAATGTAACCTTTTAGCAGCAGAACGTCACTACGAAGAAGTTCATTCACATAGCAGAGCACTCAGCTTCAATCTCCAAAAAAGGCTAATAGGTTATAAAACTTCCATCATCTAAGACAATAAATCATTATTACAATAATAAAGCAGGAAATACACACAAATTAAGCAGAAACACCAATGTCTTTCTTTTTACGACTGAGGGGAGTCATCAATCATACAGGCTGCTCAAGGTTAACAAGGAGCCACTTTTTCAAACATTCTGCAGTAAATCCAGAGGAAACCCAGCTGGAACTACAACCAGAACATAGACATCTGACTTTGAAATCATTCTCTGTCCTCTCTTCCTGCCCCTCATGGTTTGCATAACATCCACACCTGAATGGCTCAAGTTCTGAAGGTCAGCCATACATAACATGCAAGCCAAATACAGGTGCTTCACTGTAATATTTTCCTCAGGTATAGAAATTCATTGGATCTCTGCCAGGCCCACCAGGAGAGAGATCCACTATTGGTACTATGAAACTCCACAAGACATGGGTCTGAATGCTACCAAATAATAAGATTCTAAATTCCAACCTATACTAGAACATTGTGTCTATATTCACCCACACTGAACATGAGTTAATCTTATTTTAAAATGTTTAAGATACGACAAATAGCAATCTTGAAATAATGCTTTATAGCTATATACCATGAAACTCATTGACTGACCTGTGCATGCTCTCAGTTTATTGCAGTTGAAGGAAAACAGGAACAAACTAGTGCTGGGAAACAGAATTCTCATGCAAATCCATCTCATTTTGTGCTGTATGGTGCAAGACATACTTGGTCTTGCTTTGTCTCAGCTGACATGTGCTGTCTTCTAACTACTCAACTATGACTGTAAGCACTTCTGTTATGTCTCCGATGGTATAGATGAGTGATTCCCAACAAATATACCTGAAGGGATTTTGGATTACAAATTGTACTTAAAAGACTGGAAGTCATATCACACCTTCAGAAAGAAACCACAACAAAGCAGTAAAACTTGGTATTCCATCATCTCAGCAATTAGAGAAGGAGGGACAAAGATTCTCTTAAACTGATATATAAAAGCCTTTGAATGCTCCTGCTGACAGTTTTCAACCCTTTAGTAGTCTAGATCAAGCGATTACATCTGTCATTCAGCTTGAAACTTCCATAAACATGTACAGACTCTGCACCATTGTTTTACTGAGAGATTTATCTTTCAATTAAGAAGTCGTTAAAATTTGGCTTGATGTTAAATGTCACTACCTCCCACTTGTTGAAATACAGCAATCAAGATCAGTACAGGTTGACATGTTATCATGAAATCTAACTGTTCCATATACCACCACCACTCCGCATCATGTAGAAACAATCATAATATCATTTCCCCTAATGTTTAATATCATTTGTTCCAGACCCTGTAATGATGGTGCACTTCCTCAAAGCACTGACGTGCCTACTCCATTATTACTGGGAGCACAGTTACCAGAAACGTGAACACAGTCCAAGCACATGAAAGAAATCCCATTATCTTAGGCAGGCTTTTTTTTTTTTTTTTTCCTCTCTTACATATATCAATGAGAATTATCAAGGTGCCTGCTTTTTTGGCAGTTACTGCTTAGCTATTCTGAAGTGAAAATGCTACATACTACCCTGGCTCCTACCAGGTTAAGGAAGAGTTCTTTTCTCACCTTCCAGTGTATATGAGCCTTTTAACCTTTTCCTGGAGATTTCTGAAGCTGAAGAAATAACTTAAAGGCAGAGAACAGACTGAAGGAACAGAAAGCTTCCCATAGTGCTGTTGACTTGGATCGCAGGGTCTATGCTGGGGCAGTTTTTCAAAAGACAGCTGAGATATGAAGTCCAGGAGCACAATAAAGAATTAGAAAGAAACAATTCCACCCATTCCATTACACTTCATATGAACTGGAATCAATGAGTTGAGCAAGTTGATTGACTCCTACACAAAGTCACAGACACCCAGGGCTCAAAGTCACAGACACCCAGGGCTCAGATCTGGATGCACATCGCTGTAGCTGATGGATTCATCCAGCTCTGCTATCCCAGCATGGAGGGAAAATGGACTTGGGCCTGACTGGCAATGAAGCCATCACGTAGAAGGTGGCAATTCATATTGTGAAGTACAAACATACAAATCTCACTATATTTCCCTGCCCCATCATGGCGGTAGAGGGCAAAAGACATATTTGAATACTTCACTATCAAGATAAACCAAAAAACAGAGAACTCTATTACCTTTTCAGGGATGTGTTTTAGTCCTCAGAGTTCACACAACCACATCAGTCTTGGGTAACGTACTCTCTGGTATATATAGATGTGGATTAATTGTTGGAATTCAGTGCCAGGTTACTTGGGAAGTATCTCTAGTGTTATTTGTACTCATAGATTTTTTGCACATTTAAAATCCACTAACCTTCACAGGATCTACATAAGAGGTCATAGTTAAAAGATCTTTCTCCCACTATACTACAAATTGTACTCAAGTTTCATTAACAGGCCTAGAGATCTCCACATGTCCAAATTGTTCCATAATGATAACAAAAATGACAAAATTATGTTTTTAGTAACTATTCCCAAATATTTGGGTCTCAGAAAGCCAGGGTGGATTCTTATTAAAAAGATAATATATTAATTTATGAATTTTATCAGTTAAGATAGTTTTTTTTTTAAATAACAGCAGTGTTTCACTGATGCAAGTGAAACCAGCTCCTCTATCATAAAAAATCGTGTAAATCAGCCTACAGCAGAGAGTATGCAGTTAAAATATTAGAGGCTTAAAGCATGTCAAAGCATTATACTTTTATTTGAATTCATATAAATCTGGAGTACTACACGAATTATTCTGCATTAGCTGTAAAGCTACAAGGAAGAAGTGTTTTAGAAGCTTGTTTAACAGCTGCTCTATTCATAAGCTCACAGTTCCTGCAAAACAGGTATGTTTGGGTTCTCCAGAATATTCTTTTTGATTTTTATTAAGTCACCTGCAGGTCCAACTTTAAAGGTAGCATACGCATAAATCAATAAATTAAAAAACAAACAAACAAACAAAAAAACAAACAACAGCCTCTCATCTCTGGGGCCCCCTCACTTCTCTTGACAATTCCTTCACTGTTTTCTCCCCATACAGCACCAGGACTGAAAAAGGGGATTTGAAGGAGGAGAAGTAGCGAACGACAGAACTGATCTTACTCTGAGGTGAACAGCAGGTCAACTTACTATTTTCCCTATGAGAATAACTTGAAAAACTAAAAGAAAACCCACTAACAACAAAACCAACAAAAAAGTGGCAGAAAATATATCCCACACCTTTTAAACCAAGGCTTGAAGGGTAAGATGTTTCAACAATCCGATTGATGAAGGGGTGGGGCAAAGCAAAGAAGAGAAGCCAAACATTCCAGTTTAAAATGTTCTGCCCATAGACTAAAATCCCATGATCACGAGTGGGAAAATTCTGTAGGTGGGAGATATTATGGTACTTCTGCTCAACATCTTAAAAGAATTCAAGATCACAGCAACAAAGATGAAAAGGTCAGCCTAAACTCATTGCTCACACTGTGCATTAAAAACGTGCAAGCATATGACATACTGCTTGATGAACACAAATGGCAGAAGACTGAACGCTGGCCTCCCCAGAGTTAGCATGAGTTTACAGACAACTTTAAACACAAAATAATTCTGACTTTTTCAAATAAATATTTGAAGGTGCCAGCTGAGACTGAAGAAGCCTGAGACAGAATTTTTTTGCCTTACATTTTGTACATGGGGGGAGGAGGATTCTGTTCTTGTTCATGCCAACACACTCTCAATCTTCTTCGGAGAAAGATGGGGCTCATCTTTGATGTCTGCAAGAGGAAGTGTGAGCTTGCAGCTGGCAGATATATTAATAGGATAGGCACTGGTGGACTAGAAAGGACATCAAGTAGGTCATACTGTCCTATCTCTTTTTACCACAGAACAATATGCTTAATTTTGCTAAGCCTGGGCTTTCCAAGACTAATACTTGTGAAACACAGAAATATCACCTTCCAGCTAGCACTCAAACACACTGCCTGTGAATTCATTTCTAAAGATCCTCTATATTAGGTAAATTCCAGTCATGTGAACTTTGCAAAAATAAAAATAATACAGTCACAATCACAAATAATGGCTTAATCCCCTAGCCTAACACAGCTTAAATCTCTCTCATTATTAGAGAGATGATTATTTTAATTGGGGGTAAGGTGTAATTGTTGCACATTTAAATAATTCTTTAGGGCACATTCTGAAGTCTAGTGATAGTTGTGGGCTGGTCTGACAATCTCCACAATTAAAAATAATCTTAAGGCATCTTAAACTTGTCTTTTACTAGAACAGCTAAAAAGCTAGTCCACAAAGCAAGCATAAAAGGCAAATAGCAGCATTCATATCATTCTCCATCAAGTCTATCCCCTATGATGACAGAGTTTGCAAGAAGGCCATGTAAGAACAGTATGTCTAATAAATATGAGTCTGTCTTTCAGAAAAGAAGTGACAGACTTCTGTGCCTGAATCTTTTAAAGTGGCAGAGAAACATACCAAACTTCAGGGGATAATCTGGCAAACACGTAAAGGCCAAATGAATGCAAGGACTGAGTCCATAGGTACAGAAACTTTCCTATTTTATTCAACATTAATTTGTAGCAAGCTAAGCATTTTTTTCTGTCTTAAAGTAGAAGTATGCACAGATCTGGGCATTTAGCTGAATATAACCATTTCCTAGAAGAAATACCAACAAGCACAGTTCAACAGCTCTTACACTGCTACTTAAGTGAGGGAGATTTCACAGTTCACACTGCTTTTATAAGGCCTTTATTATTCTCATAAACATCTAACGTTTTTAGGACACAAGTTTTCATTTATTAGATTCTGATTTTAAAGAAGACAAACTTTGAGCCTGAAACAGCTTGACAATGTCCTTTCAGCTTGCTCATCAGATTAACCTTCTGTCACACATCAAATGAACAGCTTCCTTGGTTCCTTGCCTAATCTAACACGTAACCCACGAAATTCCCTTCCAAAGCATGATCAGAAGCAAAGACAAAAGGCACTGTAACATTTCATTTCTTTCTAACAACACATTCAGTTTGAAATTTTCATTTCTGCCTCAAAGAAAGATCACTATTTTAGCAAACTATTTACAGTGAAGGACTGATTTCAGATAGGATTAAAACAACATATTAGACATATACAAACCAAGAGGTCTGATTTGCTTACAGAACTAATAATGTGTTACGGGTCCTTTCACATCTAGGTCACTGGTTCAAACTCAGCTTAAGTTAGTGATGAGTGAAAAGGAAGAATGAGGTAAGAACACAGTCATGAATCTGACGTCTATTCCTGACTGCAACATATTTGCTTTGTGTGCATGGACTACTCACCTAACTACTCTTTCCTTGCAAAATAGGAGTAAATATTATGAATACCAGACCAACCCGGGAAGACAATCAGGCAACATTTAACATATTTGTGCCAAGAAAGAAATCATACAGTTGAAAAATGATGCTTTTCCCTTCCAAATCTAGTTACCAAATTTCAACTCTCTGACAGAGGTAGATAGGGAGTGAAATTCAAGCAGTGAAATTGAGAGATGCTTTATCAACAGA
The DNA here is from genome assembly GCA_016647715.1 of Pavo muticus. Lineage (NCBI taxonomy): Eukaryota > Metazoa > Chordata > Aves > Galliformes > Phasianidae > Pavo > Pavo muticus. The sequence continues at coordinate 1,655,974 of JACDJE010000054.1, read as the reverse complement.
TGGAGCCAACAAAACCCAGAAGCACAATTTCAAAATTATTTAATGAGCCATGTTTTGCCCAGGCTCCTATTGACAAAATTATTAAGAGAACGCATCAGTAACTGTCAAAGCATTACAGTGGAGTTATTTGCTGCTCTTTGACATTCCATTTAATATACCTTCAACATCTTCCTCTCATCTACTGAGCTGAAGAAATAATGGCAGCTTTTACCACTGCCATCAAGCTTTCTTACATTGTCAGACAAGCTTGAGAGGGCTGCTGTGATCAGCCAGAACAAAGATAAGCTAACCAAAGCCACCAAATGAAGAGCTCAATGAAGAGAGAAAGAGGAAATAAAAAACCATATTATACAAAGTAGAATTTCTACAATCAATTATCATGCCTTTGCAGGAAAGGTGAGCATTGCTTATCATCATACATTTAGGCCTACGAGTGAACATAACTCTAAATAACCAGCTCCTCTGTATCTGTCCCTAATTGAGAGCACTCTGGCTATTCAAGTGGGAAGAGTTGAAATTACTGTATTACATTACATGAAGATGTAAAGCAGTACATGGCATCACACAAAAAACTCTTATTATGTTCACACAATATTGAGACTTGCAGTTTGAGGCACTGGGTTTGAAAAACCGGACAAGCATAATACAAGGGACAGGAATGAGTATTTGCTGTCCCTCCTTTGTGTCCAGTTGTTTCTCTTTGGAATCACCAATAATCATTAAAAAAATTAAATTTGTGGCCTAGCTTGTGCATTAACTCTAGTTACAGCTCCAGAAGGAGAAAAATAACATCTTAAATATATGCAAATGAAAGTAGAATGTCAAGTAACACATTATTACAAATTACAGCTTGAAAATTTGTTCCGGGCCCTTAGGAAAGGGTCAGTTAATAGTTGTTTTGTTTCATGTTTTTTGGTTGTTTTTTTTTTTTTTTTTTAATTTTCAAAGTAATTGAAAAATAACTTGTTCCCCTTGCTTTATGTTAGGCTTGATAACCTGATTCTCATGGACTTCTATACATCATACTGAAGTCTGCAAGTTACAATATGGGTTTGTGTCAGTATAGAGTTTCAGTTCTAATAGGAGGGATCTCTTACCTTCAGACAGAGACAAATCATGAGCTGGAGACACTAGGTCTGCTGGAATTGCAAGGCCATTGCTCAACGATGTGGTAATCTGATTCGTCAAGATAACCTGCAAACAGACAAGCAGAGGTAGGAAGAAAAATTAATCTTTATAGCTCTAGGAAGGCAGAGAGTGGCCCAGGAAGGACTGGAATACTTCAGGCACAGGCGCAGTGTTCAGACAATCCCCTACTCTGACCCTCACCAGTTTTGGAACCTCTGTGTGGCTGCAGTTTCTGCATTTACAACTGGTCTTTGCTTAGATGATTGATAGAAGCTACAGAAACTATAGTATGTAGGGTTTTTTGTTGTTGTTGTAAAGAATCAAGATGATCCTCATACTTGCATCAAGAACAGTCTCCACTCTTGACAAACTCTCTGTGAAACAGCCTGTTTTCAGTTGTAACTGAGACAGGAGAAAGGGAAACTGGAATCCTTGCTTTAGTTTCAGATGAAACAGAGTTACTTTTCTTCATAGTGTCTGGTATGATGCTGTATTTTGGTATTAGGAGAAAAACAATGTAGGTAACACACCCATGTTTCCAGTTGTTGCTGAGCAGTACCGTACAGAGCCAAGTATGTTTTAATTTTCTGTTTTTCCTACTGCTCTACCAACAAAAGGGGGCAAAAGTTGCTGGGAGGGGGCAGAATCAGATTTGACTTAAACTGGCCAGAGAGATATTCCATACCATACGACATCACGTGGAAGGAAAGTTCTGAAAGGGGTGGGAGTTCATCTTTTTTCCTTCTGCTGCTCAGGAGCTAGCTGGGCATCAGTTGGCAGGCGGTGGATCACTTGTTATAGCCAGTCATCTATATATAGTCATAACTATTATCCTTTTTGTTTTCTCTATCTTAGTAAATAGTTATATCTCAACCCACAGGTTCTACTTTGTTTTTTCAATTCTCTCTCCCATTCCACTGGGAAGGGGGAGGTGAGTGAACAACTGTGTGGTGCTGAGCCACCTGCCAGGTTAAATCACAACAATCCTACGTGCTACTGGGTGTGGTTTCATGATGCTGCTGGAATAATTTAATAGCTTGATACTGCTAAAACGAAGACAAAATTCTCTGCTCTTTCCTCCACTGCGCCTCCTTCCCTCTGATCATGTCTTCTTCCTGTTTTCAAACACTAAGTACTGTGACATGACACTATTTTCCTTTCCTAATGATCCCACATAAGCTCTTGTCAGATCACAATCATGGCGGCATTGCGTTCTTGCCAGCCAGCACAATGTGAGCTACCAAAGATGTGATGGAGTCTGCACAGCCTTTTCCAAGGCTGCCACTCTTCTTCCCCACTCATTTCAGCCCACCCATCTCTGTCTGGGAGCAGGCATGGTGTTGCCTGAGAGCTTTACAGATTGCATCAGTCAGAACTAAATTGAACAGCTTCTAAGTCAAGTCTTGATCTACTCAAAGGAGTCCAGGACCATCAGAGTCCCACAGTAATATCTATTCTGCTCTTCTGCCACAGACTGCAAGCTCTGCTGGAACTTCAGCTGGTTACCACCACACTTCCCAGGCTAACCATAGGTTGTATCATTGGGACAGGAGATTTATGGCCACTATAATGTATGCATATGTGGTGGGTAACAGCCTTATTTGGTCTGGCACCTAGGCTAAGGTTCCTCAGGTATATCTTGCAGTACTGCCAAACACACAAGAAACTGGTTCAAGGCAAATGAAATAAGTGGGCAGCTAAGAGCAGGGAAAGATAAAGAATGGGATGCAAGCCCTATCCTGGATAAATCACAGCTGCTTGTTTTCACTGTGTCACAAAATCTGAAGCCATAGGGGCTATTCTGGCAGCCAGGCATATGGCGCAATATCGCATAGAACTGAAAGCTTTCTACAATAAGTACTAAGAAATGTGCTGAAACAGAGCACACTAACAAAAATCTCCATGCACATACATACTGGTGGGATAAGAAGCTTTAACTGGCACACTTTTGCAATGATCACATTATTCACAAGTGTCAAAAGCTCTGTAAGCAATGCAGTCATCCCAAACCTGTGCCAAGATAATCTTACACTGTGCCATCATGTATTTTATTTATGCATCACATATTAAAGAAAAGCTACCATACTTAAAGTTCATTCTTAAAACAAGACACAGAAAGACCGAAACAACTTAAACAGCTTTTTGTTGCTCTCCTTCAAAGAGAACTAATTCTACACACTTGAATAATCAAAATAAAAAACGAATTAGACAAATTCAACTGCTTTTTTTTTTTTTCTTTTTTCTTTTTTCTTTTTTTTTTAATCTTTCAGATGTTTTGGTTTCCTCTTCAACTGGGATCTCCACAGCTCTGTTAACTGTAAGACTGCACATTTTTCCACCCTTTACGTTTAACTCTGGTTACACTTCTGAATTTACTGAATTTACTTTTCAGCTTCTGATGTGTCCTTCAATAACCATTCAACACTAACAATATCCTAGACACCTGTTCAAAAAGTGACTTTAAAAAAGTCCTAGCCAAGTAAATGCTCCTCTCTCACTTGTTTTGAGGATGGGAATTAAGTGTATTCTTAGTTCCATGACTTCATTGATAGTTAAACACTGCTTAAATATATGTTTAAATACTACCTTGAAAATGAACACTTCCTCTGAGATGAAGCCATATGCATGTATAGAATGCTTATTTTGGAATTAACTGAAAATTATTATTCATTTCTGAGAGTTGGCAGAGCCAACAGAGACATTCAGCTTTCCTGTAAGTACAAATCAAGAGGCTGTTAGCTGAGCATTTAACGTGGCATTAAATTTCATCACACTTCTGCAGCCTCATGTACTGCAAAATTCTTCCATCAGGTGCAGCTGTGCATTCCTGTATCATCAACCAATATTTATTTCTGTGCACACAACAAAAAGCAGTTTGAATCTCACTCTGCAGGTATGCACAGAGCTCCAAACTCTCACTGACTCAAACACAAATTACAAGCTAACAAAAGGAGAAAAGCAGACACCTGTTCACCTCCATCTCTAAATTAAAAAAAGGTAGGACAATCTAATTTAGAGAACTTCCCTGGATACATACATCTTCTAATAAAGGCTCAAAACTCCAATGACAGAACCCTTACTGGAAATTGCAAAGGTTTATTTAATTTTTCCTAGATTAAAAATTTTGTCAATGATACTTTGGCATGCAAAGCCGTACATTTTCAGTGCTCTCCAATCCTACAGACATTGTTTGAAGTCCTGAGTGTTCATACCACAGGACTCCAGTGTTGCATCTAAAGAATATGTTAACTTTTCCCCAAACTCTCCTTCATCAATCTAAAAGATGTGCTTAAATTCCATTATGTTGAAATGGATATATGAATATCATTTGAGGTGGAAGGAAATATATTCAGAGAATTTTAAAAAAGCCTGAGTACGATATGGAGAAAATATACAGGTAGACAAAAGAGATATGGAATGAAACAGCTGTGTGACTTCTTTGTGGCTGTAGTTTTAAAATAAAAGAAGACTGGTTTATATTAAACATAAGAAAGAAATTATTTACTCATAGGGCAGGTGAAGCACTGTCACAGCTGCCCAGAGAAGTTGTGGATGCCCCATCCCTGGAAGCGCTGAGGCCAGGTTGTATGGGGCCCTGTGCAGCCTGAGCTGGTGGAAGGCAGACCTGTCCACAGCACAGGGTTGGAACTGGAAGGTCTTTAAGGTCCCTTCCAACCCAAGCCACTCTATGATTGCTTATATTTCAAAGAAGAACATTCAGTAATCAGTTCTGATCTTAATGTCTCCATATTTTACAAATAATTCATGTTAGATGAATGAAGGTTAGAATATTTTCCTTTGGTCTGCTAGAGGGCACATTTGAAAGAAACCACCTCTCAATGCAAAACAGTGCCTGGAAACAGTCTGGGGTCACAAGTCCAAGCAGATTTACTAGAAAGAGTGCCTTGCACTGAATTAACAGTAACACTTCCTCAACTTTTCCTTGGAGATCTGCCATTGAAGTACAGATCAGATATACCCTGTTGAGTACAGGAGACTTGCCAAATCCATAGTCTAAGTAGGTAAGAAAAAGTTGCCTCTGTTGTGGTTCCTTTCCACAGATACTGGACATCATTTCCAGCCAAAAATAGCTTCCACTTGAGAGGTTCAATGCCCGTCATGTGTTTGTTTTCTTCCAGCAGAACACTCAACAATAAGAAAGCTTTAATGTTTGAATGTTATTGCACTCAAATGCATAGTATTTTAATAGCAGCTCCTATTTTCAACTTCAATTAATGAAACAAAATATTTTTATTACCAGAGGTACTTTCATTTCCTATGGCACTAACAGTCGCAAAAACCATTATACCTCTCTGCACACCACTGTGTCCTCCCCATGTGCAACAGGTAAGGAGGTTTTGTTACTGCTTCCGGTTACCCTGGCAACAAATGAAGAACATGGGACTTCTTCAGCCCATGACTGCACATGAAAACAAAAATTCAGCTCATTCGTTCAGTAACGCTGGAAATTTGCTCCAGACAGTTTCCAATGGAAGTCGATAAACCTTCTGACCCTTCAGTCTATTCACTAGCAGCTGGTGAAGCGACTGAAGAGAAACACAAAGAGATAGAGGGAATGCATTTTCAAGTTCCTAATTTTAGACAGCTTAAAAAAATGCCTGCTTCTCTGATTATCTCCCTCATCTCTCTAGGAACAGAAACGAGAAATTCTCTAGGAAAGCAGTGTTCCTGTTCTAAGACAGGTCACTGCTAATTCTAAGATTCATTCACGGTGAAAATAACATCTCCCTCCAGTGGTGTGATTTCAGCACAATGCCAATTTCAATGTCAATTTTCTGGAAATACAATAGAAAAAGAAAAACACTTATTTAAGGTATGTGAGCTCCCAGCACCAATATTTGTTGGGAATAGTGTAATTCCTGCATATGCTGAAAGCTTCTGCAGGTCCTGGGATAGAGCTGGCCTAGGAATTGAAATACGATTGCTTTACGTGGAAGAATAAGCAAACTATTTTCTGTTTGATTATTTATACAGTACAGTTTTCCAAGTACTCCTCCTGCCCTTCCTAGGACCACACTGGAACTACTAAATCTGACTTGTCATCCTTGTAAATCCCAATGAGTAAATAAGTCATTTTCTGTAAACGTTGTGGTCTCAGCCTCCTTGTTAGTTTATTGCAAAATTAAAGGGAGCGCAGTGCAGAACTATCAATCAGTTACCAGCAAAGGTATAAAGTCTTCTGGAATGTACCAAGAGAGGAGGAGGAAAAAACAACCTCTCATGAAACGGCCATTTGTTAAAAGAATAGAGCAGAACTTCCCTTTTTGCAAGCAACACTATTTAGGAAAACACTTATTAAAGTCTTCCTATTGAGTTGGAGGAGTAAGCACACGAAGACTTGCAATAAACTCAAACTACTCTACCCTTATTAGTCCACGTATTTTGTGGTTTTCACTGTACTCAACGTCTGTAGAGAACGTGAAGAATGACAGTCAGTAGGGCTGGGGTGCTGACTCAGCATGCTGGAGGAGAAAGAAACGAAGTTTTACTGCTCCCCAGCTATTTTTCACACCAGTCCCTAGGAAGGAACCTCTCCCTTTCCCTGAAGCACAGAGCTTTTAGTGAGGCATTCAGCAACAGGTCAAAACAATGGTGCAGTGTGTAGGCACCAGTGGAGGGAAAGCACATCAAGCATACCACAAAGTCAGATGGGGCAGGCAGCAAGCCTGGAAACAGAAAAAGAGAACAGTGAGCAAACTGGAGTGAAGGCAGCACACTTCAAAACAGCTGTGAGAACCACAGCTTTCTCCTTAGGAACCTGCTGCAGCTTCCTGAGACCAGCATAAGTCTATCCAGAGGAGGAGCTCTAAATTACTAGTTTGTCAAATTAGCAGAGTACTTGTAATATTCAACTAGGCTACACACTGAATTAGCTTTTTCTTTGGCTCCTGTTTCATCAGGAAGATGTTTTTCAGCATCAGTACTATTTGTTACAAGAGTTGGTCAGAGTTCCTAATGAACTCAGCAGGACTTGTACCTAATATTCACAAGGGTGAAACCTTTCATAAAACTGGGCATTTTTAGTGAAATCAGGAAGAAAGAGGCAAAGTCTAAACTGCAACACTAAGAGTTCCTACACAAAATGAGAGTTTTCAAGAGAAAACGTCAAGTACAGTGCTGCTCAGCAGGGGCTCATCCCAAAGGAAAGCTGTCTTCTCTGATGAAAAGTATCCACACTACTGAAACTGACAGTCCTGAGCTCCAGAACCAAACCAAGCATATTTACATCACAACTATTATTAAGTATATTACAAGTGCATATCTTCATTCTTAGAAAACAAACTATTTTGATTCATACAAAGTATATACAAGAGAGAAAATCCAAGGTCTTATCTTCTGAAATTCAAGCAAATCACCGCATCTAATTACTACTCTTTCAAGTAGAAGTCCCATACTCCCAAGTTGATCTGGCCATCAGCCTCATCACACTGAGTTTCTGTAGGGAAGAATGAAGACAACACCAAGCATGCCACAGAGACAAGTTATCACAAGCAAAAAAAACCCTTGTAACAAATGAAATGAATATGCTCAAAATCAAATGCTGCTTCTGATGCTTGACCAAGACAAAGGTATTTACCTATTGTACTAAAATGGCTGTGGGCTAACAAAGAAGGCACAACATAAACAACAGACAGGTGCTCACATTTAGTAATTGTTGCTTTTTGTTGAAACAAAAATCACACATTTGTATATGACAGAGACATAGGCTGGAATGGTGATACTCATGTTAGGTGGATGTTTTCAGATAGGAAGGCATGGTAACTACCCTCACTAACGGCAAATACAAGGCCTCTGTGCTGTGAGCTGTTAGAATTTGTATTCTCAACCAATGTCAACAGAATTTGGCACAACTCCCTGAATAACAGACATACACACACATATAAACGACTGATAAACTAATGAGAAACACTTCCTAATCCAATAAGCAATCTAGCAACAAGCGTTGGCCTTGCCTCAGTGTTATTTCATCTGTTCCTATTTTCATATGCATCACATCCAGGGAAAAAAAGGTTGATTAAGCAGTCCAACAGCATGAAAACGTGAAAGTGATGATTCTCTAGAAGACTCACAAGCACCTTTTAGAAGAAAGAAGATTAGAGACCTGTTGCACAAGACAACAGGCTGCTAGCTGCAACCATATTAGAGCTCCTAGGACAGCACTTCCAGCTTCTGCTTTGCCAGGTATCTCTACCCAAACTTCTTCTTCCTCCCTCAGTAAGGCAATTCACAGCAGCAGAAGTAATTTTATAGGCACTGGATTTCACTGAGTATAAATAGGAGTGAGTTGGAAGAAACTGAGGAATCTTTCAGAAACTGGCCACTGTATTTACATCCAATTTATTCTGCTTTGCATAGGAAAAGTACAAAGTTATGCAAGTCTCCTTCTGGAGAAGTGCGTATTCACATCTCCACCAAATGCTTAAAAATTATCATAATAAATCGATAAAACTTCCACCAGGAGAAAAAAAAGAAACAAAACAAAAGCATGCTGTTCTCAAGCAGCTACATGCCTTTAAGTTGAAACAGCTACCACCCAGAGATAGCCTGAGGTCTTTAGCCTTTCCTCCCCTGGGAACAAGGAACGCAGCCAACACAAATGTAACCTTCAAAATCTGTACTGCTGCACCCTTGTGCTGCTCTGCTCCATGAAAAGGGTTTGTGTGCCCGGAAGGGCTTCACATCCCATACTGTGTGCTGCCGCAGCCTGTAGAGACCTGCCTGCAGAGACATGTGTAAGCCATCCCCCAAGAAGAAATGCCACCCTCCTTCAAGCCCTGCCAGCAGCCCAGAGCTCTGCGTTAGTTTCAACAGGCCTTGACGTTCCTCAGCCCTCCCCTGCAGCTTCTGCATAATGACAGCTCTCTGAATTCACCTTATTCCTTTACTAAGTCAGCTGCATACCTCCGTAAAAGCCTCTGGCCTGATTCTAGCTGAGCTGAAGGGGAGTGCAGTGCAGGAAAACACTTCACCTACAGATGGATCTTACAGCCAAGACCTGCTTCACTCTCCAAGCAGCAAACAGCATAGCTTAAAAGGGAATGTCTTACAAAAAAAAAATAAATTAAATTCTGAATTCACTCTTAAATCTCACAGTGTTCTCAGCAAAAGGGCTTTTGGTTGTTTTGTTTGTTTCTGATAGATGGGAGGAAACAGCATTGTCCAGAATGTTGGTGAAGTAACATAGTGCCTCACTTCTGCTCTGCCAGACTTCCATGCTCCAGGCTGAGAGGAGAGCTAGGCACAACTCCTGCTCCTTAACAGAACTGCAAGAAAGTCAGAATCTACACTTCCTTTTTCCTCAGTGAAAAATACACTTTAGTTTATTCCTACTTGCTAGCTTCCTCAACAGCTGCTAACGCTCCTTGCATTTGCTGGACAAGTGCAGATCTTAGGCCACACACCTCCCCTGCTTGGTCCAGTGCCTCAAACTTATGCAGCCCTTCCCAAGTTGAGTGACATTAACTCTCAATACCTTTGTGGGAATGAATGGTATTGTTACCCCTGTTTGCTGATGTAGAGACAAATGTTCAGAAAGAGAGTGAACTTACTAAAGGTATCACTAATCATTACCACCATTCCTAAACCCTGGATCCACAAGGTGGATTCAAAGGGTCCACACTCAAATGAACATCTCAGGACACCTCAGAGCAAACTAATAGCTATCTGGCAAGCTATGTATTTATAATTCTTTCTATATTTAGCTTTTATTTGTTTTCTGTACCTTTCTGTATCTAGTTTTTTTCCTAACAACTAAATGGGAATATGAACAAAACTAATGAAATGCTTTTAACAAAGGCCTATTTAGGGCTTATGGCCTATTTCAAGCAGATAATTCACAGTGCCAGCATTTTTATTTGATGTTTTGACAAGCCTATCAGAAAGGCAGTATTACAGACATGCAAGTTTGGAGAGGTGTATGGAGAGGCATGTAAGGCACAACTCAATGTCATTAATTTCATTAATTCTGTAGATTCCTCCCAATTAATTCCTTCAGGCCTTCAAGACAGTCGGTCACACCAAACTCATGTCTTGGAAGCAAACTGGAACAACTCAGTAGGCTGCTGTAATTACACAGCTTTTCTGAACCATTTTAAAACACTCTCCCTAACCCCATCTTATCTCACACTGTGACACTGTGCCAACATTCTAGAGGGGAGGACAGTGGTTGTTCAGGCTGCTCTCTTTGGTGCTGCAAGGAAGCAGCACAAAGGAGCTTTAGGAGGTGCTAGAATTCCCCTCAGCACTTCACTGTTAATTCCCCTACAAACCACATTTATTTGCCTGCCCTGCAGCACTGGAGCCTTTCCATTTACTTTTTAAGCAGGCAACAGGGGACTGCAGGAGTATTGGCTCTCTCTGGTCCAAAAATTGCCCTCTATTTAATCAGCCTTTACAGGCAGATGACTACAAGCACCAGAGAGCATCCTATGGCTTATGTCCTTTAGTGCTCAATGCATTCTATCATTGTCACATAAGTGAAGTAATTCTCGTCTAGGTTACATGGCACACTTTTTCTACAATATTCGTTAAATAATTTTCTTTTCTTGCCGTGTTGTGATAGTTGCTGACTTTCACTGAATGCATTTTGGACACAGACTGGCTATTTGTACTGACCTATAATAGCTATCCTTAAATAATTACGCAGTTTTACTTCACTGTGTATAACAGTCAGTCAATTTTGAAGACAAGAGGAAGAGAGAATTTGGATATATGACTCCATCTGCAATTTGTCTAGGGCAGTTTAACAGGACTGTAGAGTATTAGGGTAGTAAGCACTATTGCACAGAAGTTTGACTAACCAATACACCAATAATCTTTTACAAAATAAGGTGGCTATTAAGAAAGGAAGGAACAAACTTGTCAGTCACTTAGCGCAAGTAAGGCCCACATAGATCCCTGGTTACTTCAAAGTGTTAAACAAAATTCAGTTACCATCCTTCATAGCTGCAATGGCTGGAAAAGAGAGAAGAAATCATCTAGAAAACAAAACACCCATATGCTGAAGCCAATATCCCCTCCTAAGCCACCGCAAGTTTTGCTTCTCTGCAACCTCAGGCTCAGAAAAATATGAAAGAATGAGTGAGAACAAACAGCTGTGAACTGTATGGACTACACTCTGTAGGTACATATTAACAACGCATTATGGAGATCTTTGTATACTGAATTTCATGTACACCTTTTTCAGTCTAATCTGCGATTTCGCCAGTAATCTATTTCTACCAAAAATATCTGTAATATTTCAAACTAATCAACAGCTTCAGACAGTTTGAAAATGCAACAGACTTGAAAAAAAAGCCAGCTACAGCTAAGCACACAGCAGTCTGAATACCAGGCTGAAGCTGCTTTAGTATTCAACATCTTTTAGCCCAACTGAACTGGAAGTTTTACCATCCAGCTGTTGATATCTGAAATATTTTGCAATACTTTTATGCAAGGGAAGATTGCTTGGGTGCATTTCTTCTATCTCCTGAACTTGCAAATTTAAACGTAAGAGCTTTAAACTTTAACTTCCTACCGCTAACGATGCTTAACACATTTTTATAAGCTAAGGTATTCTTAAGGAATTTATCCTAAAAAGAAATGCAACTTATTCAAAATGTACAATGGTACAGTGTACTATGAAGTTTTACTGGCACTTTTTGAAATCTCTTATAGCGCTCTGTGAAGCCTTGCTACTCAGTAGCTTGGTTATCCTAAGTGCTTATTCCACAAAAGCATATTAGGAAAGACAAATAAATAATACAGAGAGAGTCTACAACTTACAGATAAACAGTCCATCATAAAGCAGAACAAAATACATGAGTGCGCATTATTGTTTTCCAAACATGTCTGGTCTGATATTATCCAGAGAAAAGAAGAGGAGAGGGGACATAAATCAGCCATGTGTCTTCTCACCAATATTTGGGGGGGAGAGGAAAGGGGGGAAAATATCTTGTGGCTCAAAGCAGGGTCACTAAAATTCTGGAATATCTTGGCCTCTGCATCCTATTTCTCCTAATAATTCCTCTAGGAAATATAGTTAGTATTTCCCTGATAAAATAAGAGCTTTTTCAAATTTTAGAATGACGAATTTCTACTTACATAACTAACTTACTTAAAATGGAAATGTGAATCATTAGAAGAAACCTCTTTGAAAATTAGGACTCAGAACAGAAAATGAACTCGGAAAAATGCAAGAAGCCATTTCTGTGCCGAGATCACAGCATGACACATCCCCCTTTGGCTTTGGTTAATAGAGAAAAAAATAGCATTTGAGATTATCCAAATAAAATCACACACCTTAGAAGCTAGACCCAAGGTAATTTCTCACTACTTGGAATAAAAACCCACTCCTCAAGGTCACTGCTTAATTATGTGCAGAAGACAGCACAGTAGAAGCACGTTACTTGTTTTGCAGGGAAGATCAGTCCTGCAGGTTGTTTTGGCAAATCTTACCCCAACATTAAGATAAATCACAATGGGACTGATAACAGTGAAATTCACACAAAACCAAATCAATCCAAGCCCAAAGGTGTTCTAAAAGAGAGAGAGAAAAAAAGAGAATTTCATTTGGAAGTTGGTGATAACTGAGGACATCCACATTGGCTCTACCAGAAATGAGATTGGGTCTACCAGCACTATTTTTCTCTTTTGCTGGTATCCTAGTTTTAAGTAAATTTTTGAAAATGTCAAGAACAAAAAAAGAAGAGATTTATTCAACTATTTGGAAACACCATCGTAACTGCTACTGCAACTACAGAAATGTTGGGAGTTGCTGTCAGGTGATGAAAAATAGACTGTGCCCTCTTCAGTAATAGTAAACAATGTTAGGACAAGATTTCTGATATTTCCCAATTACAAAGCACCTACTTCGAGAATTAAACTTAAGAGCAATAAATTATTTTTTCATATCATTCAAATTAACCCAAGTGAACACAGTTGGATCACATCTTTTGAGATTCATGCTGTGCATTTTACAAACTACACAAATGACAGCAAAGAAAAACAACTGATGTCTTCTGGACAATCAGTTGCAATTTTGATGAAGCTCTAGATTAATTGCTCACTGCAACACTAGCAACTCTTTATATCTCACATGCTTGCTATTAAAATTCACAAGATCATGCATTTTCCTTGGATTCCATTTTAACATCTTAGTCTGAAGTATTTCTCAAGAAACTGCAACTGAGCCTCCACTGTGGAGTTCAATATTAAACTGCAAATATAGTAGTGTTAGGAACTAACTCCTTTAATTCAATTTTGAGAAAAATTGAAGAGAAACAAATTATGCCCTAGTTTGGATAGCTGATGTTTAGCAACAGGCTTTCTGCAGTCCCCCTACTGAACTAGCTGTTCTTCCAAAAAGATAAGATAGATATGGGCAAACATGTGAGAAAGGAAGCCTAGGATAAAGAAGTGTTTTGGGACAGGATATCCTCAGGACACTGCTTTCCTTCCACAGCAAACACTGCGGAAAACCAGGAGTGAAACAACAACAGGCTGTTCAGGTAAGACTAGAAGTGTATCATCAGATCTGGAGATTGCGACAGGAGAACAGAAACTGCTGGATGCTATGAGTTGGGATTGCCATGCCACTCCCTGGTGAGCCAGTAGCCCAGAAGAGACCTTCTCAGAGAAGGATACGATGAATTTGTAGAGTTCTTAAGACAAAGATAAAAATAATTCACAACAAGATGCTTGGATTTCAAGGTGCAGCAGCAGAGCAGTGTGTGTGACAGGTGAAAGATAATCGCTCAAATATATTCAAAACTTGGTAAAAACTCTTCCATATTTTGGGCTACACTTATTTGCAAAATGGCTTATGTGGAATGGAGGACACAGCTTCTGCAGACATATGGCAGTTATGGTACATGCCTCTAGCGGTGCTGTCTGAGTCCTGGAACCATCAAAACATGCAGCAACTAGAAAAGTGTAGTCAGTAGAAGTGTTATTAGTTCAACAAATTTATTCTGCCATTGGCTTTACCTTGTGTTTATTAAGGATAACTATCATTTATTTTACAATAAATTGTTCCTCAAAAGTATATAAAAAAATAATAATCCATGACTGCTGTACCAAGCCTTAAACATGAATATATGAAAAGAGTATCACGCTATGGACTTCTTATACTACAGCCACTTCTTAATCTCCTCCTCCAGAGTATTAGATATCCACTTCAGTGTAGAAGCAGCCCGACAAGTTCCTATTTTAAATTTTATTGATGTTATTTTTCATTCCAGACTAAGATTTAATGCTGATCTGATTTTATTGACCCTAAAGACTTGACACCAACATGAACCACAGTGTCTTTCCACCTTCATCCTTTTGTCCCTACATTTGCAGAGAAAAAAAGAAGTTCAGACTTTTACCATTAACTCTGCAGACACCTTGATTCATTCTCAAAAGGTAATGAGAGAGAGAAGTCCAGGCACACATTTCCTAATGCTGGCTTCGTCACTAAGTAGCTGTGACAGCTTAGTGATACAATGAATTCTTTGTACTCTATTTTCCAAAGTAGACATAATGCCTACCCTATAAAAGCGTTTTGCTAATGCTTTGAACTCACTGCATGCAGGGTGATAAAAACACTGAGCGTTTTAAGACATTTCTAGTGTTACAGCTGGGCAATATCTAGATAGAATGTAGTAGAAATAGTTGACTGCTAAAAGTTCTGTGCAAGGGGTTGTAGGTCTTATAAACTCCCAAAATCTCTCCCCAAAAGAAATCCATGGGCATTTTTTCTTTTCTTTTTGATTCTTTTTTTTTTTTTTTTTTAATCCTTCCCCTTTGAGTGAGTCAATACTGTAAGTACTGCTGGGTTGTGCTGCATGTTTGGGGAGGGTAAATCTGAAGAATTACTCTTGGCTTAACTTTTGGTATGTTGTACAATATACTGTAAAGCATTAGTATTGTATTAGAAACAGAAGAAAAGAAAAACAAATACCAACTTATTATCTAAACCAGCTGAGAGTCTGACCCGGCGAACAACTTTTGCTCTGAGTTTACTGGTGGTGTTTCGAAGAACTATTTTGTAGACTCAGCACAGTGAAGATAACAAAATAAGAGTAATGCGGCATAGCTTCAGATCAGGCTTGTGCTAATTTATTTTCTGAACTGGATAGTTCAGATGTTTCTTGTGCCAATAAAAGGCAAATAACAGCTATTCTTCAGCATGTTGCAAGACCAACAGATAGACCTCATACTACTCTTAAAATATGAAGATCAGTAAGGAGCCAGAGATGCATGGTGTAATATTCAGCGGCCCTTTGCAAAAGCCAGTGCAAGAGATTCACACGTGCACAAAAAGAGCAGTGAGTGCTGAAATAAGAAACTGTCTCAGACATAAAAGCTGGCTTTTAACAGGATGAAACAAACACCAGAGATTACCTAGATTTTAGCCCAAGCTCCATCTTGACAGCTTTCTGAGAAATACACAACACAGGAATGGCTGCTGAGGAATCTGCAGCCTGAGACAGCTTCACCAAGAGCTGATCCTGCACTGGAATTTTAAGTGGAAAGGAAAAGAGGCATGGATAGCTATGGAGAAGGTGTGACATGAATAACTAACACAGAACTTCCGAAAAGAATGTAAAACGCAGTGGATACCAACAGCAAGCACAAACAGAAGCATGGGAATTGGCACTTATAAAACACGATGGGTCAGCCTGGAAACTGGGCTGATACAGAGGCAAAGAAAGGGCCTGAAGTTTCATTATGCTCCAAGGAGCAATGCTGTGAACAGGAGAGCTGCTCACATATGTAAGAAGCCAACTGTCAGCCGTACAAACTGCTCAATACCTCTGTGAGCCCACCAGCAGGAAGATCCACCATTTGTTTTGTAATCACTTCTATTCTGACTACAGACAGCAGGAGCCAACCTGCAAAACACAGACCAACTCACAACCCACAGATCTAAAAAATTCTGCATTTGAGAAAAAGCTGGGTACAAGCTTTACAGTTCAAGACCTTCTACTCAACAACAAACAGCTCAGAAGGTCACAGTAGCCTAAATTCCACACTCATTATTCAATAATAAGCATTTGTGCAATGTATTTCTCATTTTCTGTGTCCACATCATTGGATTAAGGTAACTAAAAGATAATCTACATACAGATAGCTACAAACTGCATTGTGCAGATGTGCAACATTAGGTTCCATGGAGCAAAGTCAAACAACATCCACTCTTTTTCCTTAGAATTCACAGCACTCTGAGAGCATCAAGAAAAACGTCAAAAAGGTAGGACTGTACTCTTACTTGCTTTCTGTTTTGTGTCATAAGCATTCAGATTCTCTCCAGTCTTGGAGATTAAAGTTTCCTCTTAGGAGAGAGTAACTCTGAAATGACTGCAGGAGTCGCAGGATGAACATCAAGCCACCAATAGGGTGAGATTTGTAATAAATTTTTGAGACCTTGCAACACAAAACAGGAAAAAAATAACTAATGATAAAGGGCTTGTTTGCAGTAGGAATTCAATTTATCAGGAGGTCTAGCCACGACATACCTCAGTTTTGAAGCCTGTGACCATGATTTTACACATGTGCATACAAATGCTGTATGTGTGGACTTAGTGCTACTTGTCCCAAATCTGAATCTTGTCAGACGTGCTGTCCAGGCCTGCTAACTCAGATCACTGCTTCCTCACCTCTTCTGTCGCAGGCCTAGACAGAACTCAAAAAATTTCTCTTGCAGTATGACAGTCTCGGATGGAGAAGTGCATTGCAATTCAGCTCCATGCTAACCCTTTAACAGTATTTTTCCAGATGCTCTTAAAACACTGCACACACCTAGATACTGAATGTCAGCAGTAGTAGTAGACAGAAATTATTCCATTCATCTTGCAGACCAGAAAACTAAGGCAGGAGTTTGGGAGACTTTGTCAACATAAAAGAATATCAGTATTTGGCAGTATTCAGCTCTGTATACGCAGCAATAAAAAGGCAGTGAATCTGAAGAACTAAGAAGTGGTTAAAGAGAACAACAACAGAGGGTATACATCGTCTGATACTGCTGGGGAATTTGCTGGGAGCTGAAATACCTATGAATATGTTCTTTCCTGAATGTCAAAACTCCTTGCCTTCCCCAGAGTTCTTCCCAAGATAAAAGAAACTTATCTGACTTACCTGTGTCCCAGTATTAAAGAGGGAAGAGAGAAGAACATCACCCCCCAAATTATAGCAGATTAAAGACCAAAGATTAAGGAGGAACTGGAGACATAACTATTCTTTCCAAAATCACCTGAAGCTTTTTTTTTTTCCCAGCGTCAAATGAAGCAAAACCTTTTAAATCTGCTAAGGCTTTCTACTAAGCTTTCTAATTTTCTTTGAACATGGAACTCAAATTCAGAGGATGCAAAGCAGTAGAGATTTAAACAAAAGGATTTCCCAAAATGTATAAAGCACAAAGCCCAGGTCTGCTACTGTTTTCTCTCTTTTCTATAAAGAAAACAGGAAACTAGACAACAATCTGTTAGAAAGTGGAGATCATGATGAAGGAAAGCATTTTAGCTGATAGCTAAAAATAAAAATTCAAAATTCAAAAAAAGATCTTTCAGAGCAAATTGTTCATAGCCAAAGTGACCTAAGCACACATGGCTGTCTAATAGTATCGATTTTGGCACTCTGCAGGGAAGGAAGCTCTTCTGGGGAGTAATGCATTCATTTACCTAAAAAGACCCAGGGAACAGGAAGAAGTCATAAAATCCATTAGCTGGAGGTGGTCAAAAAATGTAAGTCCTAGAAAGAGTTAATGGTACAGCACTCACGTATATTTCTGGAAAACAAAATATTAGAAGAAAGAGAGACAAAACCAAAGACCAATCTGAAAAAGCATTCCCACTCAGGGCAGCACTTAAGCATGCACTCAATTTTAAGTATAAACTTAAAATGTTAATTAAAATATATTTAAGTGCTTTCCTGAGTTGAGGTCAAATAATTCAATCAGATGTTAATGAAAAAATGGCAGTATTTATAGCATTCTACTTAATATTGCAATGCAGAAAAGATTATTGTGTAGGAGGCTGTATGAGGCAGAGATTGAATACTATTGTAAGCGTACACTGCAGCTACCAAACTGCACAGAATCATAAAAAGGAGTACTTCAAGGGGGAAAAAAACACTATAGCTTAACTGGAGCATGAACAGATTGAGATCATAGAAAGAATGTGTTTTAAGTTCAAGCTTCAAGAAAACAAATATTCTAAATATGCACATTTTCAAAAATAAATATGTCCTGGTATTAAGAGCTCAAAGGAAGAAAATGTTTAGCTGAAGGATGCAGCAACAGAAAAGGATTTAGGCAAACTAGATATGCTAAAACAAATTGCAAAAAAAAAAAAGGTTATTGAAGAAAAATCAGTTTCTAACCACAGAGGAGGGAGTGACTAGGTTTCAGGTGGATCAAAGTAATGTTATACTAAAATAATAGCAGAGAATGTGCCATACTGCCAAACCTTCATAAATACAAACCCAAGTCATTCGAAGACAACAACTATTATTCTGCATTTCTATAGAAAAATGTTGTATTTCTTTTCCGTACTGTACATACAAGAAATGCACACAAAGCATAAGAAATTCAGACAAATAGTAAGAATAGCCAAGGTAATTAAGCCTATTAGGATTATTATTCTTAATTACTTCACCAAGGGTCAGAATGGAGTGTTTTAGAGATATCTGACATATCCAAAGAAAATTACAAATGCATAACCATCTGATACTTTCAACCACCGTTTGAAAACTTCAGAAGCCAGTTTAGAGATGCCTACTTTAGACAAGAAATGAAGTCAAAAACAGCTCAAAAGTAAATTAAAAAGCCTGTAATTGTTAAAAAGGTCTATGTACATAGGTTGCCCTGTAAGTAATGCCTCCTATTTATTTCCATGGAAACAACAACCGACACAAAGAACACAATGACACTATTTGGTAGATCGAACTCTCAACCACTATTTTTCAAAACAGTCACCACCATTAGCTGTGTGTTTTTGCCAGCGATGGACAAGAGCCTGCATGCTGCACTTGTAAGAATCTGCACAAGTGGAGGTGGCCCACATACACCGTGACTGCTGCTGAAACACACCACCCACTGCCTCACTGTGCTCACATCCACTGTTCGGTCTTCATAAATGTTCAGCAAGCATCCACGAATGTCAATGGGCGCCATTTTTTCCTGCATGGAGGATCTCAGTGCCACACCTCTGCTTCACGCACACTACCATGCCATTTTGTCAGACTGGCCCTCTGCTGCCATCTGTCACACGGCAACAAAATGTAACAGTTCAACATCTGCCGCCGTACCACCAATGTCCGCCTCTGACGTAGTGGGCCAACATAATACAGTAAAAGGCATTACTTTCAGAGCAGCCCTCGTATAATGCAAACATTAATCTCAGAAAACAGACAGCCTTAATAATAAATCGAGTGAGATGTTTAAGCATGATTTTCAAGAGACAAGCAGACTTTAGAATACGAACATTCAAACTAATACAGCTGATGGAGAGGAAAATAAATTATAGCAATCGATATGCAAGAATAAAATCTAGAGAGCTGTGGTTGGAACTGGAAAAGCAAATAAACAAAGACATAAAAACAAATAAATTCCTGAAGCAAAGCTAAGGCAAGCAAACAAAGAATCTGCTGGGAAGAAAAGGAGAAATGGGACAAAGACCACTTACAGAAATAATATCAAATAAATGTTAAATATGTCCTCAGTGGAAAAAAAAGCAAAACTTACACAAATACTTATCCTGATCCCACAGCTATTTTCAAATAATAGAGATGAGGTATTGCCAGGAATCAGGGATCAAAAAGATACTGAAGCGGCAAGTTAAAGATAAATCCATCAGTAGAATTGGACAGAACTCACCTGTGAGTCCTGGCAAAGCTCACTTTCTGCATGGAGGAACTCCTACTAAAAATCTACTGTAAAGCAGTTGTATCACAACACTCGCACAAAAACATGCCTCAGTTCCTTTTCCCACATTATACAGACACCATATTTTTGCCAATTTGCAGGTTTACCCTCTGTAACACTACTGCTTTTCACGGCACAAAATAAAATTCCCTCATATGCGTTGCCACAATAGTCTCAGCTACAATTCCTCTCCTCTTGTTCTTCGCTAGATCTTCCCAGGATCACCATCTGAGGCACCAAATGCACACCAAATGCAACACTGAATGCTGGTGAGTCACCAGAACATCCCAACACAACCCTCCTGAAATACCACGGAGAAAATGAAGCGCTCTGCCTCCTCTTCAGACCCAGGCATCAGACCCCAGGAATCTGGGCACTGTTTTCCTTATCCTTCACGACATCGATTTGTATAGCACTTCATTATGTGTGACCATCCTAAACTTAAATACATGCACTGTATTATAAAGATCATATGTATAATTTTGGGATAGCAGTATTTATCTTTGTGGTTTTGTCATTTGTGTATGCAGGCCATTTCCAGCCACTGCAGCCATCAAAATGCAATCTGAATAAGAAGTAATTATTCAGCAAATCCATTTTAGACATGTTTCAAAAGTAAGAAAACACACTATGGGCACCTCCACTGTTCACACATTCCTCTGGGGATATTTTCAAAAGTATCCATTATGGGAAAAAACCCAACAACTCTGTAATCTTTACAATTTCTAGTACCTTTTCTACACAGAACAATTGCTATATGAGGCTGTAGTTTCACATATGGTTTAGGTGTTACAAGGCAACACCACAATGAGAGGAAGCCATCCTGCCCTCTTCTGTCTCTCATTCTCATCCCCAAACTGTGCCATGCAGCAAAACGTCTGTGTGGTTATGAGGTGAACTGGCCAAAGGGACTGATGTGGCTCAAAATCAGCCATGTGTGATCTGAAATCAGGTCAGTTCCCCAGTCTACTTGGAAGAAGAATGGGATGATCACAGATTTTTGAGGGACAACAGAAGTTCTGATTAAATATACAACAGTTGGAGTCGGTGACCTTTAAAGGCCCCTTCTAACACAAACCATTCTATGATTCTATATTAGACTCTTCTCCGTAGCTACAATGAAGTAAAATACCATTAAACTACACCTTTGTTTCCGGTCCTAGTAGTTCTCAAAATTTTAGATCAGACAGTTGTGACTGAAAAAATGGCTGTAGTCCAAGGTATACCTCAAGATAACATGGTCTGCTAGAAAGGTGAAGGAAGTAGTTTCCACATAGGTGGTCTGTTTGTTCCATTTCCTTTAAACTGAATTGTTTGGAGGTGCTCATGGTTCTGAATGCTACAGCTACTCCCAGGGAGACATAGAGGAGAAAGTCAGAGTTGGTAAACAGTCCATGATACATCCAATGCAAGTCACAGCTGCAGCCTCTCTCTCCCCCTCTCTTCCTGCCAGAGACATCTTCCATAGATTCTTTACTCTCTGTTGAAGAATCTCAGTCATGATTTACAACCAGTTTCCCAGGGAGCTTATTTTCTTCATCAAAGGTGACAGCAGAGCTGTTCTGTAGAGCAATACATTTCATAGCAATATGTTTATGTAAGTGCTTTTCTCTAAAAGGAAAGGATTATATGTATGTATTATTTACACTTCCTCTAAAAATACTATTCGCTACGCTTCAGCTGGTGACTAATACACATGCATGTTCTGCAGCAGCAAGGCACCACGTACAAGCTCTTCTGAAATATTCTTCACAAGCATTTAAGTATTCTGCAGAACTGGAAAGCAAGCAATCATTAAAATCTGACTAATGTTTGCAGTACATGTTTTGGAACTGTCTGATCAATTCTGTTAGGACAACCAGCTAGAGTAGCAATTGGTTGTATCTCACGCAGATGCATCTCTTTTTCTCTTGAAGTTCATTGAAAAAAAGTTCAGCATATCAAGAAACTGACTTCCAGTGAAATTATTCTGCCACCTACTGTTGTTTTTTGGATACACTAGAAGTTTTAATGTAAAGCTTACTATTAAAAAATCCAAATTAAAAAAAAAAAAAAAGTAACTTCCTTACGGGGAAAAAAAAATCTAATTATTAACCATGAACTACTAATACATTATGACCTTGTTCTGCTGTTGACTTCTTAAGTGTGGGAACCAAATGGTGCTCATTGCCAAGATGCGGGGAGGTTGGGGACAAGGGAAAAGCGTTCTTAAAAAAGAACTAGAAAACTTCATAAAACAAAGTATTTTTACGAATCTGCTAAAATTCACATAGGGAAAATTGTCAAAAAGTCCCCAAGGCTTAAAATTCCGCCCCTAAATACTGCCGCATGGAGGTATCAAATTATTATTTTTTTTTTTTTTTTTTCCAGAGTAATACTGAAATTCATCAGTCACACACTGCATGAGCTGGATGTAGGGAAAACATTACCAGTGGTATTGGAAAGGTAAATTCTCTCACACCTTCAACTAGCAGTAATGCAGCTGAGGATGTATGAAGTTTGACCAAGTCCTCCTAACAACACGGCAGTGACAAGAAAGCTCTCCTAGCATCGCAGGAGGAAACACTGATTGTGCAGAGCAAACACCAGGATGCTCCACACCTGCCTGGTCCCACATCTCCTCTTGTTACCAGGCCAGGAGAGCGCTGGCAGTTTCCATCCCAACAGCACTGCACTGAACTTGCCCAGCTCATGCGACCTGAGGGGATCACAGTACAAGACAGTGTGTTTAACCACTGCTTATATTGAACAGACATATTTGTCTGGTCTTCATCTAGACTAGGGTTTTAGTGACATTTACCATGCTAAGCATGGCAGCTGCCCACCTATAACCAACACCCAGTTGTACCTCCAGGCTTTTGACATCCCGCAACCTGGTGGCCAACCCCCTGCTTTTTGCAAAGCAGCACTCGTACAGCAGCTTCATGCTCTTACAAATAAGGTTTTCAAGCAGTTTCTTTTTTCTGCTGCAGCACACAGTCCCGATCTCAAGCCAAGGGCTCAGGTCCTGCTGCAGCCAAAGGGGCCAATGCAGCTGCAGAGAGCAGTGCAAGGCTGTGCTGCTCCCGCACAGCAATGAGCTGGGGGAGGACTCGCTGGCAGAGTTAGATGAGCTCCTCTACATCTTTTTCTCTTTTGGCCTTTATTTCTTGTCATTGAGTCTCATTACAGAGCTCAGGGAGCAGACCTGCAATATTATCGCTTTTTGTTTCAATATGAAATTCTATTTTTAATTTGCATACCATGGCAATAAGATTTTAATTAAATCTTTATGTATTTATATTTACCTATCAACTTTATCTCCATCTGCATCAAATAATTTCTATACGGTAAGTATCAATAGCTCTACATTTTGAAGCAGAATAATCATTAGGAGAAAGGCAAAGAAAAATCTATAGCAGAGCTAGATCCCAGTACAGATCCTGGCCTCTTCCCTTTGTAATCAATACTAAATAAACCTGGAAAAAGTGCATATACGCATAAAAATCAATTTTAAAATGAGATGTTTTTACTAGATCTGGTTTCAGAGAGTTGTGTTTTCTGTACCAAAATGGAAGGCCATCCTGTATAAACAATATTTTTTCTGCTTCTGAATTTTGTTATCTTTTTCTGCGTATGTAAATGCAGTTTCTACATTAAGAACTTATGCAGATGTTTTAGTTTTTACAGTAACCTAACTTCCTTGCCTGTGCAATAGATGAAAGCCAACTATCACTTCTTCCAGCCTGCCTTGTTGCATTCTAATATGCTGAGTTCGGAGTTTTTCCCTCACAAGGTAAGTTCCCATAGGAATTCCCACAAGGAACGTTATTCCTTCTGTTTTTATAATTCTTGCCCCTTTCAACAAGGGGGATTATGAGACTTTTCTGCTCTGAAGCCAGATCATCTATGATAAAGCAAAGTGCACTACCAAGGCCACACCCTATCATTTGATTAATTTGTTCTCTGACCTGTGTTTGATCACACTTGAGACTTGAGTTTTGAACAGGAACGCACCTGGACAAGGTGTAACAAGAGAGGTCAAGCAGGTGACAGCTCAGAGCCGTGAGACTGCCCCTGCTGATTTAAAATGTTAATTATCTTGGATTTGATAGTGGCAGAAGTTACACATGATGGCTTCCTGTAAGATAAGAGTGAAGGCATTTTTGACTTGGTACTTATTTTAACCGAGTGTTAACAAAAGACCACCAAAAACAAGACAAAAGGAAATCCAGTGCAACTGTCCATTTCATCAGTAAAATAATCTGTAACACAGCCACACTGGGTAGAAAAACACCATTTCCCCACCTCCCCTGTGATTTGGCTGTGCTGGAGCTTAGAAACTCTTAAGATCTCTTACTCTTATGTATGTACATGTATAAGACATCATAATGGAAAAAGAATATCAGAAATGCTCATGTACAATGTATTAAAAAATATCCAATGACAGCATCAAATCTATAATTTATCACGCATTGATAAATTACATAATGCAGTTTCAACTACTATAGACTATATACAAAAGAAGAAATAATTTATTCCCCCCACTGAACTGCATCTATCACTGTCACTAAGTTTTTAAAAAGAAACTAAAGTACAGTGCAATAGTTATGAATAGGAAGGCAAAAAATCTTCACCCAAGTCAAACTGGAAAACTATTCCACAGAGGAAGACAGAGATGCTCTTCTGGAATTTACCTGGAACACCTAGATTTAAAACACACAAACAAACAAACAAAAAATCAGCAAAAGAGAGAGAGAGAGAAAGAGAGAGAGGGAGATGAGGAGAAAGAAGAGTGCTTTACTGAGCATAAGATGTTGAAATCACAGTTTTGCATCCCATTGATCACGTGTCCTTTCCAGCAGTAATCTTTTACCCTGGGACACTGGCTCAGACCTGACTCAGAGGGAAGCATGCCTCTAACCAAATTGCCAGCAACAGCTCCTGGAGCATGTTTGCAACCCACACACACGACTCTTGGGTTAGGGGGGAGTTACCCATCCATTTACTGACCAGACTCAACCCTACTTAACTCGTGAATTGTGACAAAAATCGCAGCCCGAGGTGATGTAGCTATGCAACTTACACATTATGCACCTTTAAGTGGAGTCATTAAAGAAAGAGTAAATGGAGTAACCTATTAATGAACACATCTTGCAGCACCTAAAAATGTGAAAACAAACATTTCATAATACGTATGAAAAGGCTTTTCAATTACCATTCTGTTTTGAATACATGGCTGATCTACAGCAGCCCCTGGCAACGTCTGCCAACATCTCAGCACAACATGCTGAGACACTTCTGGCAGTGCTTCCATTCCTCCACATATCAACAACAAGCCTATTTATTATCCAGCTTGCCTGATCTATAGTGCAATGCCGCCAGAACCTGAAGCTATTTCCTTAAGGTTGAATGAGTCAGGACATGAAAATGATTAATCTACACGGAGAGGTTTAAAAGCTGTGAGAAAACTGCTCTAAGTAAAACCTCAGTAAGGCCAGGTTGCAGTATTTGGAAAGCTGGGACTTTCCACAGGCCAACAGCACTGGGATACTTTGTTCTTTCACTCTCAACAGTGTGATGTTAACAGTAGACAGACAATGCCTATTTGTCTTTGATACTTAATTCAGTTTGGGAGATTCTGCAGGATACAGCTATGCACCTTTTGCAGGCAAATAATACCGCCGTGCCTGTGCTCCAAGCAGAATGGAAACCATGTCAGTGCAATGCCAAGACCAAACCAACACACAGTGCCTCTTTCTCAAGTTCAAAGCAGAAGCACAGCAAAGCCACAGCGTATAACACTGTTGATACTGACCTGGTATGGTGGAAAATAGTGTGTACATGCAGTAAATAAGAAAGACTTAAAAGAGGTACCTTGCACCAGCTTCCATTGCCTAGCTTAGAAGAAACATAACAAGCAAAGGAAGGTGCTGCTGCCTTACTCCTATGCCATCTAGAGGTTCAAGGGAAATAAGGCACAGACTTGGACAATAACAGAAAACAAGAATGCTAGCTGCCCATCCACGCAAATCATATAGCAGTAATATAACCGTTAGTGCTTAAAAGAAGCCTGGCACTGAAATTACAGTTAGTTTCTGTATCCTAACCACTAAAAGTGCTATAGTGTGTTGTTTCATTTAAAGGGAAGAGAAAAAGGCAAAGTCAATCCTCCTTCATTTCATACGCTGTGTACTTACCTATTTTGTAATATGCATTTGAATGTTAACATTTACATAAGCATACATACATAGATACCTTGTCCTTGGTATTCTGTTCAGTTTTTAAGAAAATGTATTGTTTCCAAATGCTGCTATTACTATAGCCACAGACCATGAGAGCTTCACTACAGAGATTAGTTACTGCAGGGACATAGAAAATATTCTCTCCATGTTCCTTTATGACAGAGCTGCCAAATCACCGCTGGCAGAGTTCACTGCCCATGAACAATGGACAATGTCTTCAAGTGCTGAGTAAATGATGGTGTTTGCAACTTTCATCAAGCTAGTAAGGTCTAAGACCTCGAACTCGTTTCACATGAATATGAAAGGACAATAGTAATTTCTGGTTCCCCATCACCTGGCAATAACCAATGATCTAAAGGATTCTAGTTTACTGCTTTTTGGCTCACCACAGTAAACAGTCACTGATAAGATTAGACTCTTGATTCATACTTCAAAAAACGAACTATTTCCCTTGCCCCCTCTTTCTTTGCTTCTTCCCTTTGTCCTTCACACACACACACCCACACACACAAAAAAAAGTTACAGTTGTGCTGTAATTTGTTCAGCAAATCTCTTTACAATTACATTTGAAATTGTCAGGATTGTCATTTGAAACGGATTCAAAATACAGATTCTTACAGACTTTGCAAACCCACCCTTTACAATTCTCAAAAGGTGGAGAAAATTAGGCTCAAAAGAACATTGGAAGTATCAGTACGTGGTTTAGAGTATGCAACCTATCATCCATAACACTGGTCAGTGTGGTCACTCCTAAAGAAAGCCACTCAATGCTCTTGAGTTCATCAAGACATCTACCAGCAAAAGAAAATCAGCAGTAAACAAGTGGTAGTGATTCTAGTTAAAGCGGGCCTTTATCCACCTCTTTAAGAGCTGACCTTGATAAAACAGTCTCCATAGCGAATTTAAGGAGGCATGAATTTATAACGTAAGAACTCATGGCAGTTTTCATCACCTCAAATTATGAAGTGATTTTGATTAGTACAGAGGCTCCTGAACTATGAATTCTGAACTACTTTATTGGCTCCCACTTCCCTCACAAGCTGCTCACACACAATCACAGTGGGCAAATTTCTTCTTTCAAGGTGACTAAGTTCAGCAAAGCACAAGTCTGTGTCTTTTCCTCACTAGTGTTTGTATCCAAGTACACACACAAATGCATTCTGCACTGGGAGAGTAGGGTTCTGTGACTCGCTGTGGTCCTCGCCAGACCTACTTTCTATGAACACCCAGAAGACCTACAGGAGAAGCTGCAAGGTGTCCTGCACGTCTTGCACCTTCTGTTTAGCATCATGTGGTCTGTTCCAGACACAAGTGAAAGCCTGCTTTAGATCAAGATAGATCATCTTAATAAATAAAACACACAGGAAAAAGTAGCTAGCCAAAAAATCTGACTTTGTCTTTTAGTGTTGGGTTCTGTCTCTCAAACCAATGTAGAGAATTGTTCACAAGCTTGGCTGTTGTGAACATTTCTGTGTTTATCAACTGCAAAGGTACTCTTTACTGATTAAAGACAATTCTCCTATCGGGTAAAGATGTTCCAATTTTTGTCTTCTTGAAACAGCTCCAGGAGACACCGCTCAAGTTCATCCTCCTCAGACACAAAGGTGAGATTCATCTACTAGCTGTAATTATCAAATGACCTGTTTATAAGGCAAGATCAACTAACAAGAAATCACCACAAAAGTAGGCTACCTGCTCCACTTCCCCCTCTCCAGAGCACTTTAAAGCTTTGCTGTTAAGCCAATAACATTCTCTGATCACTGAGACATGGGCATCCGCAGAGCATTACAAATGATGAAGTTGCAATATAGCTAAGAAATAAGGACACGGGACTCTGAGTACACCAAGGTAAGCGTGAGCTCATCACAAACTGCATGCAACGCATGGCCCACCTTTTCCTAAAAGCATTTGTTCTCAAAATGGGAGGAAAGGATAGGCACTTTCGTTTTGTTCTTCTAGAACACAACCCTTCATCTACAGTAGCTAAGACAAAACATAAAATAAGGTTCTTTGGAATAAGTTTTAGAATTATTTTTTGCAAGATTAGAGACATATACACATCTCCAGACGTGAACTGCAAAAATTAGGGTGTCTGAAAAGTATAAAGTTTATAATGCTCTTGTTTTGTGTTAACTCTGCTTCTCCAGATGGGAAACAAAAATACTGACCTCTTTCCTGAGAGCATGACTTAAAAAGACCTAAGAAGTATAGACTTTGACCATGTATTAATGCTCAGTGAATTCAAAGCCTGAGTTATCCTGGACCAGCACTGTAGTCTACTAAAAAAGATACCATTCAGCATATTACAGTTTCCATTTTAACTCAGCTAACTTTAATCCTTACTGTAGGCATTTCATTCAGCTTGGACAAAAGCAGGGTAAGCAGCTGAATTTTGATGAATTTTCTTTTGAGTCAGTTCACCACGGAACATTATCATTAATAAAGCAACATTTGTGTGGCAAGTTGTCAAGGTGCATTACTCAAAAACACCTTTTGCAACAGAGATTTTATACAACAGAAATATTTCTCTTGACTTAAGTTCTCTTAAGTTTTGGGGGGGCAGGGGGAGGTCCTTACAGAAAGCAGCAGACAGAACGACAGACTGATCTGCTGAAGTTAATCTCATGTTTCTTACTCTGCGCCAACTGGCAAGTGGTCTGTGGCTCATGTGAAATGAGTGGGTGGTCACAGTCCAGTTTGTACTAGACATTTTTCAGGATCACGGAAAAATAAAGCAAAACACTGCAATTGGCACCAAGCACTGCTCTTGTTAGCAGCTTTCAACAGGCCAAGGACCAAACAAAACTGAATGTCTAAACCTTTCCCTCCTGCAGAACTGGACACAATTTCAGGACGAGATAATAGCGAGCCTGTTTAAGAGGCAAAGTTTGCAATGCCTCTGCTCTGTCACTCTGTTCGGAGGGCAGCGAAAGCAGAAATTTGAGCCCTTAGGACAGCGACATACTTTCTCCACTCTGATAATTTCCCTGACTATGAATATCAGCTGAAAGGCACATGAAATCTACAGCTCTGATCATTTTTATAGGTAGATCTGATCCTAAAGTCCTACTCTGATATTATATAAGGTTATAATCCATAAAAATGTAAAATGTTTCTTCTTAGTGCATCAGGCTCAACAGAAGGATGGGCATGACCCAAACCGTGGCACTCTTGCTAGGTTTGAATTTGTTTTAACAAAAGCTGTGAAAAGTAAAATCTCTTCTATAGAACTTTATTTATAGATGAACAACAGTGCTTAACAGCAGCTTTTCTACATTAGAGAACTATGTTACAAAGGTTATCCTTCTGAAAGAGAGCCAAACACTACAGCATTTAAGTTCAGTTTCAAATTTAATACAACACAGACTTTTCAAGCACAAATACCTTTAAAGGAAACCATATGGTAAAGGCAGACTTGCTTTTCCTTAACAACCTGGAATGTTTTCATTCTGATCTTAAATGTAAAAAGGGCTCAGGACTGGGTATGCAAAATATTCTCAGAGGGCTGGACACCCCTCCTAGGAAGAAAGGTTGAGAGAGCTGCGCTTGTCCAGCTTGGAGAATAGAAGGCTCTCGGGAAACCCCACTGTGGCCTTCCAATACTTACAGGGAGCTTATAAGAGGGAGACAATTTTTTTACGTGGGCAGATAGTGATAGGACAAGGGGTAACGGTTTCAAACTAAAAGAGTAAACATTTAGATTGGATATTAGGAATTTTTTCACTCAGAAGGCAGTGAGGCACTGGCACAGGCTGCCCAGAGAAGCTGTGGATGCCCCATCCCTGAAGGCACTCAACACCAGGTTGGATGGGGTCTTAGGCAGCCTGAGCTGCTGGGTGGCACCCCTGTCACAGCACGGGGTTGGAATTTGAATCATTTTTCAAAAGGTATCTTCCAATCCAAGCCATTCTATGATTCCTTATATTTCAAAGAAGAACATTCACTGAGCTATAGTGTGAAACGCCACCATTACATGTTTTAAACTCAATATATTAATTCAGCTTGGCCAAACAGCATCAAAGCAGCTACAGAAAGGCAAGCTGAATTGTATTCTGTTTCCAGCATCAAGGAATGAATACTGAAATAATACATACTCACACACATATTTTAAGGATTTGCTTAGTAGCTTGTAATTTTAATAACAGATTTAAACAAATAATCTTTCAAGTTCACAACAGCTTTTCTCTCACCAAGCAAAACTTTTGTGGGAATGCTGCCTAACTATCCAGACAAAAATAATGACCCAACGTATAAGATTAATAAAGAAAACAGAATATGGCTAATAAAGAAAGAAAAACAATTTTTTCTCTAATCTCTTTACCATTTTAATCTTAGATATCACTTGCAATGACTGTGGAATAGATATTTTTAGGCCATAGTTTGGTTTTTTTTCACAGTCCCCCTCCCCTTCCCAGTTTTCAGGGATACACCTGAAGGCACAGAACTGTAGAATCAAGGAATCACCAAGGTTGGATTTGTAACACCAGTCAAATAAAGTGCGTTTTCAGCATAGCTGACTGTACATGTTTGATACAGAAGTTCAGACAGCTGATGTGTCTCAGAGATCAAACTTTTTGTGATCGTTTTTCATTATATAAGCACAGACTTAAAATCATTGCAGTAATTACGAAATTAAGAATTGCATGGATTGTAAGAAAGGTTAGTAACATGGCAAAACAGATAAATTTGCACAGAAACATCATGTACAAAGATCTAATTGACAGTATCCTTTATGCAACATTAGCAAAGGCAAGGATGTGTTATGGTAGGATTACTGTGGTTCGCTCAGCTACAATTTCTTTTGTTTAGGCTCACCTGTATACAGCCTTGAATAAACAGGAAACCTCTTTCATCTGTCTGATGATTTGTATCAGAGATGAAGCCTTTCAGGGGATATGCCATATTCTAGGTGTATAAAGTATGTTGACATTTTAACAATCCATCTTCTTAACCTGTATTAGTCTAGCAAGCGCAGACAACTGGAATCCCTGGCAAAGCTGGCTGAAACTTGCCTCGGCCTGATCAGTAGCAGGAAGATCCTAAAGTACTTTCTTTCCCTGGGTCTCTCTCTCTCTTTTTTTTTTTTTTTTTTTTAAAGGAGCAAGCTTTCTGAACAAAAAAAAAAAAAACAAACAAGGAACAACAAATACAGCAGGTATACTGCACTAAGCATACTGCAAAGTTCCATCTTTGTTGCAAATGGATGACTGCAGCAGAGGCAGCCACCCTGTTACCCGCACCACTCCAGCATCAGCCAGGGCAAGGTGCAGAGAGGGCAGAGGCTGTGGGGCACTGCTCAGGCTGCTGGGAACAAGGGGTACCTAGTCAGTTTGCTGGCCCATGTGTGCCTATGCATGCAGTAACTCTGCCTGAAGCAGTACTGTAGATATATCGTAAATGTAATAATCGAGAAATCCATCCGTTATAGTCCCATATTCCAAAAGCAGCAGCTTTTCTTTTGAAGCTAGAAATTCTACTGGAGAGATGAAATCAGAGGGTCAGGGAAAATATATTAATCTCAAAAGATATTGATCTGAATTAAATTAAAAAAAAAAAAAAAGAAGAAGAAGAAGGGAAAGGAAACAACCGATATTCACATTTGTATGAGGATTTTTCCCACATACCAAAATAGATTCTTCCAATCTTTGGACAAGATAAGAAGCTTTCATGACTGACTGATCAAACAGAAGCCAAAATATTTTTAAACTAAATAAGCCAAATAATAATGGAGTGCTACAAAATGTAATTTGTTATGGCATATATGGTGCTCCTGAAGTCCTCCATTAAAGTTGGTGCACAATTTTTTAAGCAGTGGAAAATGTAGTACTGCAGCACAAAACTTGATCAGGTTTTGAAAAATAGCAAAAAAACCCCAACCAGACGAACAAAACCCACAACTAAATATGTATGTATACATATCCAGCAATATTCAGTGAAAGAAGTGAAATGAAGTTCAGTGGAATAGAACTCTGCTGCCTACCCTGTTCTGTGATGCTTGCATTTCCCTTAAGGTATATGTACATATGAGTATTCCTGAATTTCAAGAAACAGATCATATCATCCATGGTTGTTCCAAATCTCACCAAACTCCAAAGTAATCACTGTCAGCAGCTGCAGAGAAAATACTTTTAAAACTGGTTTAAGATCTGAAGTTGCTCATATAAGGAAACAGGTTTGGATTATAACACACAGCATGCCAAGAGCTGTTACATGAGTATCTTAATTTCTTCAGACCCTTCATCTCTAAATACAAGACTATACAGAGCTACTTCCACAGCCTTCCCGTAGGCTGGGTTTCCACTCACATTTTACACAAGCGTAAGGTGACACTGATGCCAAAAGGAAGACTTTAACCTGTTTTAGATCAATGGTGCTGTTCCCTTAAAAACAGGGAGAAAATACATGACCAGCTGGCGGAGAGGATGGCACTGATTTTTCTAGTAACATTGTCCACTTTAACCTCAAAAACTGTGTGCAACATAAATAGATGTTTAAGTGTTTTTAAGGCCTGGATGTTACAGGATGAACCCTGTGTGTAAACCTAAGTTCTCCACTGTCTTTAAAGTGTAGCCACACCTGGGGTTGGTAGAAAGCCTCTTTTAGCAGTACACATGCTATCCAAGGGTTCAGCGCAGAAGGGCAGAAGCCAAATTTTACAGCAAGAACAATAGAGGTAGGCAAAAATCAGTAACAAATTGCGCGAAAACCTAAAAGAAATGCTTTAATTCTATCAACTAGTCTGGGTCCTGGCCTCATGCTTCATCACAAAAACCTTTAAAACTAGAATTCTCCAAAACCATGCTCCGAAATCTACTGTCCCACTATGATGGGGATGTCCTATACGCTAACGTTTCTGTGGAGATCAGGCTCCTCTTTCAAACCCTGCCCTAGCCCCACGCTTCCTATCCCAGGCTGTTTGGCAAATTCAAAATTGGTGCAGGCAATGCAGGCAGATCAGACCTAGCACAAAGTAGTTAGCTGTTTTTAAAGCAAACAGCACACCATGTTCTATTAATGTTCTGAGAAAGTTAGGGATGAAAAAAAGTTCCAAAAGAAAGAAAAAAACTCAGTTTTAATGACCAAAAGGGCTTAGGGAGAGATTTAAAGAAGCAGCTGTGCATGGCCTCTTTAAATAATAACTCAAAGCATAACAAAGGAGATCAGAAAGTAAATTTATAAAAAACACTATATCAACGACAACATCATCTACAATGAACTGCACTTGTGGTGGGATTCATTTCCTCATTTACACTTCCCTCAGCAAAAGGTGCCTGAAATGCAGTTTGCCTGAGTGAGGTTTACCAGATAACTTTTTTCTTTAACCTTGCAGTAATGGAGTACCAAGGTGAAGAAAAATAAACAGAGGAGGAAGACCAGCAGATGTTCAGAGCCCTGGAACACTCATTCCTAATATGGAAGGATAAAGGGTTAACACTGCCAGGATCTGATTTTGTTGTTCCAGAAAAACAGAGGAATTGCAATAGTATGTTACGGACCATGGAAGCATTCTGCCCACACCACGCTATGCTGGACATGTTGACATACCCCTCTAACAGCGAACTATATCAAGCTATAATAAAAAACTTGACTGGAATTTTGGAAGCTAATAGGGGGAAGAAATATTTACAAGCAGTTGAAACGTTTTCCTTTGTTGCTTTTTAATCCCAATTTCTGTGAGGTATTAATGAAAAAACTATTTTAGAGCTGCATGTTTCCAGTTTGAATAAGAAAACTTCCCTAGCATCTAGTTCATGTCAACTCTAACACCCTATGACATGCTTAAGATGTTGCTGCAGTTCAATACCAACCTTAAGGAAGGCCTATTTGCCTGCTAAGAAGTGACTGAGGTGAAATATAAAGTATTTTCCTGCAGGAACTGTTAAAACTGACAGCTATCAAAACCACCAAAACTGCAGAATCACTGATGTCCTCAGGAACACTTTGGAAAACATCATGTATTTATCAATACTTGAGTTAACATCTCACAATACAACATATAACTCAATTACAGCTTTCAAATAATTGCTTCTATAATAACCACATGCACCAACCACAATGTGATCAAATTTAACACCGGAACAGTATGCAGTCAGACAGTGGTTCACAGACCGAGCTTCAGGCTGCTGCCTGCAGCCTTTGGCCAACAACCCAGAGACTCACCCACGGTCATTGCCCCATGAGTGCAGCCCAGAGGGTCATGTACTTATGAACTTGCCTAATCCCATTTGCACCACCTGATTTATGGGTGGCTTCTCCTTAGGCTTTTTCATTTTCAATACTGAAAAAAAGTATATCTGATTTTAAAACTCTTCTGACAGCTGTTTCTGGAATTAACAGAAGCACACTCTTTAGCCATCAATAACACAACTATTCCCCTATTTCCAGTCTCCTCTGTTTGCAGATTTCCAAGCTACTCTCGAGTAAAACATCATTTGTCCAGTTCTTGAACTTAAAAGACTTGCACATGGATGCTTCCTCTGTAATAAGATACAGCAGCTACTGAACATCAGATTTAAACATATTCCCTGAGCAATTAAAATTTGTACAGATATGAATGCCAGATGAATACGCCAAAGTCAGAAAAATTGATATGGGACAAGTCAGCTCCAGGGTTCAGCTACTATATCTTATTGTACTGTGGCTTTGGTACTTAATTCAACAAAAGCAGAAGTGGATCTACATACAAAGTACAATTTTCTTTCCATAACTGAAACAAAAAACTCAAAACTATGTACAGACACAGACTTGAATGCAAGTTTTACTCTTTCTGCATCAGTGACTCAGACTATGGACACCACACCATGCAGCAATAAGTGGTCTGCAGTCCCGTCAGTCACCCTGGTGAATTCATGGCTCAAAAGCATGAGATGCTCAGCTAAGGCACTTCCACATATTTACACAGCTACCTTTTCAAGGTAGGCCTGTTATTTATCAGCCTTAGGCATGTATACACTGTGATAGTAAGGAGCTACATAAATGCCTACCAAGTAATCAATCATCTTTTCCTTATAGTAATAAAACATTACTACCCCTTGTAGTTAGGGAAGAAAATGTGGGGAAAGCTCAGATCCAGCTCCACTAACAAGTCAAGTGATGGTGAAGGTTTGGGATCCTTACTTTCTCAGAATTCCTTCAGAGCTGGATGGAAATACTTTCAAGGGAGCATTATTTCTTGAGGAGAAACAGAAACCAGGGGCTAGCACGTATGTGTGTGCTGTGCAATGCATGTAAAGCTGGACATAAAAAGATGTGCTCCCTGGATCTGAGGCTGGCAAGTAAATCAGCTACAAATAAGAAACTGTGTGTTGCCATGGTACAGATTTGATGCCTTGCTCTAACTTCAAAACAGATAAAAGAAAGGTCCCACAACTTAATCTTGCTCCAAGACTCAGAGTTTTTCTCTAACACCTTACATGAAGGCAAATGTTTACTGATTTTCATCACCTAGAATATAAAACTGCCATCAGCTGGTAAAGTATTCCAGCCACTACCAAGTTGGGATGTAATTGAAATGGCAAACTACTGGTGAAGATTGCATAATCTCCTGATTCATTCAGTCTCTTTCCCTAAGCCTTGACAAACACATCAGAGACTACAACAGAAAGGTGCTGGTTAACATTTACACCGCTCAGAGCCTCAACAACATTGCTCATTTTCTCAGGCTCACCCACACTAATGGTAAATATCAGTTTCATGGACAAGGAAAGGGCCACGGGAGAAACATTAAAAACAACCAGAATGATTACTAGTTTGTAACTCCAACCCTTAAGCCTGAAATTTGAGTAGAATTCCTTTTACTTTCTTTAATGAATTCCTCTGCTTCTGTCATGCAGCTAGTCCAACACATTTCCTCCTGCTACGATTATTAAAAAGGAAAACCAGCTAGAATAAACATCAAAGAGCCGACATTATTGCCTTCTGGGAAACCAGAGTATTTTTCAAAGCTGCAGATAAAAAATGACCAGTGAACTTTCTGATCCCTTGACAGAAGTATGTACAAAACCTGACGTAACGTGATCACTACCCAAAAGGCCATATTTACATGCATAAAATTTGGGGAGCAGGACTGCAACTATGGCTGGAGAGAAGTACAGGAGATCCAAACCACCCTGCACTGAGCAGGAAGCTGTATTGAGCATCAGCTCAATACTTCTTCCTTTATCTTCCAACCCTTTGCAACCATACCTCCACAGGCACATGTACCAGAAATTCATTCTACTTAATTTTAATTTATTCTACTTCAAATAACAATAAGGGTGTTCAAAAACCCTTTTATTTCTAGTCCTGGCACAGACAACAAATCCTTCTGAGTTATCTCATGAAAATAGTTGTGAACTAGTGTACTACTCTTGTTACTTGTCAGCTTCCTCACAGGTAAAAACAAAGGCAATGTTGGTAACACGAACAGTATTGCAGAATCATCGAATCACCAAGGTTGGAAAAGACCTCCAAGATCATCCAAGTCCAACCATCCACCTACCACCAGTACTTCTCCACTAAACCACATTTCTTAGTACAGCATTTAAACACCTCCAAGGACGGTGACTCCACAATCTCCCTGGGCAGCCCAGTTCATTCTAGTGCCCAACCACTCTTTTGGAGAAAAAATTTTTCCCTATGTCCAACCTGAATTTCCCCTGGCACAACTTGAGGCCATTACCTGTCGTCCCATCACTGTTACCTGGGAGAAGAGTCTAACCCCATGTCACCACAGCCTCCTTTCAGGTCACTGTAAAGCGGGATAATGTCTCCCCTGAGCCTCCTCTTCTCCAGACTCAACAATCCCAGTTCCCTCAGCTGCTCCCCATAAAACTTGTGCTCCAGACCCCTCAACAGCTTTGTTACCCTTCTGTGAATACACTCCAGGGCCTCGATGTCTTTCCTGCAGTGATGGGCCCAAGACTGAACACAGTACTCAAGATGCAGCCTCACCAATGCTGAGTGAGAAGGATGATCACTTCCTTGCTCCTGCTGGCACAAGCCAGGATGCCGCAGGCCTTCTTGGCCACCCGGGCACACTGTTGGCTCATGTTCCGCCAAGCATCAACCCATAGCCCTGAGTTACGTGTTTTTGATAAAACCAGAAACATTTCTTGACCATTTATTATTGCATAAAATCCCTCAAAATTATAAAGTTAGGCTGACAATTGAAATGTTAGCTACTGTATTGCAAAAGTTTTCCTAAGGCAGAACAACAAAAATCAGTGTATGACTCCCACTGACTTCAGCGTCCAGCACTTTAGATCTTAAATTCCTTTCCTTTTCAAATTCCATTTCCTCCTTTCCAATCCCTTTCCTTAATTCCATGCTATTGAGCACAAGTAGGTAGTTCTAACCACAGGACAAACTTCCTGGGGGATTTAGATGGATTAAATAAGTGTTAACTCCAGACCACCCAGACTTGCATCTGCCATTTCTAAGGGTGAGAGACCACAAACAAAAAGAAAGCCCAGTACCCCCTAGCTTTGGAGCTGAACAAAACCACAGGGTCCCAACCCCTCACTACAGGTACTCCATGCATGCACATGGACCTCTGCAATAGGTCTCTCAGCAACTTCAAGCAGCCTGTGTGTCCCAGGCATCCATCTCCTGCTGGACACAGCATGGTCCACCTGCACCTGCACGCCCAATTCTCTGCATAGCTCTGACCCAAACTCAGTGAAATCATTCCTGCAGACTAGATCAGGCTCTCCAGTCCCTGAGCAATATGTCATTTCAGCTGTAGGAAGATGTTCCAGAAACTCATGCTGGGGATGAGCTGGTTAAGAAACCACGGCTGAAAAAATGTAATAGCTCTAACCCTGTGGTGTAGTATTTCAAAACGATTTTGTTGTACGCTGTGAACTTGTGCTGACAGACACTGCTGACTTAGGTAAGGAGCACAGCTTTGCCCAACTGATGACTGACCTGAGCAGAAGGCATTTCAGTTGAAGTTTAACTTCTGTACACAAGTCATGTCACACTGTTGGAAAACCAGGGATGTTGCAAGTGTGGGAAAGCCCCATGCCATTGGCTCGTTTGAGAGTCAGTCTGCAGTCCACAGCCTAGAAACAACAACATTATCTAGCCCACGGCAAATGGCAGTCAGCTATTGCTCAAGCGTTCTCAAGGCTGCAGAGCCAAAGACTGAAGTTACACAATCAAGATAACTTCTCTACCCTGCCCCACTGGGCAAATGCTTGCAAGTTTTCATCCGGATGAAAAACGAAAAAAAAATATCAATATTTTCTTTGCTACACCCTTGAAGTTTCACTCTGCACTGAACAAAAGAAACTAAACTAGGAAATGCCAATTGCCATTTTCATTGGCATGAGACTTAGGACTTCAGTCATTTTGTTGGCAACATTCAACAGAACCAGGAAAATGAAGGTGGATTAAAATAACTATCATTTACAACTTCATTGGCCATACACAGAGAGGCCTACAGGACTATCTACCCTATTTTCCTAGAAATAAAGTACTGTCTTCTCTGTAGTATATTTTCCAGTATATCAATCTAGTCTGGTTTTAAAAGTTCCAAATACAGGAACTTTTGCCAGCTGTATGGAAAATTTACCACATCCTTTCACTGGTACTTGGATCTTCAGCCAGTGACAATCACATGTACGGAACTAAGCCAAAAAGTTTTATGCAACATATGTTTCATCCAGTACAAATTATTTCTACTTCTAATGCCATAAAAGCTATTCGAAAAGTGTAAGTTAAAAGAGAATGCATATTCAAGGAAAATTATTTCCATGCACCAACATCTTTCTAAGAATCTCCAAGTCAGTCTTCATTGACTTCAGTGCCTATTTCCTGATTTCCATTTTAAGGCAGCTGCAAGTGTTTTTTTTCAGATTTTAGAAAATCTTCAGTCAGACTGACCACTTGCATTACTGAAGACTATACAGAAAATATAAAGCAATGCTAAGAATGGGGCTAAATCTGCACGATAACTTAATCTACTGATCAGACTACGGATTGTCAAACTCAAAGGTCAGAAAGTTTCAAGGAGTAATGACAATCCTTTATTCATGATATCTCAAGTATAGAGCCAAAACTTCACTGTTTTTTTTTGAAAATAAATGGAACACCATACAGAAAAACTCAAGATCACTATTTTATTAAATCGTATCTGAAGGAAGTGGTGAATAGCTCTAAGAAATGTCAGCTGAAGATCAAGCGAATCATTGTCAAGTTAAGTAAAAATTGTTCTTCAAAAACATTAACATAGTATTCTTTTCATATTTGGAAATGCTTCTCAAAACAAGGGATTTTTGACACAATTCCTATTTTCTTCTACGCGGAAGCATCTTGAAGAGGGAAAAGAGAAGAAGGCATGGAAATGCCCATGGAAGTGAAAAATCCTGTGTTCAAGAAACATTTAGATGTTGCACCAAAGGACGTGGTTTAGTGGGGATATATTGGTGGTAGGTGGGTGGTTGGACTAGATGATCTTGGAATTCTTTTCCAACCTTGCTGATTCTATGATCTGTCTCTTTGTTGTCACCAGCTTAGAAAAACATTAGAAGAGAAAGGTAGCCTTTGATTTTATAAGTCCCATCTATAAAAAGTTTTGACTTGACGCTGCTGCTAGGTACAATGAAGTTGGTTATAAAGACTTCACCACTTAAAAAATACTGTGCCTTTTAAGTCCTGGTTTTGCCTCTAAGTTACCAATATTCTTTTTGTTGATGTTTAAACACCATTTTGCCTTCAAAACTGAATTTTACTTCTTTCTTCAAAGGTTTGCTGATTCCAATCCAGCTAGAATGACCCTCTTTCCCATCCTGTAACCAGGGATGCAATTGAAGTCAGAGCATGCCTTCAAGGACAGAACTTGATTTCAAAGGTCTCAGTCTTTGCTACAAGTGTTTTACCAGATCTAGCTGAAGTGAAAACACTTCAATGGATATAAATGTTATCATACATCTGCAGACACTGGGCAGAACCAACAATTCTTTCTGGATAGCAGCCAGTGGGAGATTCAAAGACTGCAAAGTTTTGCAAAAGGAAACAATTTAGCCACCAATAACAAATGTACTGCCCCTAAAGAATGGTGTCATGGAAATCCCAGCACACAGGATTGAGATTTTAAAAATTACATGCTGCACTGCTAACTAGCTTCCCAAACAACCCTTCAAGAGTAATTCTATACTCAGATATTAAATGTATAAAGTTACAATAATTTTTCTCTTCACATCTATAAGTAAAGTAGGTGTGCTTCTCAAAATTTAAAAGTTACTTCTCAGGAAAGATAGCTAATTCTTCCCTTCTTGAACGTGGCTGTATCTTACAATTTCTGCTTCTACCAGAAAACCAAATGGGTAAATGACATGACAAGGCTCCAATGCCATTTTTCCTTGTTGATTCTAGTCTAACATACCCAGGTGGGCTTTATTAAAATAAGACACACCTACAAATTCTACAGTCATGTCTCTGCAATCATGGCGTCTTTGCCACTGAGTGACTAAGAGCACTGGAATCAAACCAAATAGTAACCCCTCGAATGACAGCAGTTTCTGTTCCCTGTGTAAGGCAAAGGGTCCTGCCTAGCTAACTGTACACATACATCTTAGTTACAAATTGCAGAAGAGTTATTTGCAAATATTACCTGCCCCCATGACAAAACTCTACCACGTTAAGTCAAGCAAGGCTGAACACATGGACTACATTAAAGAGATGTGCCATTTGAGAAGCAAAACAGACAGAATTTCACCTCAGCCTGTTCCAGTCCCCTGCTCCCAGCATTCTCTTATTTAACAGACTGTGTCCACTACAATGTTCTTAGAATGTTAATTACAGTAATTATTTTCCAAAAAGTGCAAGAAAAAGCCAGATCTTCTATTTATACATAGATTTATCTTTACCATCTCCAACATGTTTGATTTGGTTACACAAGGGGCAGTGAAAACATCTTATACCTCACATAACCATACTTTGGTGCAGACTCTCTGTCCAGAAACACCCACTCCACATTGCAAATATCTTGAAGCCACTGGACTGTGTCAGAGGACATTAGCTGCTTCTGCACCAGCATTTAGCACAGCTGTTTGGCTGCCCGGCAGTTTTCTTGCAGGCCTTTCTAAACAAAAAGGTATGCTTATACAAAGGTACCCTCTACCTTGATGTGTTTTATTTCTCTTTCACAGCTCCTTACTGTCCCTTCTTTTGAGGGACACGAGGGCAACACATGGCTACAGCTCTTGTGGAAATTTCTTCTACAATTTTAGGCAAAGGAATGTCTTATACTTGAACATGTCTAAGGAGTACCTCCCAGACATCATCTAATATAAACAGTGTATTAGATTATCTCCAAATGTCTGCTGGAAAACACATTTCGGTACATGACATATGAAAGAGAATAAATTGCATAAAACAGTTGTTAATAAAAGCATTTAATGTCTCACTGATATTAACATAATTTGATCTTCAGATATGACAAGTATCAAAGTAGCATAAGAACGTACATGAAGCAGAATAGTGTAAGGTAGCTGTTCCACATGACTGAGGAAGTTTATGGATGCAACTCCAATGGCAACTGCTGCTTTATTTGATCCTGCAGATTTACTAAATTGAAAGCTTCTTGTTTATTCTTCCAAACTACAAGAATAGTATAACTACAGTTTTGTTTCCATAGTTAACACAGCACTTAGCTACTCAATTAATGTATACCTGTTATAACTACAACATATCCTTCACTAGAGCTTTTCACCGCAGTCTAGACTGTACCTTAGCAGCCCTGGATATGTTTTGGATTGGTCATGAAGAGAGTGAATGCACAAACACAGGGACATGAGGAGACAACATCATTCCAAGAAACTGTAAGCTCAGGAAATCTGTCTAAAGAAAACAATGCCATTTAGGTTAACTGTTCTTCCTTTTCAGAGATACCATCAAAACTTCAGACACCATCTCACAAACAAAAAGCTGGAAGCTACTAAGAAGGTACCAATGAATTTCTTAATTTTTTTTTCTTTGCTGTCAGAAGAGAAAACTAAACTGATAAAATCCAAAGTACATACACCTTGTGCATTCAAAAGAGCCTAGATAGAACTACAAGTACCAGATGAGAGACAGCTCTCCCATCTGTTTCTAAAAGAAAGCAAGTTCTCATTCATGCCTAAGTGGGCGACAGTAAGGGAAGGCTTTGATAGCTTTCTCACCAGTAAGCTTTGTAATTGTGCAAGTTATGGTTTTAACTGTAAAAGCAAGAATACAATAATCAAGAAAGAATTTCTTTGTTTCCAGCATCTCTTCTCCCTCTGAAGCACTAATTTTGACTGCTGCCAGAAACTGCATGCTGGTTTTAAGAGACTGACTACATCACAGCTTACATTAATTTGAGTTCACAGTATGAACTCAAGTATGAACGGGTAAGTATGAAAAGCATCACTCTCAGACATTTGTTGAAGGATCACTTCAATAGCTTTCTTCAATTCAAATACATTGTTTGGGGGCAGAGAGGCTCAAATAAATGCAGCTTAACCTTGTCAATGTAACATTTTCTGCAAAGCTTGAACTTCTTGAAACGGAGTTTTTTGTCTGCACCTACGGCTGTGAAAACAGCTTCAGGATTAAAACCACTGCCTACGTGCCATAAGAGAAGACCAACATGGCCACCAGAT
Source organism: Pavo muticus (assembly GCA_016647715.1). NCBI lineage: Eukaryota > Metazoa > Chordata > Aves > Galliformes > Phasianidae > Pavo > Pavo muticus. The sequence continues at coordinate 1,613,105 of JACDJE010000054.1, read as the reverse complement.
CAAGATTAGAAAGATTACGCACATGAAAGCAGTTACAGTGGTTAATCTGCTACTACACCTACAGTAACTGGGCGTAGCTGCACCCTTTCTAACAATGTCAAGGTTGTATTCATTTAGCCATCCGAGACACGTGAAAAGACAAACAGTTTCTGGCACTGCAATCCACTCTGGTCTATTTAGAGCATGTGGCTATCTCAGCAGTGATTCAGAGCAGGAGAAGGTTGAGGTCACTCCTCAGCCAGACGTGATGACTTAGGACAAAAATATTTTAACTCTCTGTGGGTTGGGTGAGTTTTGATTTTCAGCTGTGCCTCCTGCAAGCAGAAAGCAGCCATTTATTTAGTACAGTATAGAAGAGAATAAATTATTCCTAACCTTAACAGACCTTCCTCTTCCACAATTACTCAAAACACACATCACAGTGGATTCAACTGGACCTGCAATAGTAATAAAGGCAATCCTCTGAAAAAAGCTGAGCATCTGGTGGCTTAAGGCATTTTATTTACTTCTTCAAAGGAGATCACATGCTATCTACTTATCCACTGGCCTCTGAAGAAATTGTTCTGGATAAAAGCAATTCCAGTTCCTATATTCACTCACCAAGAGTAAATAGATGGCTGCAAAGGAAGCTCCCACATGCAGCACCCCGCACACGCTCGCCTGGCCTGGGCACAGATGGGGCCGCTGTGGGAGTAGAAAGTGATGGAAGAGCGATACAACTCATTATCTTCTCCAAAGGGTTATTTATACCAAATCAATATTTCTTCACCAAGAAATGTGCGTTCTGTGCATAAACTGGGCACTGCACAGTGAAATATATAAGTATTAAATACAGCTATATGGTGACATACAGCAGCTCACTCAAAATATTAGTAATTATTACAAGGAAGGTACCAGAAAACAGCGATACTGACAGGTTGGGCGCAGATCACACAGCTCTGATGCACAGTTTTCCTTATTCTACTACTACTACTATTAATTTTTACTACGCTGTATTGGCGGATATGGATGAAGCTTTCCTCAATATTTCATTTCTCCTCTACTCGTGTTATGAGCACTGCTCAACAGCTGCATTTTGTATGCCAGCGACCTTGAGAGAAGAGGGGGAAAAAAAAGAAAATGCTCTTATAGCACGCTTTCGTTTCCTCATGATGTAATGGCCTACATACAGGAAAATCAGTAACAATTTTCAGAGCAGTATGTTAAGTCTATCTTTATCATTTTAAACAAATGTAAATCCATAGAAATAGTTGTGTAAAAAGCTGAAGCGCAGTGTATTTACAGTTAGAAACACCACAGGGCAGTTTTGGGCAAAAACTAGGGATGTCCTAGCCATGAAACTCCAAGAAGCAACAGGCAATGTACACTGAGATGTCAGTATAAGGCAAAGAACACCCATGAGCGTGGAAAATGTTACTTACACTGAGCATAGCATGTGGACACAGAATAACTGCAATAAGGAAATAGGATTTTTACTGAAGAACAATTATGATATTTCACAGAAATGTTTCAGATACGGAAGAGTTTTAAAGCAGAATCTTTCCCCAGTGTAACAACTGAAGTGCTTGAAGTTCTTCCTACTTGCTTATTGGCTGTCTTTTCACTTCTGAACTGTGAAGTTCACTACTCATTTTTCCTATATCCAGTGCATGCAAATTCTGAAGTAATGAAAGTGTCCATACTGAAAGATGGTGTAAAAGATTACAGCCTGAGCTGCACACTGCAGGTTAGGAGATACTTTGTGCTTACTGTTCATGCCCACTTCATCATGTATAAACATTCTTAAGCATACAGCTTATGCTGGACTGTTATAACTGGGTTTACAACATTCTAACTGCCAAGAAAAACCTTATTTTATATATTGTATACAGTAAATGGCAGATATGCAATCAGATATACCGATTTTTTACATGTATACTTTTAAAGTTTGAGAGTTAATGTTACTTCCAGCAATTTAGGTCCTTCTCATCTACCAAGCACAGCAGCCAGTTCAGGCAGGGCTCCCACAGCAGTTTCCTTCCCCACGTAGCGGTGACAACCAGAGCAGCTTGCATCAATAGCATTTCCAGCTTTATTAGGCTAAGGAACTGCTCAAAATTTAAACTAACCCCACCCTTCCTCCTTTTTGACCAGTTCTTCTAGTTGACTTCCTTTTCTGAGTCAGCTCACTGGTGGCCTCAGGGAGTGCTGTGCCAGCCTTGCTGACCGGAGGAGGGGAGAAGTACAGCCCAGAAGTGACATTTCAGAGGTCACAGAATCACAGAATCACAGAATCACAGAATCACTAAGGTTGGAAAGGACCTATAAGATCATCTAGTCCAACCATCCACCTATCACCAATGGTTCTCGCTAAACCATATCCCTCATCACAGCATCCAAACGTTCTTGAACACCTCCAGGGTCGGTGACTCCACCACCTCCCTGGGCAGCCCATTCCAGTGCCTGACCACTCTTTCAGAGAAGTAGTATTTCCTAATATCCAGCCTGAATCACCAGTGACTCACTGGTCACCAGTGAGCAGGGCACAGGGATGCCACAAAGATTGCCACAGCCATATCTGCACTGCTTGAGGATGGGACTGACCCTGGTGGGGGGGGAGTTACATGAGGATTCTGTTTCGGCAGCAAGGCAGGCTTTAGAAAGCACCATCCTCGCTTACCTTCACCTACTCATTAATGTCTCATGGCATGTTTTTTCAGAAGGTTATTTTTAGCCTGGATTTTTTCCCCAAACTGTACTGCACAGTGAAACCATAAACACTTAAACCAACGCTGAACAACCCCAACACGAGTAAAGGAACAAATACTCACCTTTCTAACTGGCCCCACTAAAAAAACCCAAAAACTATCTGTACTACACCTCATTACTGCAGTTCAGGCAGAAGCTTAAATAGATGCTTTAAAGTCAGCTTCCTTTATAAGGGAGTTTGCCTTTTTTATGTATTTTTAAATCCCATACGAACAGCTGTATTCACCTCTAAACTTTTGATAAATCAAGTGCACAAATAAAAGAAAATGCCTACCTTTTATCAATGATTTAAGCAAGCAAATTTCATAGAAAGCAGTAATTCTATTTTTATGAGATCAGCTGGTGCAAGTTACTACAAAACAAAAAAAACTTTTCTGGCAAGTTCCTCATCAGTTGGCTTGAATTTTTATTATTTACGACTCAATTCCTGTTTACTGGTACAGGATGAGAAATGAAGGACAAAAACAAAAAATATTTTTAATATGATCTTACTTCTATAATAAGAATAACATTTTCAAGCTCCAAAATCAATTACATTGCATTCCTTGGTAATGTAAATAAGAAAATGACACTTAAAACATGAAATGATTCTTAGAAAGTTAGGTATCATCTGTTTAGTCAATTGATCATTACTGTAAGTATGCTACTGTATGTACTGTGCTGGCATATATTCTGGTTTTATCACCTATTGCCATCTGAAATCTATACCAAGTATGTGATCCTTCAGTTTCACTCTGGATGTATCTCAGGTTATTTTGTTTCTGGAATTCCTATTTGATAGGGAAAGTATTATAGTATTATGCAAGACATCTATAAGATACCACCTGGAATAATACGCATTTCAGAACAGAAGAGGATTGCTGGAATGCGGAATGGAGAATCTAGCACACAAGGAATGAATTTAATCTGAATTAGAACTTGAATTGAATGCAAAAAGAACAGCCCACCTCACTTGACCACACTGAAGCACTAACATATACTTCCAGGGAGAAATCTCAGAAGAGGAAAGCAAATTACACTGGCACAAAGTATGCCATACACAAAAGAAGACGTTCAGTACATTCCTAAAGGTACAAACTAGGCAGAAAAAAAGTGCGTAAATCAGAAAACACAAAAGAAAGGTGTAATCATCTAAGAATTAGGGCTCCAAAACATCCTCCTCTCCTCCCCAGAGAAACATGAAGAAACCTCCTAAAAAGCTTTGAGACAGAATTTCACTAGTTTGTGAAAAGGGGATGATCATCATAGTTGCCTGTGAAAGCAGAATGGTTCCAGCAAATCCACAAAGTTCACGCAGGAAATGAAATCTCAAAATAGCGTCTGCTAGCAGCAGCAACAGGCACACAAAGAATCAATTTTAGCTTCCAGGGCACTTCAAATACAGGACATTTTCGTACCATGATCCCTACCTCAAGTATTTTCCACTTACTCCTGTTGAACTCTCAGTTCACTGATCCCTACATAAGGCATTTCAGCCTGATAACCCTACAGAGAGTTAACTGCATTGTTTTGCTGCCTGTATTTTCTTCTCTGCTCGTGCACACGATGGCAGAGCAGAAGAGCTGACAGCACCCAAGCCAGCTCAAGGGCAGATTAAAAAGCTGTACAGGGTTGGTCCTGCTGGGTGCAATGAATGTAGAAACTAGAGCAAGGCGTGCCACAGGAGCAAAAAGCTGGGTGAAGGGACTGCTACATCAGCTCATGTCATCCTTGAAGCCACAGCCTAAGCAAGTCTCTTGAATTCTTTTGAAACGTTTTTATGGGAAGTCATAGAGAAACAATTCACCGCTGTACAAGTAGTGGTAGATAAGAAGAACGTGATTGCATACAAAAGTCAATTTAGAGTGCTTCAACACAGAAACAAGTCCAGTTTCTGATATAGTCTGCAGCAAAATAAAAAAAAATATTGTTTACACAAAATTCCCAGACATATTACATTCCACTTAAAAATAAATAGAAAAAAAATCACAAAAGATCAAATTCCCCTCCTTGCCAAGTCCACACACTCACACACTGAAGTAAGTACGCCTCAAACACTGTGACCTACTCCTTTCTATCAGCTGCCAAGCAACACTTTGCTAGGAGGGCACCAATGTTTTGCAAAGCACTGTATGTATACAGAAGAGACATTCAAACTAAGAAGACTTCATTAAAAAGTCTCCATGGAAGAGACTCTCTTTCTAATACAGATGAAGATAACAGAGTGTTCACACATTCAAGCTGATGGTTTTCAGCATTTCCTGCCAATGAGCCCAGCAGTTCAATACCCAGCCTTTCTGTTCCGGCAGTTATTTGCCCTGACGTGTCCACAGAGGCAAGGGCAGACTGAAGGTACCTTTCCACAGAGCTCAGCACAGATTACTCAAACAGCACAGCAATTCACCCAGTCCTTCTCGTCCAGCTGAGGACAAGGAGGTTATCAGCCTGGAATATATGATCAGGCCTTTCTCAAGCAGGCTACTAGCAAGAAACACTATGGGAAACCTGTTTATTATGTTTCCACTCCACTGTTGCTGCCACTGAACTCCACCCATCCCTGATACATGTTTATACAGGTGAATTGCCAAAGAAAGAAACCCTTCCTCTGCACCTGAGCCCCATGGTTTAATTCTTCATTTACTCAGGTTCATAAAAACTGATAAAATGCCAAAAAGAATTTCCTCAGAGGTGAGCAAACAAGCTACAATAAAAACATGACAAAGAGGTAGCAAACAAGGCTATGGAAGTTAATTATTACCAAGGTTAAGTGTGTAATTTCTCTTTCACAATAAAGGTCTGACTGCCTGCACACGCTGCCAGGACAGCTTACAGAACCAGACGGGGCTGCAAGGAAATGGCCCAGCAGGAAGGAATCCAGGAGGCATCCACAAAGTCTTAAGCCTCTCAAATCCTTCGTCTCAGCTCAAGGCCTGATCTGAACAAGGGTGGGTATGAACACACGTGCCACTTTGTTCCCTCTCTCTGCTTCTTTCCTGTCACATAACTGAGAAGTGGGCAGGCCAGTAGGGAGGAAGCAGCTTCTGGTATTAGATAAGGAACCACAGCCTGAAGGACAAAGCTCCCCAGGAGCAGTAGGTGGTGGCAGCAAAGGAGATCACCAGTTTTGACACTTCCACTGGGTTCCTGCCAAGGTCTTCCACTTCACTCCAGAGGAGAATAAACCCAATGGGCACCTGATTGAGACCGCTCCTTGGGCACGACAGAACAGGGCCACCCATGTGCAGGCAGGCCAGGTGTCATGGTGCTGCACAGGATGACAGCTCTCACGTCACAGGGCTGCCACAGCCACAGGTCAGCCACCCCCAGCTCATCCCTTGGCCATCTCCTGATGCCTCTGATCTTCATCTACATGGACTCTCTAGGTCAAACACCCCAAAGAGTGTATTTGTTTTCTTATTTCCACATCACACACTCTGGCTCACCATCCCTCTAACATCATTTTTCCAACCACTCCCTGTAGAGCTGATTCCCAAACCATGGTCTGGAAACTGGTGGCTTTGGCAGGAACCACAGTTAAGAGAAAATGCTAAATTTGTTTCTCATGCGCAGCCTGCAATGAAGTCTGAGAGTTCACAGTGTTCTTGTGGTAAAAACCACCGCTTTTGGTATTGTTTAATACACATTAAAACAGTCACAGGAAGTGATCAGTTGCCTGCACACAAAGTTTGTGGTTAATCTTTGAACATCAGCCATAACACCGTCTTAAGGGCTGCCTCGCTGCAATATAGATTTCTTTACATGCTTTATTGCAATTATATTGCCTATATTGCCTATTAACTAAATTACTACTGGACTCACCGGCACGACTGGTGAACAATCAGACCTCATGTGCAAACTAAATGTTCTCCAATTTATTCTTTCCCAGCTGAAATTATACCTGGAGATCTAAAGGAGAGACTGCAATAAAGCAAGTAGTAAATCTCCAGCAGATATTTCCAGTTAACCTAAATGCGGGGGTGAAAGTACTGCATGCTGTCTAAACTGTCTGTCTACCAGAAGGTAGCAGAAAAAGGAGTCCATAGCTCAAACAGAGAAGCTCTTTCACCAGTGACAATTTTTTTGTAATCAGAGAATGGGAGGAAGCACTCCAGCACTAAAGTCACATTCATATACTTTTGCTTTTATTTCCATAGAAGGGTATTTTCATTTGGCTGCAAGTGTTTTCTCACTAAGTTTGCCTAAATTGATAAGCCCACACTGTGATCAAAAGGAGCAACACCTTGCTTCCCCTGTCATTTGTATTACTTGGTCCTCCTTTGTGTCAGCATTCAGGTAGATACGTTGATGGAAAATAACACTACTACAAAGAGATCCACAGTACACAGAATACTAAACAATCCTCTCCAGTGAAAGGCTTCAATTTCTACCTGATGACAAATACTGTACCCAAGCCAAAAGCATCGCTATGCTGCAGGAAAAAAAAAAAACAAAACATTTGTGATCCATATACTCAACTAACTGGGCAGACTGAATCTTCCTAAGACTGAAGCTGCTATTGAGATTTTCAAATTCCACAAAAAAAAAGAAGCTATCACAGCTAAGTGAATGCTGGCAACTTTAGCATTAGTATCAAACATAACCAAGTTAATATACTGTTTTAAAGCAGTATAGTAAGAGGAAAGTGTTTAACAAATGCAGAAAGAGATGGGAGGCTCACAGGCACAGCAAAGAGCCCAGGACTGAAATATCAGGGGGTTTTACATCTGTAAGCTCAGACACACAGTCACAATTCAGTTGGAAAAGCCCGCCTTGTGAGCGCCAAATTCACAGTGCAAAACACCATACAAAGTGCTTGCCAGTGATAATACCATCCTTCTTTTCTTTGTTAAAACAATCTAGGTATATAGGAAAGTAAATGAAATAGAAGACTGCTCAAGTAGACATGATTCACATCAAACAGATTTCTAAGAACTCATAAGATCATTAGGATTACTGCTTTTTTGTTAACTGTTTTCTTGGTTATCTGTTCAAAAATCTGCTGTAAATACAGGGTGAAAAAATGCATACAGCACTGTCTGATAATATATGTGGTCCACATCAGTTTATTTATAGCTTAATGTTTAGATTATGCGGTAAGTGTGGAGTTGGACTAGATGATCTCAAGGGCCTCCTTCTAACCTAAACAAATACGTGAAAAGATTTTTAAATAAGTTGTCTAATGTGAATTCCTTTGCTAGTATGTAAAAATGTTCCATTCAGTTCACAGTAAACAATCTACAAAAGGAAATCTAAATTTGAAATGTGTTTGTTTTCAGTTTTAAAAGGAAACAAGGCAGCAGGTTTTAATTTCTAATGGCTTTTGCATCATCTAAATTCCAGTGCATACTGAAGACAGCACAGATGATTTTGAAGTCAAACAAAAACAGATGTATATCAAACTTTGACATGTACAGCAGAGACAAATTCTGGTTTTCCTGACTGACTAATATTTCTTCATGCCCCTTATGACCATAGAAACTGGATAACCGAGGCCACTGACTACCTAATCTGCAATCTTGCTTCTAGCAATGACCAATGACTGAAACTTCACAGAAAGGACAGAAAGTTTGCAGTGACCTACAGCTTCTTATACAGTGTTGTATGCACAGACAAGTAGTTGGCAGTCCTACATTCAACATTTTGCAATCCACCAGGTGATAAGAGTTGAAACATAGTTGTCTTCATCTCTTTTTAGGATCCATAGAAGTCAAATAGGGAACTTCCCTTCCCCAACGAACACAACAGAACATTCTTATTTAAACCGCTCCACTACAGGTTGGCAGTATAAATTAGGCATTTTTTTTTCAGCAGTTGCCTTCATTTAATTCCCTAGATCTTACACAATTTGGTCATAACCTTTCAGAAGACATTGCTACAAATCTCAAGCACTAGCCTTCTGCCTGCCCTGGAGATTTGAGGCACAAATTTCCTCCCATCACCACAATACAGACTTCGTGATTCTGCTTCTGTTCCCTGAACTGAACTACTTAATCAGTGCTCTTCTGATAAAATCTATCTAGATATTTAAACCAGATACAAGAATATTCATTAATTGATTCCAAAGTTAGAGAACATTATTTTGGAGACCATGTGATATTGAAAGACCGAAACACTTCCATACACTGCTTAATTTTATGAGGCACTGAAGCAGTGGCTCTGCCTGTAGTCACATTCACAATGGTGCTTAAAATCCTAACTGCAAGTAAACAAAATGTATAAATAGCCCCAGGAATAAACGGGAACAACAATGCATCTACTCAAAATCATTCTGCGCACAAGTTAAATTCAATGCCAAAAACCAGTATGCATTTCAATGCTCCCTAGCCTGTCACATAAAGTTGCAAGGGCAAACTACCACGTGACCCTGCAAGCATTTTATTGAACTGCTAGAGGTGTGCAAACCAAGTATTTGGACAGGACATTCTGACCTATGCCTGATCTCACATAAATTCAAGAGAAACATCCCAGTGATAAACATCAAAGACTTTACAAGAGTACATTGAGGGCACCTGCATGAGTCAGTAAAACTCAGAACAGGCGAGGGGATTCTCTGTATTTAATGCACGCTTTACAGCAGCCCCCTAACAACAGACAGAATCACACTCTCCCAGGGATGCTGGAGCAGAACATGGGCAGCACAGCCAGTGGGTGCCAGCAGCCTGTTGCTTGGGATACAGCTGTTCTGCTTCATAACTGCTGGCTTCTGCTTAGTAGAACACAGTGTTTGTGGAAGAGGATCACACTTGATTTGGGGATTTTGCCAGTCTCAGATGCCTGGTATTTCTCTTGATATTTAAATTCTGTGTATTACTCAGTAACACATCTGTTACTGTTATAAGCATTTTTTACCTCAACTACATAAATGAAAAATGGAAAATTCACAGCAAGATGAGGAACCTCAGGATATCGCAGATTTTAAAATTATTTTTAAGCCATTATTACATTTTGAGGTTGCTGCCTAGCTTCAGAATGCTTTGGGTTTGTAGTGTGCTGCTGCTCAAACCATAAAGACCCAAGAGGTGATTTGCAGTGAAGGACAATGTAAGCATAGTACACTGAGAAAAACTCCATAACTGTAAAGCTATTAAACTGTGAATTTGACTAAGAAAAGCTGTAGAGGGGCCACTATTTGGCTTATTTAATACTGGAGAATGCAGTAGGTAATGGCAGATGGTGCTGCACCATCTTTCCAAGGATTAATTTAGTAAATCTTTTAAATCTTCTGTTTAGTGAATTTTTTTGGTCAGAATCTCTGCAAATTGCTTAAGTAAGAGAAATTTTCAGAAGCGTAAGAACAACAAGCTTAATTTCTTTTAAGCTGTTATATGAGGGTTGCAGCTGTTCATTTTACATGATGTGCAAGATACTGTTCTCAGCACAGCAATCATCAGAGATGCTTCCAATTCTGAGAAACCTCTAGATCTAGAGGAAGAAACTGACTGAAATTTTTAATGTAACCGATCATTATTTTCATTACTGAAGACAGACCAGGTTCACAGACATTGAATTGCTGTGGGTTTTTAAGGAGTGCACTTTATTGAGCAAGACAAAAATAAAGGACAGAGTAAACTGCTCAAATCTCTGACTCACTGAAGTTTATTTTGCCTCTGGATATTTTATGTCTGAAAAAAAGGTTCATTCTCTGGCAGCTGTGGTCTCTCAGCTCCTTGCAGAAGGACAAAAAGTAAATTTTACAAATGTGATAGAATGAGGAAGAAATGAGAGAGACGTGCGAAATGTTCTCAAAAACTTTCTGCTATACTTTGATTCTACACAGGAAACAAATCCTAGTCTTTAAAAACGCGTTTTTGAACCAACTCAACTTCATCTGAATCCCTTCTATTCATCCCCTAGGAGGGGCTAGGTCAGTGGAATCTCTGCTCTTAACAGGAAAAACAGACATTTTGTCAGCAATTATTTTTTTAAAAGGTGATGAGGAACTGATGGAAATCGGAGCTAAAGATCCTCCTAGGGTTTGTCTATGCAACTCTTTTCACTAACTTTTAATGTGTACTTTGCATTAGAAGTATGCACGAGATAAACTGCACAAAGAGTCCCTAGCAGTCAGAAAAGTCATCTTTGGGGAAATTGTGCCCTCTCTCTGGAGCGCAATGTTCCCCTACAAACATGGTGATTACCTAGAAAACAATTTGGCATATTGTTACGTGAACTGGAAAGTTATTAATAGCAGTATCCATTAAGAAAAAAGCATGGGAAATCTGCAATATCAGGAAAAGGGGACAGCTGGATATTCCAAGAATGAAACAGTTTATTTGTACAGAGTCTTCTACAGGATCTGGTCAGGAGATCAGCAGCAGTTTTCAGTAACACCGCTAAAAAAAGCCTCCTGTTCACCTGAATATACTTTCAAACCTTCCAGAAAAAAAAAAAAAAAAAAGAGAACAGTATTTGGTACGATTCCTACTCTAAATCAAGAGTTTTTGGGACACTCCTAAGTTTTGACAGGCCACTGATAATCAATTTCAATGCTATGAGCACAGCCCTCTGCAGGTATTTAAGCAAACAAAATTGTAAGGATACAATAACCAACAAGTTCCCCAGACTGCCCAGAAAGCATCTGAATTTGAGAAAAAAAAACCTCTAAGTAAAAAGTGATATTGCAGGCCCTGCCTATCAGAGGTTAAATAAAGAGAGATCCACAGTGCTGACTGCTAGCATAGAAACCATCTTTGGAAAGCCCAGCTGATTCTTAAGCTTCTTCCTGGATTTCCCTGTTCTCCTTTTCCCTGCGATTTAAAAGAAGAATGCTGTTCAGATGATCAGAAGATCTAAAATCTATTTCTCTCTCTCTTTTCTAGATCATAAAATATCCAACTTCTGTGTCTGTCCAGAACTGAATGTGACACAGGCCTACACAAGCAAGGGAGGTCCATGCAGTTTGAACTCTACAAGGCTCTAAGGAAGAAACATTGGGTTTTTTTTTCCTATTTATATCATTTCACTGTTCTGCTCATAGATTGCTCAATAATATTAGGTCTAGTTCTAATATTTCTAACTTATAAAAAACCTGAACAGCTACTATTTTAAAATAAATCTACCAAAAATGATTTCCTCATTCTTCTTCTGCCCAAAAACGTCAGTTTTCTCTTAATTTCAAAAATTGTTGTGCTTTAAACTCCAACAGGGTAAGCAGGAAGAACTATGTTATTATAACTTACAAGCTATTAGAGCATACAGCAATGACAAAAAAAGGGTACAGAATGGATTCCTAATGTTCTGGTAAGTCACAACAACTAGAAATAGACATTTATTTTGTCACAACTAGAATCAGATAAGCTAATTCTAATAAAAAGAGGAGGCACACAGCTTTGCAGTGGAACATAGAACATTTTCTTCCAAGATGCTGGGAAGACTCAAGATACCAGATCACTGAATCAGCAGTATTTTGACCTTATCACAGACAGCAGATCTGATCTTGCTAGATAAATGTTGGCAAACACAAGCTAACTCACAAAGCTGATCATTAAGATACCAGTGAATGCACTGTGACATCCTTTCTCAAAAAAAGAGCTGGACACTGAAGTGGAAATCAAGAAACTCTGAAAACCAGAGAAGAAAACCCTCATTTCTCTTTCTATTCTAAGGCATGATCAAACTTTATGTACAATGGCTGGATATTTCCCAATGTTTCCATACATTTTTATTTATTTTTAAGCCTTCTGCTCCTATATTTGCAGTCCTACTTGCAGTTATCTTAAGGAATACCAAATCCAATGCAAATCAAGTTTTTGAAGAATGCAGTGCAAAACTGGTCCTATAGCACTGTTACACTACAGGAAGTTGTTTTAGGTTGTCATCTAAGTACAAGGAAAGCATGGCTTGAAGCCAATAAAAAGAGCATTAGTTCTATCCTGCAAAAGTATCTTCGAGTGACAACACTTATTGTATATCCCCTCTAGAACCACAAAGGAACTGACAACAATCACAAGATTTAAGCTAAAAGGTACCAGATGTGCATATGGTATCTCATAGTCAATTTGGTCATTAAAAAGTGTACTAAGAGCTGTACCGGTGCTCTGAAAAAGACAACGTGCTGGTATGTTTTGGGCTATTCAACTTTCTCCACTCCATTACGTCTGTTTAAAAAGAGAAGTTTTATACTGCAAAGTCAAAGTGGTGTGGTTTTCTATCGACAGATAAAAAAGTAAACAACACAGATCTTGTAAATAAACGAATGCTCCTCAGATGGCAAACTCCTAAATTGTCCCATAAGTCATAAGTAACGCTACAGGAGCAAAACAGTTTTAAGCTGGGAACAAACTTTTTAAAAACAAATAATGAAGTTGAACTGTTCTCCACTTCTATACAGCTGTGTATGAAAAAAAATCAGCTCATTCATTTAATTAGAGGAAGAATATACCTTGGAAAGAAACGGTGTTTTGCAAATCATGAAAATTACAGTGCTATTTCCCTTGTAACTAACATACCATTACTGATTTCTAACGTGAAAGACCATAAAACTGTTTGGTGGTGGAAAGAACAGTAAATTCATGCTATTTGAAGATTTAAATAGAACTATTTCCAGTTTTATTAGGCATATCAAAATCATAGCTAAACCTCAGCAGCAGGCTAGTGCTTTTAGGAAAACTGTAGTTAAATCAGTAAAAGTTTATGTTTCTTGGCACACGGACACCATCCTATTAAGACTCTTTAAAGTCCTGTATCTTGGAGGAGGTAACATTTACTGTTTACTATACTTCTGGTTGTTAAGTGTTACCAGGAAGGTCCTGTTTTTCCATGACATCAGTTGCATTCCAACAGAAATGTGTGCTCAGGAGCTTCAGTAATGACTGTAGTCCCCAGGAACTGCAGCTCTGGCCAAAATCCTCTACACCTGCAGAGCAGCTGAGTAAAATTAATTTCAAGAAGAATTTACCTGTAACTTCTGATTTGGTTCCCAGCAAGTTAGAAATTACTATTTTTGTTCCTCAGCTCTTTTGATGGAAGCTGGGGTTGTAAAAACACAATGAAAACACAATCCTTTAAGTCTTTTAAGGATACAGATATATGAGATATCCCAATGTTTGATACTAATATATCCAGTTTCAACAGTACTACAAAACAGATAAATTCAGTTCTGATATGTTGATGGATCATACCTCCAAAAAGTATCATTACTTAAGTTTTAAAATAAATATCATAATGCTTTATTTCCTATTTGAAAATATTCAATACCATCCTAGCAGTGTTCTCACTCTTCTAGAGTCAAGTATAAAAGTTTGGGAACGTCTGGATTATGTATGAAGCTCTGATTCTGTCATTCCTGTATCCAATGCAATACGCTTCCTTATTTTTTCTCTTTCCTGTCCACAAATTATCCTCACCTTCATTAATCCACAGGCTGAGGTATTTCAAAATACCTCAAAATACCAAAATGCCTCACGTCTCTCTCTCATGTTTGTTTGTTTGTTTTTTCCTAAAATGCTGATTAAAATATTCCATTCCCATTAAGACACCATGAAAAGTCAACTGTTAGAAAAACATACAGATTCCATAGCCTTGAATAAAACCCCACAAGGGCGGGAACAATGTTCAGAGCAGGTGCCATACTGTTTGTAGGAAATAAAGTATAGAGCTACAGCCCAAAAACTGAGGGAAAACCAGAACACCATAATATATATCATCCTGTATACAGACAGCAATGAAGCATGCAAATGGTACCCATGGAAATATTTAGCAGCAGTAAAGTAGAACAACAGTTTTGAACTCATGTTCTATGTATGCTACTAATCTTAATTAATTATTAAGTAGTGCTTAAAGATCACAAATATTAGCTACTGTAAAAGCTGAGTATCTTTCAGGCTTTGTTCCAGACCTGCTTTTCCTTTGCACTTAGTCTGCCCCTTCCCTCTGCCTTGTTATATTCTAGTCCAATCATCATCCTCTACTCCAGCTTTTATTTTTGGACTGTCCAGAGCCAGTTTGAGCATTCCCTCCTCAAGATGCTCAGGTTCTGATTACTTGTCCTACAAGAAAAATGATGCCTTACATTAACAAAGAGGTTATTTCCTGTAGATCTCCTGTAGATTTCCTGTAGACATTTCCAGAAACAGATCATGATAGTGTCAGCTTTGTAATAGTGCTTCACATACACCTATAATGTAGTCCAAGCTGGTGCATGCATCTTGTTTAGACAATTGAGTAATTATCTATAAATATTTGGCCCATGTTAAACATCAGTGCAGTATCCCAGTGTGGCAAGTTAACCTTGGCTGGTCTTCAGGCGCTCCTCCACTCACACTTTCACTCCCTCTTCTCAACCGGAAGGGAGTAAGAAAGATGAAAAATCTTGTGGATGAAAAAGCTTGTGGTAAGGACAGGGAGACTGGTCATCAGTTACCATCATAGGCAGAACACGATTCAAAATGAGAAACTTAATTTAATTTATTGCCAATTAAAAAAGCAGTACTTGGGTTAAAAAATTGTGCCAGAAACTCTTATATACTTATTAATATAAATCATTATTTTCCAGTAAAAGAGAATTTTCTCACTTGCAAGTCAGTCACCCATTATGTTTCTCTGTCTTTTGTTTCCTTAACTGTAAAAATGGGCAGAAGAATAAACTAAGTATATTTTTGGTAATAGTTATCAATAGGTGAGTTTATTAAATCTCTACCTACATGACCAGGATGTGGTAGTTTTGCAAATTTACAAATGCCGGAAGACAAGAAAAAGGGTAATACTTGGCCATCAGTACTAAGAATACAGGCACTGAGAGTTGCTGTTGGGGAGTAGAGAATAATTATTGTACAGTTATCTTACCAAAAGTGTAAGGGACCATAAAGTTAAGGTAAAGACACCTGCCATTAAAATGAAGACAACTGAGAAGAAGACAGAAAATCAAATCAAAAGGGAAGTTGATGGCTCTTCCAAGAATCTGGAAATCATTGAAGGACATTGAAGACCCAGTGGACTTTTGGGAGTAGTGAAGAAATCTGTGATTTGCATGCAAAAATTTACTAGTTTTTCATACTCTAGAGTATTTATTTTATTTCACAAGTATTATACTTTATAAAATGGCCTTTCAGAAGACAGTGGTACTCTCCTCAACTGTCATGACACCCCACGAATAACCAATATTGTTTTAATACATTTAATGGTACTCTAATAACAAAACATATAAATACATTCAAAGTGCTGTTGTGTTATTAGCATTTTTCCTACATACTGTAACTTACATGCAATTCAACTTTCACAACTATCCAGTCTCTTCATAAATCAGTTCACTAGAACACAGAAGAACAAGACTCTAGCACTGACAAAAAAAAAAACGGTTTGTAACAGTATCTAATTAACCATGATCATCTGCTGAGAAAGTTGTAGCAATGAGATTCTCATTCTTTAAGAAATAGATCTTAAATACTGTACCCAGGACCACAAGACAATGAGGTGCAAATACTGTAAAATTCCTGTAACTAGAGTTTTGATTAGCTGCCTTTACAGTATGGTCAGAAAGCAACAGTTCACATTACATCTACTTGACTTAGTTTACATTGGGTATCTCCAGAGTTGCAAATTTACTTTAAACTGGAACTTAAACTAGTTTGTGTACACTTCAGACCTTCTTCATCCTTCTTACTATTTATGTGATTCATTCATCACCTACCATCACTAAAGAATCCTATCCCTTTGTCTGAAACCAGGGGAGAGTGACAGAAAGCTAGAAGAAACACGCTGGCTGAATCTATAGAGCCCTACCTACAGGTTATTCATCACTGAGTTTGATGCCTCGGAAGAGTCCATCAAATCCAAAATTTACTTCAAAAAATTCTTTACCACTGCAGCACCTTTAACACACGTGCCCAGACAGAGATCTGTTGTGTTGCCTAGATTATGCAAATGAAAAGAAACATTTATGTCTAACTTTCAACAAGGACACAATGTATTGACAACATAGGATAATGCAAAAGCTTTCTGTATTTGTAACCTAATCAAAACTTTTTACTAAGGTTATCTTTTCCTTTACAAACAGCTGAGATTAACTCATCAGGAAAACAGAAGCAAACCTCCTCTACACGAAGACCAATTAAACAACTGACAGCAATTTATTCCTTATTGCAGATAGCAACTTTTTCTCCATGGGGCATGAAATGAAACATACCATATACTTATAAACACAGTTCTATGACGAAAACACCTGCATTCACAGACTAGCACAGCTCAAGCAGCCTGGAAAATGGTGTGGACATCAGTATTATTACTACTATCTTGATGCAGTAAAGAACGATGAAATAAGAGACTCCCATGAACCAAAACGTAAAAGTTAATTTCTAACTGTACCATTTTTGACGCATTTCTGATTTCAGATTTGAACCTTAGAATAGTGGTCTCTCCTTTAGAAGTCCAAGCCTGCTCACTTGTAATGCAGTCTTAGGTCATTTCCCTAACGGTTTGAGGAAAGTTAGATTTGAAACAGACTCCAGATCCAACATGGGTGATTTTGACCCTGTAGATGACTTCCCCTTTTTGATCTCCTCCACCCTGCTGTTCCCTATCCTCTCCAAATACACACCAGCTGGCTCTAGCCCAGCAGCTTTTTGACGTCTGGGTTAAGTAGTCAGAAATGTAGAAGAACTTCCGGGATCTCAGTAATTAGTGCATTATTTCTTTCCCAGTCATGCAGAATAAATGTCAATTCACTTTATATTTAGGGTTAGTATTTACAGACATCCTTTATGCACTACAGAGCTGAAGATTAGAAAGAAAATAAGCTCAGTAATATGAAGGGGAAAAAGGGGAGGAGAACCTAAGCCAACTTAAACCTGAGCTAGTGCTTCTCCGTGCAGTTAAGACAGAAGCTGTTATGTCCAGCTGAACAAACAACTGACAGAAATTCTGAATAGCAGCAGCAGTTAATAAGCTTATTTTAAAATATAACGCATTCATTTCAATCCCCATGGAAAAGGTAATCACCAATTGACTTGGAACAGCACCAGCACAAGTTCGGCAGAGTCATTTCCTTCAATAAATACACTGCCTCTCAAGCAGAGGAGGACAGAATGGCACAGTTCAGCTGCTATTGCCCTGCTCACCCCACCTTGAAATATTTGTGTTGGGGTAGTGCTGTTCAGTGAGACCTACATTCCTGTGCCTGAGTTCTGTTGAGGTCAAACTATTTTCTTATCTTGCTCTGCTTCCCTAAAGAGAAGTTAATTACACAGGTTGAAAGCAGCAATAGCAGTTCTCCTTTCCACCGTGCCTTTCATGTCCAATGATCTGAAAACACACACTACCTCCTCTGGCTCTGGGGCTGAACACTGAATTTCACAGAACACTGCAGTTTACAGTAAAAACACAAAGCAGTCTGGATAGAAAATGAAAAAAACAAAACAAAACAAAAACCAGCTGTGTGTGACAACATTTATTCCATCTTGTATTTATGATAATGCAAGGTTCAGTATCTGGTTGTTTTTACCGTACATGTATCTGCACTGCCTTACAGAGACCACATGAAAATCCAATCCTTAAATTCTGTCAGAATTCATAAACCTCAGGGTTGGAACAATACAACTTTTGCAGAGGTTTAGAATAATACTAAACAAAGCAGAAATTGATAGAAATAACAAGGAAAAATAAGAATTAGACAAAGTAAGGGGAGAAAAAGGTTTCAGAACAGTCCTTGTTGAATTACTAACATTTGCACATAAAATGTCTACTTGCAAGTACAGCTTTTAAAGCGGGCATGCATGGACATAGGAGATGGACATACAGAATAGAAACTGAATCCTACGTATAAGATTACTGAGAGCTAAGATCACACGCTCAACTACAAAGGCCTAAAAACTGTACCAAAATCTGGTATATGCATTCCATGGTATAAACAACTTGATGGGGAAAAATTGTTATGAATTAACCCAGAATTACAACATAATACTCCCACTAGAAGGTTTCTGAAAAAGAGTACAAGAAGTCTAGACACGGCCAATAGCATGGCAAATTACACAAGTTTTAACTCTGAAAGAAGTTAAAACTCTTGAAAGAAACAAAGCAAACCACTCTTGAAGGTTCCTTGACAGATAAAATGCTTGTGAATCACTTTCTGAAAAACAAGGAGCAGCACTGTTGCAGTGAGACTGGGCAAGGTGGACCCTCCAGAAGTAACAGAACAGTAAGTATTGATCTGAACTATGTTTTATTCCACAATGTCTTGCAGAAAAACAAGCTTATGGTTGAAAGTAAATCCCTATTGGAGTGAAATATACTATATGTGAAGGAGAGGCTAACAACAACTAATACCAACATCGCATTCAATATCAAGGTTCTCCAGACATATCTGATGGAGTAGCTCTGCAACACTGAACTTCTGATCAGAAATAACTAAGGTTAACCCTTGTGTAGCTTTTTAGTTTCCCCATTTCCTTCAGCACAGCTGTAATGTTGAGAAGGAGCCAGATCAATCCTCATATGCCAAGCATTTCAGATGTTCATTTTTCAGCTGAGAATCACAAACAGACTTTCTCAGAAAGAACCTCCCAAGTGCTGTCAGGAACTCACCTTTTACGCATGAAACAGTGGAAAGGAAAATATACAAGGATTCAAAGACTACACCATGTCTGAGTACAAGTTTCAGGAACAGTTTCAGATTCAAGATGAAATAGGACATGACAGACCTAAAAGCTTTCAGTCTTGAAAGAGTAGTTAACTCTTAAGAGGAAAATATCACAGGATCACAAAAATAGGCAGTGGAAAGGGTAGAGCCTTGAAAGACATGAATACTTAATGCAAGAAGGCAGAACCAAAGATAATGTCCTAAAGAAAAAGTCAAAGAGACTCTTTCAAACACATTGCTCAAAATATAGCAATTAAAATGTGAAAGTAGAACATTTTTAACAAGTACTAAAGAGGGAGGACTGAGAAAAATTCTCGGGAGAGGTCTGTAGCTGCTCTCATGGAGGTTATCCATACTGCACATAACAGTAACTTCCAACCCAAGTGTTCTGAATATATCGAAGGAAGCATATTTGTGAGGTAACTAAGTTAATAGTGCTCGAAATTCCTTAAATTATTAAGGAAATAAAATTATTATACAAGTTATTTCCTTGTATCATACATTCTAACAGATTCTCTTACCAGCTTGGAAACGACCACTGTGATTTGCATTGCATTCTTTCCTCCAAGGGAAACAAATTTTGCAAGCTAATCATCACCAGCCAGCTTCCAGAATTGAGCTTTTCAGCATCAGAAAGGATAGCTGGCAAGAAAAGAAGACAAAAAGGTACTAAAGGGGAAAAGAAGTAATACATTGTTAGTATTGCAGAGCCACTGCTAGGCACACAATGGTGGAAAATTATCTGAATTCTTTAAATGCAATTTTATTTTAATTTTGTGAGCAAAATGTTACAGGAGAAAAAGCTTGCTGCCGAACTATACAATAACACGTACCCTCATCGTTAATTCAAGAAGAGCACCAGACAGAATCACAGAACAAAGCCAGTGGTGATAAAAAAGTTCATTTTAATTCCCTACTAGTTGTCAAATCAGTCTGTCAGATGGGACAGAAGATGCTGTGCGAATACTCCAAACAAACACAGAGTTGAACTAGCAGCTCCGTGAAGAGCAGTCAGTAACATCACCTGGCACAATAACACTGTCCTGTGCAGCAGGCTGAGGTCATCCCAATCTCTTACAAAATCCCATGAAATATTTGGTTTGCACCCAAGTTCTCCCCAGGGCAGATCATAGCTCAACTTCAGCTACATAAGCAGTAATCCCTCTTCTGAATATCTACAAACAAATAAGCTGTGTCTTTTAAATTCTACTAATCTATAAAAATACTGTCTTCAATTAAAAATATAACGTGGCTTTCAATACTCAGAGTAAACTCCTTATATAATGAGTTACCCAACAACTCAGAAAAAAATTCTTCCTTACATGATGGGTGTGGAGAAATGAATGACAGCAGAATTAGTTTTCACTGCTCTATTTTACACTCCATTCACAAGACACAGGTCAGTGTTAACTTAGGACAAAGACAAATCCCATCTTTTGGAAAAGGAAAGCAGTTTGACCTCTGTTAGTGGTCATTATACCTCGACAGTGAATTTAACAGATCAGGTGGTCTAAGAACTCCTTGTCCGCTTCAGTGCAAACTCACACGTGCTAGCGATCTTAAGCCAATCCAGACGACCTTCTGATGAACAGTCCAAAGGGTACTTATGCAATTTGTTTGCCAAGTTAATGGTAATAACAAGCAACACTGGGGGCAATTTCTTGCGCTATTCCACCTAAAAATGTTGCAGCGATCTGCCTATGCCATCAGGATCTCAAGGAAACAAAGAGAAGGGAAGCAATACCTGAGGAAAGCCACAATGCTTTGTAGGACGAGCACTGGGTAATATAGCAGCTTACACCCAAACCTTCCAGATAACGCATTCTAAGAGAATATTATAAGGACACCAGATCTCCTGTTAAGTCATCTTTTCAGAAAGGCAGACAAGTAGAGAGCTATTCAAGGACTAAAGTATTACAAAAAACACACATAGAAGCAGACTAGATTTCTGCAAGGTCCGGGGCTGGGGTCAAGCAACACCTCCTTGAGATGGCCCAGAACTGCAGTGCCTTACTGGCTGCTGTTTCTTCACTGTTCAGTGTTGTATAGTGCTCTGAGAGCATTAAAGTTTACCAGAGATTTCTAGAGTAGCTACTCCAGTTTTTCTCCTCAGCACTTTTCAGTAAGACAAAAAGTTGTGTTGACATTGTGCAATATTTGCTATGTGAGCAAACCCAAATGCTATGTGATAAAGGCACCTTTCTCCCAATTGGGAGGAGGGACAAAGAGTACTGGGTTCCTCCCACAAGTGCAGAATTATTGCAGACTAAGCAAAACAACACTCAGAGAAAGCTTGGCTGCTCTTTCTTTGTTATCCATCCACTGCTGTCATAAACTTTCAAGAAGCAATAAAACTTAATAGCAAATTTACAAAGCAACTCATTTTGTCATCTGCTACACAAAGCATTCAAAATTCTAATTTCCATCCCTGTAATAATGAAGTCTCTCACTTTTTCAAAAGGATATTAATGTTTTCCATTTCACTGCCTTTCTTTATCTTCACTGAAAACTTTTTCATTCCCCACAACTTATTTCACATACCATGCACTGTTTAAAACAACTTCTTGTTTGTTTGTTTAAAAAAAAAATCTTTGCATTTAATTTTTGTGATTCTTTCACACAAAATAAAAGTCACAGCTAACTCTAGGACACTATGTCATCTAGGCTGCTAACACTGGAAGGAAAAAAATTATCTGGTGGCTTTTTGATGTTTTTAAACAGCAACTGAAGGATAGAATACATGAAAAAGACTACAGTAGATAGAGAAGTATCTGCATCTTTTTCTCTCTTTCGACCCTTTTTTCCTCCTAGCTCTGCCAAACTGGATTCCAAAATATCTTTTCTTGAATTAGTGCCCTGAAAAAATACCCTAGTGCTCATCTATATACTGGCTCACTCCTTCACATTTCAGCTTCGGATATTTCCCAAGCCCATCTCTGCTTTTAAATCAACTCCCACTATTAAGCCTCAAGCTCACATACCTATTTTGTACAGAACAGAGCCTGACACTGGTTCTGCACAGAAGCCTAAAATATTCCTTGATGCTAGTCTCAGTCCTTACGGAACTGTCTCAAAATCATTCCAGCCCAACAGCAATCTCTTCAAAAATTTCGGCTTTAAGCAGCACTGACTTAAAAAATTATCCAGTGTTACCAACAAAGAAAAAATCTGTTAGCTATCAATGTCCACTCACCCACATGTAAGTATTTTAAGTATCTTTTAAAGTGAATCAGCGCTGAACCAAATAATAAGGCTGTGAAAAAAGACAGCTTAGACATCGTTTTAACCCTTCAACAACAGCACCATCATCCACTACATCCAATGTGACAGCTAAGTAAAAGCAGCTACTTTAGCTATACAAGCCTATTAAGTAGTATGTGGAGCTTTACTGTTTTTTCACCTTGCCTACCCTGACAATTTGAATTATATCATATTTTGTGGTAGTTGCTCATTCATTTCAAATGCATTCAGAGCAAAATTGGATGTTGTCATGTTATAATAAGGAACAATCTTTTAGGAATTGGATTCCTTCCTAAATGTTGATTTGACTTTTGCAGGCAGGACCTTACACTCCATCTGCTACATGTGCTGGTATCAAAGAACAGTTTTGGAGGTCTGGATCTGTGCTCAGACAAAAGGGAAAAACTTCATTGGAGCTTACGTGATCTGAAATGAACAATGTAATTATCTAGATGTAAAATAAAGATCACTTTCTGCTGTTACCTATTTTTAAACACTTCCATCAACAGGGAGCCATCCACAAGTTCCCATTCTAAGAAGAAATGAAATGCAAAAAATAAGCATAAAGATGACAATGCAAGATGAAAAATTTGGATGAAGTATATTGACAAGACTATATGGATTAGACTGTACATCAAAGATTCTACCCACAGTAATTCTGCAGTACCCAATGAGCAGACAAAAATGTAACCAACACCTATATCGACCTGCTGGTCATCACATACTTTCCCCAAAGCTGCAGTAACTGCTGAAATCACAGCTTTGGAGATAGCATGTCATACGCAATTGTGTCCTTTCACACTACACGAGCTGTCCTGTCACATCAGATCTGAAGAAATTTAAGGAATTTTCAACCTTCAGATTGCAAATTTGCCATATTGGAGTTGTTTCTATTAACAACAAGCTGTTTAATTATCTATTAGGTATCACAGCACAGAGTTCAGTGCAGGTTTAGAAAATAACTGCCTTCTTAACAGACCCTGTTAATTTTCCTTTTGTGAGTAGCAGCTGGAAAACGTTCCGCCATGTATTCAGAAGTCCCCAAATGACAAGATGTGTTCTATCAGGTCAGACAGGCTGCTCCTGCTTTTCAGCTAACCTGTCATGAAAAATGCATGAGCCTTCAAAAAGGAGAAATCACCGCAGATGATGAAAGGCATTGCATCCAACAAGTATGAACTTCAGATCAGATTTTAAGGTCTGTACTATAATTCCAGTATTAGTTTGTCACTAAACACGTTTTCTACAACAGACTCCCACGAGCCTGATAGACTTGGCCTAAATTGCCAAGCTTTTTAGAACAAATTTCTGGAGGTAACACAAACATTGTTCTACTCAGCAACACAAGTAACTGAAGAATTCAACTCTTCAAAACTAGTGTAAGTATTTATTTGCAACCTCCCACTGACTTAAAAAGATTTAAAGTTCTTGGCCTGAATTACATTTGAAAATTATATCTAGACTATGCTCTCAAAAAACACAGCACTAAACTACTTTAAAGAATCTTCAGCTGTCCCCTTTATCCAGATGAGGCCTCATGAGGGCAGAGTAGAGGGAAAAATCACCTCCCTCACCCTGCTGGCAACCGCTTTGTTGATGCAGCCCAGGATACTGTTGGCCTGCCAGGCTGCAAGAGAACGTTGCTGCTTCATGTGAAGCTTCTCATGCACCTGAACTCCCAAGTGTTTCCCAGCAAGAGGCTGCTCTCAATGAGCTCTTCTCCTAGACTGTACTGTACAATCTGGGATTGCCCCAACCCAAGCGCAGTACCCTGAACTTGGCCTAGTTGAATCTCATTAGGTTCAGATGGGCCCACTTTTCAAACCCGTCCAGGTTCCTCTGGGTGTCATCCTTCCCTTCTATTGTGTCAACTGCACCATCAGGGTGCACTTGATCTCACTGTTTATGTCACTGACAAAGATGTTGAAGAACACCAGTCCCAAGACGGATCCCTGGGCGATACCACTCATGGCCAGCCTCCACCTGGACCCACTGACCACAGCCCTTTGGCTGCAACCATTCCCCCAGTCTTTATTCCGTCCTTCAAATCCATATATCTCCAATTCAGAGATAAGGATGTGGTGTGGGACCATGTCAAAGGCCTTGCACAAGTCCTGTCAGACAACATCAGTTGCCCTTCCTTTGTCCACCATAGAAGACCATGAGGTTGGTCAGGCACAATCTGCACCTGATGAAGCCGAGCTGGTTGCCTTGATCATTTCCTCATCCCATGTGTGCACCAACTTATCTTTCAGATCTGCTCCGTGATCTTCCCAGGCACAGAGGTGAGGTTCATCAGCCTGTAGTTCTGAGTCTGTCTTTCTTCCTTTTTTGAAAATGGGAGTGATGTTCCACCATTACCAGTCACCAGGAGATTGCCTGATAGCCTTGACTTTTCAAACATGATGGAGAGTGGACTGGCCACCACATCAGCCAGTTCTTTCATGACCCTGGGATGCATGTTGTCTGGCCCAATAGACTTGTACACGTTCAGCCTCATGAGGCAGTCTCTGACTTGTTCCGCTCTTACACTGGAAGAGATTTTGCTCCCAGACCCCTGCCTAAAGGTTCAGGGATGTGAGAGGCACGAGAAGCCTGACAGCCAGTGAAGACCAAGGTTAAGAACTTGCTGAGTACCTCAGCCTTTTCACTATTTTCGTTTATCAGAAGGGTTACATTCTCCTTGGCCCATCTCTTCTGACCAATGTACCAGTGGAATCCTTTCTTGTTGTTTTTCACAACCCTCAAGTTCAGTTGCATCTGCATCTTGGCTTTCCCGACCCTATCTCTGCACAACCAGATGACATCTCTGTATTCTTCCCAGGCCACACACCCACTTCCACTGCCTGTACATTTCCTTTTTATCCCTCAGTTTAACCAGCAGGTCCTTGTTCAGCCATGCCAGTTTCTTGCGCCTCTTCTGCTTGATTCCTTACACTGGAAGATGGAGAGCTCTTACGCTCTCAAAAAGACATCTTTAAAGAACTGCTAGCTCTTCTCCACTCCTTTATCCTTAAGAACAGTTTCCCAGGAGATCACATCCAATAATTCCTTAAAGAGATGGAAGCTCATTCTCCTGTAGTTCAGGACTCTGCTCTTTGCCAGGCTTATAATATTTGAGATCATGAACTCAACCAGGGCATAGTCACTACAGCCTAGACTGCTTCCAATCTTAGCCTCTTTAATGATCTCCTCTGCATTGGTGAGTGACAGGTCTATTAACGTTTCACCCCTGGTTGGTTTGTGTAATATCTGGACCAGGAAGTTACCTCCCTCACTAACTCTTTTCTGGGTGACATTCAAAAGACAGTTTATTGAGGAGAAAAGGCATGGCATTGCTCTCACAAAGAAAGCAATCAAAAAAACCCATTCTATTCTCTTGCAATAAAACAGCTGATACTATAAATAAAGAAAATCCAGCAGAAAAATATTTGTTAGCAGCACAGAGCTAAATGTCCGTTCTTGTGGAAATAAACTAGAATTCAGCACAATGTTTATATTAATCAGCCTTTTAGACTGGAAACAATTAGTATGAGAAAGACAGATAGGTCAATCACAAATTAGCTTGCAATACTTCCCTTGCTTGACACAAGATATTGCTTGGTGTCATGCTATTCTGTGTTAAGAAGCAGGAGTTAGGGGCACCTAGCAAAGAAACGAATGGGACAACTTCGGCTGAAGAGATGGCCAGTTCAGCTGCCATGAACCTTGTCAGGATACTGCAGACGCTGCTTGTGGATGTTATTCATCAACCGCACTCAAAGTTCAAAGTTGCTCAAGAGGATCTACCAAATACTTCCTTACCAGCGTAGTTCACTTGTTCCCTAACCTGAAAGCACATGCTCATGCTATTGTGCTTGGATTTCAATGAGTAACATTTCTTTATAGAAGCCCTATGTTCACAAAGTGCAGCAGTAGACCAGTTCTAGTTGGCACTAGAAGATTAGATGACTAGCTATGTCATTCACTGAGTCAAGCCTTCACAGTTTTGATGACAAATTACAGGGTACAAAAAAAAATTAGATGCACAATGATTCACATTCCAGAGATGAACCACAGTGTGTCTACTTCTTCCAGACAGATCTCTTCTCCTACATGATAGCAGCACAAAGGAATGCCATCTTTATTTTTGCTAGAAAACAGATTATTTTCACTGGAGAGAAAATTGAGAAACAGCAGTTCTGTAATATCAACTCACAAGTACATCAGTTCATAATTCTGAAATCAAACATCTGATACTTCTCACACAAATACTCAAACCACAGATGCTTCATCCAGTTCTCAAAGAAAAAGAGCTTTCAATTGCACAGTGTGTCTGGACTCAGGTTTCATTAGCGGACAGAGGGCACGACGATCTTTCTTTTTAATTCAGTTGAAATACAAATACACATTGATAATCTTTAAGCGACCTAAAGAAAAACACAGCAAACCATACCAGAGAGCATTAGAAAACTTTGCGTCAAAACAATTACAACCTACAGGACATTGCCTTAACATACAAACCCACACAACAGTGGAATTTTAGCTCCTGTATCAGTTAGCAGGTTTTGAAAAGCATTATCCCTATGATGGTCAAATACTTCTAACTTGAAGCAAGTTAAATGGCCTAGGTTGCTTGTCAGCATCTCATCTCTGATCTGCTTAACTTGTGTATTCTTCATTTTTACAGAGTGATCAGTTACAGTTCCAACTTTCAGCTTTGCTTTTACTTTTAACATGATCTGTTTCTCAGAACTCTGTATTAAGAGTAAATACACATGCATCCAAGGACATCAAACACATCAAGAACTTCATTCTTGACTAAGGAATGGGGTATCTGACTTCAGACATTAGCAACCCAATGCTATTCTTTTAGAAAAACCATAGCCTAGTAAAAGCTTTAAATCTGTTTTTTCTAAATATCTATTATATGACAGCTTTTAATAAGTCATGTAGAGGAAGTCACTGAATATGTCTTGAACTTGGTTTATTTATGGGAAGTGACCTCTTGGGTAACCTCTGATCCACCCTGCTCAGAAGTCTAGCAGGAACTGATAGCCGATCTCATGCGTTCAGCACAGCCAAATGCATATACACACATCTGTGTGTTCTGCCTACTTCTTACAGACTTTCCATCTATTTATTGAACTTTCTTTTCCTGTTTTATTTATTTAGTCTCCAGAGACGCATCACAAATATTTCACAGGGCAACCCGATAAGGCAACTGCACTGAGCTCTGCAATGATGGAAAACATTGCAAAGCCACCGCTGCTGTTTCTCCCGTCTATTTTTTAATGGAGTGCAGCTGAAATGCAGCTGGAACACAGCTGTCGGCTTTTATTTCCCAAGTCTGCACTAAAATAACAACTACAGCTTGATCATATGATAATTACCTCTGAATTAGAGCCCTGGGTTTGAGACATTACACACAATTAGAAATTAGCCAAGAGCCTGAGGATGACAATAAACACAAGGTTGAAAAGCTTGGGTTTTGGACATATTCCTTCTAAACATTTGTTTGTTCAGTGCATTCTTCCATGAGTATCTCAGTAACATCAATGCGTGGCTCTTCCTGAGTGCTTTCAAAACACGGGGCTGAAAAAACACCCAACTAAACTTCACAAATACCAGAACGCTTCTACATCTGTACATGGAAAGTGATAATCTGAGGCTGACGGAACCTTGGACTTAATTTTGAGAGGTAATGAAAGTCACTTTCTAGCAGCTAGTCATTTTATCTTTAGGAACTGCAGGTTTCTCAAGTAACTAACAAACAGAAAGCAGTTACTCTCCCTCACTTCGCTATGTAATGAAAACACTGCCTTAATGGAAAGTATGGAAAATATGTTAAGCTGGACAAACACAAAGGTTAACTCTAAGATAATTTAGTGGAAAAAAAAGAACAGTTTCCTTAATTTCACCTACTCTTTCTACTCAGAGAAATGCATTAATTAATCAACCACACTGAAGAAAATTTAGTTTCATATAACCCTGCTTGTTTTAGTGAAATATTTCATAGCAGATTAATTTGGTCAATACATACTAACCAACTGTAGCAAAAGCATATCTACACCTACCTCAAAAGGAAGAGAGATTTGTAACTCATTTTGTGAGGTGAACATTTCTTCATGTTCTTCAGAATTTTTTCCTGTAAGCATAACTTATCTAGCAACTTAAAAACGTGAATCTAATACCAGAAACTGGACAAGAAAAAACACAACCACTCTTCGCTGACCCACTCTGACCGTGACATCCATGAAATATCTGTAGCAAGTAATTTTTAAATACTCTATCACAAGTAAGCACAACAGAAATGAGGTGACAATGACAAATTCTACTTATCTTAATATAAACCACCACTTCATAGAATAAAATCATTTAGAAAAAATATTTCAAGATGAAACATTTTTGGCAGACTTTAGATCTGCGCAGAATAAACTTCAGACTGATATGCAAAGGAGCAAGAAAAGTTTGATGACCTCATAGTAAATACACTATCGCATTACAGAGTACATTCAGTTAACAGCTATTTAATACTTAACTTTTTGAAGAGAAGGACAGGGTCCCATTTTACCCAAGACAAAAATGAGCCTCAAAGAAACTATTTTGCTCATGGTCCCTTAACCTTTAAAAATTAACTTTTGATGGAGAGTTTAAGCTCTAGGATCCAAGCTACTATAATTTTCATTTGAAAGTCAGTCATTAATCAAACAAGTATGTTGAGATATGCCTTTAAAACATCAAAATATGTAAGAGGTCACTTCATTAATCCTGAATATTCATCCTTTTACAACAGGTGCGGTTATGAAGCCAGAGGGAAAAAAAACGAAGAGACTGCAGATGGGGGAGGTGATGGTATTAAAAAAAAAAGGCTTCTTTTTCACATAAAAAGTACTCAAGTACAGTAGGATTCTGCTAGCTTCAATGACTCTGATGTTATTTTTCGATTTTATTATTTGCATTTTAAAGAAAACTTATTCCACAATACCTAATTTAATGTTTACAGTTTCTCTTGAAAAATTCTTATCCACCAATGTTATCCTGCAATGTCAAAACAGACTTCTTGATTAAGCACCCCAGTTGCTCCCACCCAGCATAACATCTGAGTTATTAACACCAACCTCCAGCCAACTCTTTTCCAGCAGCTGTGCTGCACTTCATTGTTATGTAACTCCCAAAGTCATTTCAAGTTCTGCGTGTGAATGACCAAATAAGTAATCCTTGCTGGCTTTAGAGATATAGCCAAGCTTTATTACAAGCATATTATGCTTTAGTCTGAAACCAGTCACAGCAGTCTCCCAAGTGATAAATAAAAAGGCAAAATCCTAGTTAAAGAAAGACAGGTAATTTGCAGCATTACTTTGAAATGACAGTCATGAACAGACAACAGTCAAAGAAGAAACAAACCTAAGCTGCAAAACCAAAACCTTCTAAGAGGAGCTTGACATAGCATGGCAAGGAAGTCTGACACATGCCTGAGCTGATGAAGAGTCCAACAGTTCAGATGTGGAAGTCATAGCGCCTGGTAAGTGGATTATAAAAAAGATGTTTATGTAATTTGTTCATAGTCTAATAGGCTGATACAAGTCAGAAATTAAGTTTATCCACTTAAAGTTCTCCAAGGCGCATGCTTATATGCTCATGGGATACAGCAGTTCAGATCCTGACAGCACAGCCTGCAGAATAAAGCCTCCCTCGCACCTCAGTTCTGGACATCCAGCAACAGTGGAGATGAGAAGGATGGTGCAAGACACCACGTCAGCTGCACTCCTTCAGCAGCCCAAGTCCATGACTAAAATTAGCACTTAGGAGATAAAAAAACAGATCTGGAAGGTGAGCATAGAGAAAATAAGCGATCTTCATTTCTCTCTGAGTGGCCTGTATACATCTGCATTCTCTAGATTCCAATAACAAATACTGTTCCCTGAGGATAATGCAAAAAAGGCAGCAAACAGTCATAACACTGCCTTTGGAGTAAACTCTTAGATTTAAGCAACACATTTTTGTAAAGCTGAGATGGGTTCTCACTGAGAGTCTTGTAGGCTGAGAGCAGCCCAAATTCCCCAAGAGGGATCTGCATGCTGTAAGAGCACTGCGCAGAATGCCTAGGCTGCTTGCTTCATGTTCAAAAACATCATGATGTTCAAAAACATCAGGAGTCGATGCCTGCTACCTTCTCAGGCCCAGCACTAAGACAAACGTGCGCAGGCAAGGTTCAGAATCAAGTGCAAAGTTGAACTATACTTCTTCCTTCTGCATATGAACCCTAGGTTTTGATCCAAACGTGGTAAATGTTTCTTTCTCAAAGGAGAGCGTGACTGAAATACAGTGTTATGCTCTAATAACCTGATACAAAACCAAACAGTTATGGGTACGCTCTATAAAGTTCCTTTCATATGAGTAATCCCAAACTATTCACAAAAGAGATTGGTGAAGTGGGCCTTAAATCATTTATTTGTTTCAATGTTCCCTCTCTTCCTCATTTTGCATATATAAATATAAAAAGGCGCCCATAACTATTTATTAAGCAAGAAGATTAAAAGCAAACAGTTCAATGAACCTTAACGATTACCAGAGACAGCATAATAACGCTGCAGGAACAGCTACAGTTTCCTACTGAAGGCACTGAAAGCACACTTCATTTTTTTTTTTCCTGGGCCTTTGGATATATTCTCATGATATAAACATTTCATGTAACAGCAAGCCCCAAAGACATGGCCGAGCCGTAACTTCACCTCTCTGGAGGGTCTCGATACCCCCCTGGTGGCAGCTCTTCCACCCCAATGAGCGCCAGGGGACTCCAGTTCTTATCATCATTAAAATGGCATTTTCCCACATTTACACAGCTGTTCCATTCAGAAGGCAGATCTTGAAATGTTTTTGAACACTACTCTGAAATTTCCGTGCTTCTCTGTTCTAATAAAATATATTTCTTTTCTGTAGGCATCAAAAGCCATGGCTAAAAGTCACAGCGGTTTTCTTAACAAATACGTTAAAGAGCTATTGCTTCCCATTGCATAAGGCCAAGGGCCAGACATTCAGTTCCATTACAAGCACCCTACAGAAACATATAAAAACACTCATAAAAATGCATTTGTTTATACGGCAGAGATATGAATGAATTAATACCTTAGACAGAAACTACCACAATATTATTAGAGCTTATTCAACCTGCAAGAATTTTATCGACTCTTAAATCATGTCCCCCTTCCTTCTCTCCTCCCCACATGCATCAATGGACTCTTGTGTTTTGGTCTGCAAATATTTAAAGTGGTGTGTCAAGTCCTGCTGCAGAAGCCTGCTGGTCATGCCATGCTATGAATAACAGACTGAAAGAAGGGAAAACAGTTCCTAAATCAAATTACGACTCTTGGGGATAAACACATTTCCAAATGATGTAATTATAACAATATGTCACACTCTGCTGAAGACCTCATATAACATTAAAATAAAGAATGAGTGGGTAGGAAATATAAGCAAAGGATGACATAATATTGTTCCGTGCCAGTTTCTGCCTGTTTTCAATCAGGCTGAACGTCAGAAAGTGACTTGGGGGAAAACAAAAAAATCTCACTGACAATCAAGGGAATTTCTGTTTAAGTCGAAGGCCTGTGCACCAAGGTCACATTTGACCTTGCAATATAAATAAAGAAACCCTAATGAAGTGTGTACAGAGCCTGGGAAAGACAAGCAGGGGCATGTCGAATACCAAATAAACACACCAATGTGACTTAAGACATGCCTGGAGAAAAGTTTATTATTTTATTTCTACCCCTGTATATATTTGATGCCAGTAAAAACTGCTGCATCACAAGCTCTTAATTTAGTCCATTTTAGACACAAGGGGACCTTGGATGGTTGATCCTAAACACGCTTGCACTAAATAACTCAAATGAGCTGGCAGAAAACACATCTCAAACTCAGCTAAATGCTTGGTATGCACAAGCGAAACGAGTTGTACCTGGTTCAGACCTGAATCCTTGCTACAGCAGTAAATCGCATTATCAGCATACAAAGTGAAGTCACTTGATCATATCAAACCTGAATAAACCCCATTGTGGCTTTGCTATAATCCCCTTATGAGAACTCTGTGCATCATTATTTACCCAACTGTTATGTGGGTGGAAACAGGAGATGTTCACCTCTGGCAAAAATGTGTGCAACTTTTCCCAAGCCAATAAGTTGCACCTGCTTATACCCGCACTGAAGCCTGCCTGTGATGTCAACAGTGATACTGTCTAGAGATAAAACAGTTCCTGTTTTGTCAGAAAAATAAGATGTACTTCAAAATGTGTCAAGTCCCTTGCAAATCCTTCCCATAAAAGGACAGCTTTAGAATGACTTCCATAAGACGAAGGGCTTCTGGGGCCAGGAATCCTGCAGAGAAGTGAGCCCACCCTGCATTCACCCCTCTCCAGGCACCTCCTGTGGCAGCCTGGGGAGGGGGGAGGGGGTGGAGGGTGAGACCCCTCTCCTGCCACCACAGCCCCTCCCAGGGCTGAGGGAGGCTCGGCTCTGCAGACAACCATCAGGCAAGAAAGGGATAGGAGCCTGTCTGCCTATTCTCAGGCATCGCTCCAACCGCTGAGCAATCAGTGAGATGGAAGGGAAACCACTGCTAAACAGGAAAGGGAAAGGAAAAGGGAGGGAAAGAGATGACAAACAAACCAGGCTCATTTCCACTGCCAGCCCTCATTACAGAACAATTCACAAAGTCCTCTGCCTTCAAACTCCCTTTATCATCTGTATCACACCTAGCTCTTCCAAGCTCAGTGAAAAATCCTTCTTCTTTGCTCAGTGTCTGAAGTTTCTCCCCAGTCCTGCCATTCTCATATGCAAGAAGAACCACTCAGAAATTCATATATAAGAATACTATAAAATCCACATCACATCCAGTTGCTTTCTTCAGTATTCTTTAACTATCACTGTACTCACTGCATCCCCATATTTTCTCTACTCTTCAAATATCTGAGTTTTTTTCAGTTAGATTTCATTTTAAAACACCTCTTGTGTACCATAACTATATAGTCATTTGAATTAAAGACAAATACAAGATCATGAAGAAACCATAAACTAAACTTCTCTTGGGTGAAGCTCCCACCTTCCAATCAGGGCACCAAAGGACCACATTTAGCATAAAGCTCACACTACCTGCTCTTAAGTACTGCTGACCCACCAGAACTTCCATTCACACAAAAATGGAGGCTGCCCTTTAAATAGGACTTGGCAAGAACTACTGGAACTTCTGCACTTCTTGACCTTAAAAATACCAAATTAAAAAAATTGCATGGACTCATTCATCTGACATCACTGGCTTGTGCTTCTGGAACTTGTCTGTGTTAATGGATCACTTGTCCTGGTTGCAATGAACCAGTTGTCCAGCAAGCTGATGAGGGCCAGGCAGTCGGGAAGTCTTGCCCAGCCCATTCTGCTTTGACAGGTCGGTGAGGAATCTGGTCTGTAGTGTGGAGAACAACAAAAAGCACATAGTGCAGCTGGCAGTTGGCACTTCTGGAAATACATGACAATTCCCCTACAAGAGCAGCAAGTGGGAGCCACACCCATGTAAGACACTGTATCTGCAGAGAAATGCAGCCATACCACTGAGCGCAGCTCATGGCTACAACAGGAGAAAGGGACACACGTTTGTTTAACTAGTTGTTCATACTGGAAGGCTGACATTTGGAGATCGTCACAGACATTACTGAAATTCTGCCAAGATTGTGTTCGTTCTTCTTTCCTACACACAGAATACATATTCATAGAATCCTGTGAAACAAGGCGTATGCACTGAATCCAACCCAAAAAACAGAAAACCAATTCCAGGCTCAGGAAAATAAGCAAAACTATAAATGAACTGTGGCAGTTGGAATGCAAGCACTCTTGCTCTTGCACAGTCCCTGAAGGACTGGGAGGACCCCATTAACTCCATCTCCTTCTTAACCTCAGGAAATCTGCCACACCAAACTGAATGCCGTTACAAAGTTAATAATCAATTAAGATTACAAAGTTTGTTTGCTTCGTTGTACTTGCTATACTATGACTAGTTAGCATGCATGAAAAGCAGCACCGAAACTTCTAGCTGTGCTCAACATTATCTAAGCATGTTTCCCAAAGGTCTAAACCAAACAGTAGTTTTACTTGTATGGCACTGCTTGTGACAATGCAAAGCTCTTTGTTTACAAACAGTTCTAGCCTGTACTTTAAGATACAGGACTTCAAAGAGAACATACTATGCATATTGAAGCTAAAGAGGGAACTTGAAAAGCTGAAACCTACAAAATACCAAGATTTTAACAGTGCTGACTTGAACATTTATAGGCTCTCAACACCATGGAAGAGTAGACATCTCACACTTGCCACAGAAGTAAACAAAAATGCATCTTAAAAACTGTGCCACAGAAGGAATTGTTCAACTTTACCCAACTGCAGGAAACCTTCAGAACCTGCAGAATGCTACAGTTTGTGGGAGTTTTTTTCTCCCAAGTTTTCACCAACACTGCTTTCTTTTTTGTTTTGTTTTGCTTTAAGACCTTGGCTTAAATATCAAATTCAACTAAAGTGGCTGAATGACACAAGTGAAGCCAATAGTTCTAAGAAAATCTGGGGAGCAGTAGTTTACCACTGACAGAGTTGATCTACTTTTGAAATATGTGAAAGTAAAATAAATGAGCTTTTAGTAGAAAGCTAGCAGGCAATTTCATGATGACGACTTGAGGAATAAAGATAATATACTCATTGATTCAAAAGCCAAAATTCAAATTTAATGCAGGTCTTAAAACAAAAAAACCTCTTCTGTAGAAGCAGTTGAATCTTCCTTTAAGTACTGCAAATAGGAATGTAAGTAAAATTAATTCATAGTCTTCACTATACTAGATAAATACTTATTGCAGCTTAATACAGTATTCCCTAGGTATCTTCCACCACTGAAAACTATAGACCTGAAA
The DNA here is from genome assembly GCA_016647715.1 of Pavo muticus. Lineage (NCBI taxonomy): Eukaryota > Metazoa > Chordata > Aves > Galliformes > Phasianidae > Pavo > Pavo muticus. The sequence continues at coordinate 1,577,642 of JACDJE010000054.1, read as the reverse complement.
TCAGCAGGAGTCGCTGGGAGCAGACAGTAGGCACGAGCAATTGAAGCAGAGGGACGTTTTGCTGATTTGGCCGCTGGTGCTGCTTCTAGCAGGAGGAAGCAGAAAGCTGGAGGCATTCAAACTTCTGCTCAACACCCTAGGTGCATCTTTTAAAAGTCAAAGATAAGCAGAGAGAAAACCCAAAAGAAATCAAAGCCCAAGTGCTAGCAGTATTTTCTATAACAGTCTCTGCATAGAAAAGCATCTTGGAAAACTATGGCCTGCCAAATTTTCTTATAACAACGTTGCTTTGTGCTACTAGCTTTGCCTGCAGCTTGAGGACTCCACACAGCTCTCCTACTATTACTGGAGCTTTCTCCAAAAAACAGGTAGGCCTAAAGTAGCAAAATCCAAATTAAAATAAATAAATTTTAAAAAAGCAATGCAATTTCAGGACAATTAATTTATCACTGAAGTCAGTTGAAGTTGTTTATTACCCTGATTTGGGAGTGAATTAAGCCACATACTACCTACCTATTGTATGCATACCTGCAACACTGAGAAATAAGATTCGAGAGTAGAACAAATTTATTTTGAATTCCATGAAATGCAATTGATCCCAACTAACGTTTTTTCCTGCTAATACTCTAAATGAAATGCTGTGTTGACTGACTTTATGTTAATTTCATCACATCTTAAAAGATACAGAGTTTTGTCTATGAACATACCAGCTTAAAACCCACTTGTTTCCTGCTTGTGATTTACAGTTCAGAAATCTCTGCAGAGGAGACATGTGACTCCAAGAGATGCTTGTTGAGTAGGCTGTCATACTTGGATTAAATCAGTTGTTCTCATTTGTTTGGCAGCTACTATTGCAAGAAACCAAAAACTCTTCCAGTTGATTGAGTTCCCTCAATAGGGGAGCTGGCATTTCCTCACACAACTCCATCTAAGTGGAACAATAACAAGATCAGGTTCCCTTCTAACAATAGCTCCAGTGTTGTTTGGCATTGCTTTCGAATGTCTCAAGATAAAGGCAAACTTGAGGATTTATGGAGATTTCCCAAGAATGTTTTCTTCACAAGAAGAAAATCCAAGGACGGTAATAATACAGTGACTTTAAAAAATGACTGGTATTCCTGAGAGATAAAGGATCCTTAGAAATACTACCTTTAGCACTGCTACCTTTCTACTACTACACACCTAGGAATTCAGTCAGTGTTATCATTACTATCATTTTATGGTTGAGGATACTGAAACCAAGTGGATAAATATTTAAGTCAAGTTTGAATAATGATTAAACTACAAGCTAAGCAGAACCGGAGAATCTCAGTTTCCAGGTCTTTGCCTCTTCATTATGCTAGAAACTCATACATTTAATCCAAGAATTTAGTCTGATTGCAGCTACTGGACTGGATATAGTACAATATGTAAGCAGTGCGTGAACATTTAATATTGACCAGAAACACATTCATATGCACCGGCTATTAGAGAAACTCTAAAATGAAGCAAACTCATTGGCAATAACAGTGTACAGTTGTACTGGGCTTGGCTGACAGAGTAAATCTCTTCACAGCAACCACAACAGTGTTGTGCTTTAGACTGCTGACCAGTACAGGGCTGTTAACACATCAGTGGTTTAGCAATTGCTGACACAATCACTTCTACACAGCATCACTTCTCCCTCTGTTACTTACTAGGACAGCAAAGCGAGAAGGCCTCTACAGCCTTTTTCTATGCCCATAGGGCATAGGCAAGAGGTTGGAAGAGGACACAGCTGGGACAGCTGACCTGAATTGACAAAAAGATAGTCCATACCATATAATGTTATGCCCAGCCATAAAATGAAGGGGCAGGAGATATTTCCAAAATAGCTATTGCTCAGGTACTGGCTGGGAATCTGTCCACCCCTCACCAGGCGATGAGTAGTGCTTTTGTATCGCTTGGTTTAATGTTTTTGTTTTTTTTTTCCCTCCGTTGAGTTATTAAACCATCTTTATCTCAATCCACAAGTTTTTTTTTCTTGCTTTTGCCCTTCAAATTTTCTCTTCTGTCCTTCTGTGGAGAAAGCAATGGAGCTGCCTGCTGTGGTCAACCAACTGCAACAGTGTAGGAAGCGTATAATTAGCCTTCAAAGGTAGCTTTTCTCCTGAAAAGAATACCCAAATGGTAATGCTTATGTTAGGGATATCCTCATGGATAACTACTTTTGTAAGTAATGAGGTTGAACTGTGGTTCTACAAGTCCCACTTTCAGCCAGGACAGGATCATGCACAAAACTAAAACACAGCTGAGTCTATTACACACACACTGCAAAAAGCTTCAACCCCAACTCTTTTCCAACCTCCCACAGGAGGGGTGGATCTGACCAGAGTCTTTCTCAAAGCTCATCAGTAGAAGTCAGCAACAGTTCTCAAAGACACAAGCATTTCAAATTTCCTGAGAATCACAAGTTCCCAATCTTTGGAAATTAGAAAACTCAAATAACAATAAAAGCTCCAAAAATGTGAGCAAGGAATGAATAACTAATATATTTAAATAATAAATGAAGTTTATTTAAAAAGTGGAATGGTCATAATTAGAAAACCTGGAGGAAGAAAACTATCGCCAAAAAAAAACCTGCTGGCATATATCTATAACAAGGAAATCTGAAGGTACGACACCTTTCTTTCTTTAACATAAAGGGGAAATCTCAGCTTAATTATTACTGAGGGAAAAAGCATGGTGACAAACATTGCCCCCCCACAAAAAGAACTGCTCTGTTAGCACTTATTTTCACTGGTGTATATTTTTTCTTCTTATTTTTTAAGCTCTGAAGCCTTTTATCACTGTACTCCTATTGTGACTGATCTTGACTACAGTGGAAAAGTTGGATGTTGCCTTTTATTTGACTACAATGAACACTTACGTTTCCTTGGTTCTTCAAAATTACTGAGAAAAAGCAGCAAATAAAAGACCACGTTATTCGATTTTACCCCTCTGATGCATACAAAGTTCCTCAGAACCACAAATACTTACATACCTCTTCCCAATTAAAACATTATGAACATTTATTGGACAGAGACCTCTCATTCCTTAATAGTTCAGTTAGTCCATTTATATAAACCTGAGTCTCCACAGATTACAGCTCACTGTTTGCTACACCAAACTTTTAAAACTGTATCTACTGTTGAAATTGGCCATGGTAGTCTGTTTCTGCATGTTGCTACTTCCTTTCCTTTTAAAGGCTAAACAGGATTCTTAAGTACTACCTCTCCTTTTTGCAATGAGATCTTTCATTGCCTAAACCAAACAAATTAGGGGAAAAGAAAGGTTACAAGCTCTAACAGTTGATAATCATCATTGCTCCATTTCCTTCAAGTAAGTTACAGTAATTTGTACTAATATGCCAACAGAAGAGGTAGAGGTAAAAAGTATAAACAAAGCTGTTAGAAACCAGATTGATGTTTGTATTTAACTCACGCTGTATTTAACACTTGTATTTAACTCACATTTCTAAGGCAGTCATAGCCAAGACTTAGGAGTGTTCAGTGCTGATTGATCTTAATATTAAGATCAACAGCAATAAGCATAGCTCAGAAACAGCTGGGTTAGTATGACATGCTGCTCATACTCTGAGTGAGTTCACAGCTCTTTGTACACCTGTAAGCTGCACAAGTGTTGAATAATAAAATATCTCCTTAAGCCCAATTACACGCTTAGAAGTTGAGGAACATCAGCCAAAAGCCCAGGTTCTAAGGAAAGAATTCCTATATGGCTAGTTGTAAATAAATGAAATCGCACTGGCTCAGATACAATTCCCTAGACGTGCACCTTCCCAATAAAGTACCCTTATCCATGCACTGCTAGACTGCAGAAGTTTCCAGCAAGTTGCCATTTGAACCAGAAAAACAACACTGATGGATGTTTGTTATTTTAAACTCCTACCAGGCACCCAAGCAACAATCTGAATTTCCAAAAAAAGGAGCAATGTGGTATTTTTGATATTTATACAACTTGTTAATCTGTCTCTTACTCCAGAAACAGTTATCAAAACAGTTCAAAGACAGTGGAAAATACAGTGCATTGAAAGCAAACTTTCAGCAATTTGCAAACACTGTGTAAAGGTGTCTGAACAGATTTGCTCCATCAAGAGGCTATTTAAAGCCTTGTTAATTGCTTTATCTTTCACTTCCAAAGTGTAAGGTAAAATTCAAGTTTTCAGTGCAATGAAGGAGGTTTGGTAGCACCCACAAGAAGGTGCTAGCCAGAGATCCAGGCCATTCATAAATACTGAGCACTAAAACTAAACACATGAGAAGGCTGAAGAGGAATTCACCACCTTCCTCTACCTTTCCCTTAGACTAACAGGAGTGGCCTTTTCCAAATATAAGTACCAGTGAGTCATAAAAGTTTAGATGCTAACAGCACAGTGTTAAATGTTCCAATATGGATCAAATACATGGGCAATGCTTCTATATTTTAAAAACTATTTTATTTATTTTCTTCACTTCCTTACAAAGAGCAAAGCAAGGCAGCAATAAAGCACTGGATAAAACAGAAGTTGAGTGGGAAAGTTCGTACAAGCCAAACCAAGGAGCAATTCGGCAAAACAAAAAAAAACAAAACTCAGTGGCTTCAAAATCTCCATACCAATACCAAAAACGGTATAAAATTACACAAACATTTAGCTCTGTAGAGTCAAAAGCCCCCATGGGACAGGAACACAAAGAGAAAAGTGTCACTAATACATGTATTTCTCTTATTTCTGTATTTTAATTTGGAACAGCAAAGAGCCATTAATAAAGTGGCTCACAGCTTCTACTGTAGCACATGAAGAGTAGTGCATCAAAACCAAGCACCGAAAAAAGTATGGCATGTCTGGAACAGAAAAACACGTTAGTCAAGAGAGTGGCAGCATACAAACAGTTCATCAGTATAACTGATAGAGGCAGATGCAGCAACTTGAAAACACTTTCAAAACAAGTGAGGAGGAAGAAAAAAAAATGGAAGCTTTGGGTGAGAAGTCTTTCCCCAGTTGCAGTACTTTCGGATCCAAAGGAGTCAGAGACAATAAAACAAATACTCATTTTCCCTCACCCTGGATATCTGGAGTCCAGATGAAATGCATGGCTGAAATGGCACTTTGCACTTCTTTTACAACATTCCTTCCTTACTGAGGGAAACAAACTTATGGAGGTTAAATAGACCAGTATAATGCCTATTTCACTGGGGAGATAAGCTGCGACTTGTCTGAATTAAGAACTAAGTCCAGCAACAAGGCAGAAACAAAGCTTATGGTATCTATTCCTAGCCTGTCACCACAAGACTACCTCTGCTTACTATAAACACACCTATTGTATGTGGAATCCCCCAGGGGGCTTGTCGATCTGTGATGATATCTGAATTTACCTTGAAATTTATAAATGAGTCTCTAACCAAAGATTCAGAAAACTGAGAAAAACTTCACAGGGCAGATGTTTAACTGTTTGTGGGACCTGTGTAGGCAGGAGGTATGAGCAGTCCTACAGAGAAGCTTTAGCAAGCTACTATTGACAGCTGCTGAAATGAAAAGAAAGAAAGAAAGAATAATCCCTAATTCAGTATCAGCGAGACACCTGCCCCAGGAAGGAGGAATGTTGTACTGATGTAATGTGCAATTAACTCTACATTGCTAATTCCTGGTCCTGTTTTGTGGTACTTCAGCAAACCTGTGATTTGTTTCAGGTTTTATTTGAAAGAAACTTCTGACAGAAGTCATACACAAAGGCTAATTTAATATGCTTATGTTTATAATCACATACGTAAGTCTGCTAAGTTTAAATACTGGCCCCAAAAGATCATCCATCCTGCCTTCTCACTTGTGTAAACGCTTACTGAGAAGCATGCAACTGAAGTAGTGCTCTACACTTAGACATACAAGGAAATCAGTAACACGGCAGAGAGAAGACAGTGCCACATCCTCAAAGCTACAACACAGTATAATGCAGACATGGTCCTGGAACCATAAAGGCAGGGGAATGCTGCTTAAGACAGTTAAAATCCTACTTAAGATGGCTGACAAGGCTATCTCAGCAACTGTAGAAAGGTAAAATGCATCTTTTTGCCTGCTCACAGATTGCCTGTCTATGAGAAGATGAGTAAAAAGCAGGTGCTCCCAATCCTTTTGTATCCTACCTTGGAATAAAAAGAGAAAACTAAGCCTGGTAGCATGAGCTCAGATACCCTTCTTGGATGCTGAAAAGGCAACAAAAGCACTGACAACACCTGGTGTTCAGGAGCACTTCAGAATAGCAAGCCTCAGAGTCTCTCTACACTATTTAGTTCTGGCTCAAGAGCTTTACAGTAGGTATAATGTACTCAATAACACATTTTAAATGATTCTATGCATTGGATACCCATGGCTTCAGTTTATGAAAGAGTTCTGGGCTAAGGAGATGGGTACTGCACATATCTTTGGTACACATACAGCACACATACCAGAACTTTGCTATTTAACACAACCCAGGAAGGGCTGCAGAATGACCAACTGCAGGACCAATGCCTCAGCACAAATATTGTGATATTACATGATATTTGCATATCTCTGCCCAAAACAACTGCAATAATTTTAGAGATGGTAGAATACCTGCAAACAAGGAACATGGGCTTTGAGAAGTAATATGTTTCTCCTGTTCACAAACAAGATTTCTTTCAAAATCCCCATGTCATCCAGTGTACCAGCAAAATGTCTATTATTTCCAGCTGTATGAAAAAGTCATGCTCGGTAGGACAGAATTACTGTCTAGGCATCAGTTTCCTTGTATAGTCCCAATGTGAAGCCCTTATATAAGAGCAGTGACAGCCTGGCATTCTGAAAAACTTCAGCAAGTCAGTACCTCCATCAGCTGCCCAAGGGCTCAGATGGGCATCAGATTTAGGGGGGAAGAAAAAGCAGCAGGGCTGCTCCCAGCAGCAACAAAATGCTAATTTGGCTTGGCTGACTCCTCAGATCTGATCTTTGTATTCCCCATCTCCCATGAACGTGAGAGGACAGAATGAAGCCTTCAAAATGAGTCACTGAGTTACTGGTTATTTTGACACCTAAAAGGATTCCATCCTAAATCAGAACTGAGCTAGAAATTCTTCAAATGCCTGTTTTTCTTGCAACTGTACTAGTTTACTTCTAAATTTAAAAACAATGCAACATATTCAAAGCCAGCAAGCCTTACTCACATTAACCAGAAGCTTTCTTTGTGCAAGTAGCACCAGTGAAGCCAATAGAATTGTATTTCAGAACATGGTATAATTTTCTGGAAGGGCATTGGGAACGTAGACTGCTAGTGTAAGACCCAGATTCAACAATCAACGCTCTAACACAACTATTTAAACTTCTCTATATAAACATCCCCATAGAGAGAATGCACAGACAGCAGAGCTGCCTGGTAACCAGTAGCTATTTTGAGTGCTCTTTTTCTTACAGTGTCTGTAACTTACTTGCCATGGATTGTCTTTGGGATAAACTAATTTATCACTGTACCTCGCAGTTCACATTGCTTCTTCACTCAGTCTGTTTACAAACACGTTATTTAAATTAATACCCTGATTTGCTGCATACACTCATCAACACCACTTTTCCCATGAGAAATTTGTTTGCCCTTCTACTGGTGTACCTTAAAAGCTATGTGGTAAGAAGTAATTCTTGCCAAGTAACGCTTATCCCTCTTTATGCAAAGCACAATTCCTATTAATTAAAAATAAAGTTATCAATGCTGAGTTACGATTTGAAAGAGTCTCTCATGTTGTTATTTAACTTCAGGGAAAGGAAAAAAATATATACCAAAGAGCTGTATTCTTAGCTGGAGAGAGAACTTGTATGTTTATTTATTGATCAAGAAGATCAGGCTATGCCAAAATGTTATCCTCAAAAACATAAACATTATGAAGTTCTAAGTTTAGTTATATGGAAAACGCCATCTAAAAAGAATTTGTGATCCACATAATATGAAAACATATAAATTCTGTCCTTCCATAAGAATCTAGACTGATTTCTGAACAGAAATGTACTCAATTTCCTGAAACCACCCCCCCAATCCCTGTCTCCCACCAAAACTTCAAATAAGCTGGATACAATTTCACAAGCTAGAAGTCTTTCTGAAGTCCAAACCTCCCTGTCTTCAAGGGGCTCAACACTGCACACTATCCCTTCTCATCGCATGGGGGTACTCCAGAGGGTGCACATCCACCAAAGCAAAAGACCAGCCAGCTAGGAAAAAAACCACAAAAACGAACAAGAAAACAAACAAACAACAAAAAGCAAGCCAAAGCCTCACACTTGTTTTAGGCCTTTATAAAGTTTATTTCAAAAAGTAGAAGAGATACCCGCAGTGATGTATCCTGCTTTTGAATGTTATTACACACTACAGTAGACCATTGAGTTTTGTACAATCACTGGCTTTCTTTTCACACTTGGAAGCTCTGAACAAGAGCTCCAGGTACACTAATCTCTTACATATGAAGCACTGGAGCCCTATTACATTGCAAACTTATAGGCATACAGTTGCAAACGGGGAGGTTAATCTTCACTGTCTTCACTACAGACAGTAAAAAAAGTATGCCAATATCATCAGTATTCCAGGAATAATAGTTCAGACTCTGGATTCCAAGAGAATGTTCAGAGAAAAAAAGAGGGTAATCTACTGACATACCAGTCCACTATTTCAGGAAAAATTATGCTACATATTATGCTTCAGGAAAAGTTATGCTACAAACCAGAAGAAAAGAAGAAAAAAGAAGCCACAACCAAAACAAAACAAAAAAATACAAGCAAAGAAAACCCAAAACTTCAGTGTTATCTCCTGCTTGAAAAAAAATTCAGAATAGGCAGTGCCTCAAGTAAACCTACCCACTGTGCTAGAGGAACCTCAATACACTGTTTATTTAACCTAGAAACTGTTTCCAAAGCAGGATTCAATGCAATAACATCAAAGCTTACACCTTGTTGCAGGAATATAGTGGCATTCCCTACAGTTTTGACAAAGTCTGCCCTTTTAAATAAGCATGACTTCATTTGACAAAGGAGCTCGGCTCTTTTTGCACAGCAATCCTGAGATATACTGTACAACGAAGAACAAGCTGCAGCACAGGTCTGAGAATTCCTGCCCTCAACTTTCATAGTCTCGTGCAAATATATCTTATTTAGGCACAACATCAGGAACTGCACCCTGACTGCGTGCTGATGGCAGGAAATTTCAAGCCAGGTCTCTCAGGTTTCATTTTGGGCTGTTTTTGATTTGCTGTGTGATACCAGACAAGTCACTTCCCATTATTTATTGATAAATTGCATCTGATTATCTATAGGGCCTAATTAGCTCAGCTGGAAAGTGATTTAAAATGCACAGATGAAAGAGTGTACATTTCTCAACTCTGTCCTCTGTGCCAATAAAATACTTATTTCACAACAATTAGATCTAATTGTATTTTTGATAGCTGCAGCCTTATCCCTGGAAATTCCAGCTCTGGAAGTCACAAATAGAAAGACTCATCAGGATGCAATGTTAATGAGGTGGTATGTGAAAGATCTATAGATAAGGTTAATTTTCTAAAACCCTTTTTGCAATCACTCAACCTGTAGTGAAGCCTCTTTCCCAGCTGAGTTTCCACTCAAGTGGAAATTTAGATATTTATTATTAAAGTGTCTCCCGTCTCTATCGCAGTGCGTTTCCAGCACAGCTTTAAGTTTGTCAGAAAAAAAGAAACTGGCCTAAAGAAATAAATCTAATCTTAAGATTGACTAAAACATTCTAGAAAGCTGAAAGCTCCAGCAATTATTTTTTCCCTATGTGTCTGTATCTTTCAGGCAAATATTTTGTATTTTATGTTTGCTTCTAAGGTTACAGTATTTGGCAGAGTTATTTTTTAACACATAACAGGAAAACCAAAACTGCCTGGCCTATATAAAATTTAGCATTCATTTGTAGTCTGCTGAAAACATTTTGAACAGATGAATCCTAAAAAACAAAATTCCTTCTGCATAGATGAAGTGAAATCAAGCAACAAATAAGATTTGAACTTCTAAAAATGAAGACTGCCTTAAAGCCATTTCAGATTGAATTAGCAGAAATTGGTCATTAGCTAGCTCATTTTTAAAAGATTCTAAGATGTGAAGATAGGAAAACTCGTCATCTTTTTTTTTTTTTTTTAAATGTGTATTTGTTCCATGAAGTAGGCAGCTTATTACTGACAGGAATTTATAGTAAGAATCTGCTTCACGGACAGCAGCGTATGTGCATATTCCTGACAAGGACAAACCCCGCTTACAGCCTGGTGACAGCAACACCGCTCCATCCTGTCCAACCCTTTACTTCAGTACTATATTATAGGAACATGGTTCAAACATGGTTTTCATACACAGATCCTGATCCTTCCACATCTGAGAGAAACAGAAACCATGAGTTAGCATTCAGGTTGAGCAATCCGTGCATTTTGGTCCTACTGCCTTCTTGTTGCTGTTCCTTATAAACAAACATTTCCAGTACAATGATAGAAGATGAAAGACAGAAAAGTGAGATGAACTCTAGCACAAATCAGAAGCAGAATTTTAATCATCGATTAAAGTATAGATTAAGAAATGGCAATAGCATGTATTTTCACCTACATACATCACAAACCTTGGTAGAATACTTTTTGAGCTATATTTTAAGTAAATATAAGCAAAAGTCATATTAGAAGTTTTGTCCATTTTTAAGTTCTGAAAGCAGAGTTCTGTTAGCAGCTTAATCTTTTATCTTCTTTTTGCTTTTCATGAACTACTCTTATGAATTAATGAAAGTTAGAAGATCAGTCTTTTGAGTGTTTCCAGTATCAGAAATGTGTCTTCAAAAGGGTCTACTACAGAAAAATAAAACGGTATTAGTTAAAAAGCTGGTTTTCATGACATATTCTCCAGTGAATGAATATGGAAAACATCACCATAGAATACAGAAAGTCTGATTAACTTTAAAAATATATATTTTTAAATCTTCCTTTTTTTGCAGCAGAATTTGAGAATGAATAGGCAAATTTTTGAGCGTCAACATATACCAAACTGTATTAAATATAACAGTATAATACTTGACCAGAACTAACCAGGAAGTCAGAAGAAACCTCTCTGAATACACTGTTTTGTTTGGTTATCTTCCCCATGCGACAAAGCCAAGAAAGTCTGAAGCAACATTCGCATCTGATTCAATGTATTTTCAAAAACCAGTGCAACAGTAATCATATTTAGGACAGAATCTGTCAATTATGTCTCAAAAAACAAGTGCAAGATATCTCTTTCCCTTCACTTAAGCCAAATAAAAAGGTTTTTAGCCAAGGACATCTCAGCAGCTATTGTAATCAATGTTATGCCTGCAGCACACAGTAAGCACCAAACAGTCGGGAGTGTTCAGAAGAGGGATATGGAAATTACAGTTATTAATGTATGATTAAAGTGGCTTATTAAAAGAAAAAAGCAATTCACACACAAAGGAAAAAAACACCACTGAAAATGACCTCCGTCTGCTTTAAACTAAGAAAAAAGTTTCAGAATAGTTGAAATACTGAGGAAGTCAAATCTCTCTCAAGAGTCCACAAGTATAGAATTCGTGTAGAAGCACTGTATTTTCTTTCTGAATATTTGCAAAACATTAACAGGAGCCTCAGAACAGCCAGCAAGCTTGACCTTGAATTGGGCTGAATGGCCTGAAGTAAAATGAAGAATAAGAAGACAGAGGTCAGAAGCTCTGTGGGGACTGCACATCCCACATTGTTACGAAGCATCCTAGAGGTTGGATTCCAGTCAAGCACACAAGGAAGAAGAGAGGTTTCTCGAGCTGAACAAAACTGCTCTCTTCAGTCTTGTCTAGTGTTGTGTATCTGCAATGATTTGTAAAGAGGATTTTGTGAAGTAAGGAATTATACAGGTAACAGTTATGGAGCAATCAGTTCAATAAACTGATCTTTTTCTTGAGAAATTAAAGCCATGAAACACATGACACCAACCTGTAAGAATTTCTAAACTGCATAAACTTAGTATTTTTTTTCTTTTCATCTGTATGAACTAAGATTTCAAAACAAACCCAAACTGCATTGTTCACTTTGACTGTAAGCATTTTGTGGCTCAAACCATCTCACCCAGTGCACACACTGTACATGCCTAATGGGCTCCCAGGCTTAGGCACATTATGCCATCCTGCCTACTCTTAGAGCAAAGAAATTTAAATATTACAAAACTAAGTACAGCAAGTCTACTTGGCATGACTTTTTTTTTTTTTAAGTGTAAATTTTAATACAGCACAAGACAATCATATGTTTTATAATTGCCTATGGATAAGATCCCATCTCAACACTTAATTCACTCATTCAGACATAAAAACTAACTTGCTAACTTGCTTCAATTCACTGTTTCCCTGGTTGCTGCTGGCAAACAGATCTGCTGTCAGCATCCTAGGAGAAGATGTGCCACACCTCGGGGCCCTGTTGCTCCTGGCCAGGGACATGGCGGCTGCTGCAAACTCAGTGCCTGGAGCTGCACAGGAGGCTGACAGAGCAGGGGGGTGAGGCAGAGAAATATGTGACTGACTTGACTGCACAGGTGACTACAGACTCGGCCATCCCAGCTAACCACCTTCATACCTTCTCTATATTCACCTATACCTCTGCTGCTTATGTTCCCACTCATGTTACCCTAGGGAAGAAAATGGAAATCAGAGGACTTTTTGTTGGCTCCAACTCAAGTGGATAATATATATAATTTTTCCCACTCCTGCTTCTGTCTGTGGAGATTTATTTCTCTATTTCAGCTAGATCCATGCTTTCTCACCAAGTCATCGATGGTGAGAATGCAGCTGCTATTCAAATCTTTGGCTCCTACTATTAGTTTAACACTGGTGATCTTGGCTGAGAGCAGGTTTGGTGAAATGAGTAATTGTTTTCACTACTGTTCCTTTTTTAAAGAAAAGGAAACAAAACAAAATATAACCTTTTGTAAAAAACACTGCGTGCATACCTGCCCGCTGCAGCACAACTCCACGTGTTCTATTTCTTATCAGTGATGACATTATTTCTTCCAAGTAGAGGTATTAGTGAGACAGCTTCTTACTCTCTGAATTTCTCGAAGAGGTGGGAGGAACCAGTTACCTCCAAACAGAATTACAAACAAACATGGGAACCTGCAAAAGAATTTTCTGCACAAAAGGGACAGAGAGCAGGGACAGGGGCATTAAAGTGAAAAGTTGGACGCAGCTCTGTGACCCTGTTCTGCCTGCACCTTACTTAGCCAATTACATTCTCTACTTCTGCTATCATACCACGTGATTCAGATTCTGCCCCCACCTTACCACAATCTCCAAGTATCAGAGGCATATCCCCAAGTTTACACAAGTGGTTGTCCTGGTTTCTGATGGGAGAGTTAGACCACAGAGGTGGTGCAAGTTCAACAACCCCACATTTTTAAACTGACAACGTAACGAACAGGAAAAATGAAGGGCTGAAAATACATCTGATGTTGCACAATGCCAACTCCTGGGTATTTAAAGCCTTGTACATAAATGGCGTGCAAATTATTGGGCAGAGGAGACATGAGAAGTGTGAGCCTTTAGAAAACTCAGCATCTCTTAGCTGCAGGACCCAAGAACACTCTTCTATCTGAATGCATCCTGACTTCACTAAGTACCTGGGGGTACTTAGAATTTCTGCATTTTAATTTGTATTAGATAAAAAGCCGGGTTGCTTTTTTTTTTTTTCCCCTTTTAAAAGAAAATAATCATCTAAGCAGCATAAATTTCCACTGGATTATTTTTAAATGCATATTTTTAGAGTGTAAACTCCAAGAACAGCTTGAAATGTTTGGCATTTCACACTTCCCAGATTGAAAAAGACAAGAATCCAAATTGTTAGGTCCCCATTCCTTCAAGTACTTGTTCTAGTATTTAACTTCAACCCTGTGAGCAGTACAGGAATTAAAACACCTGCAGAAATGTTTGCAGGAATCAAGCTCAAAATTGAAAACAGAGTTAAGATTCCTAGGGTTTCATTCCTAGCTGTTATTAAAAGTTCCCTTCGCAACTTCTTGCACTGGACTTATATTCTTCCCATCTGTAAACAAGGAATAAAAATCAGTCTATAACAGAGGGCTATTTAAAAGCTTGGTTAAATTGTACTGAAGTGCTTTGAAATTGTTTAGATGAAAGGTGCTATGTAACAGTGTAGTGAGTACTATTTTCATTTCTCTCACAGATTTTAATAGCAAATGTTTACTTCATCCTTGCGCCCAGTATATATCAAAGATCTATCTCAGCAAGAACCATATACAGCTACGGGCTGTGACCAGGAGATGCTAAAATACTTTTCTTAACCAGTGCAGGCAGACACTGCTGTACATGATCAGTTCCTTTTTAAAAATCAGTACTATCAACAGAAGTGCTAACCTACAGCAAATCTGCAGCATGCTTAAGTTCCCTTTCCTATACTAACTAGGAAAGCTATGCGAGCACCTTCTGGGCATTTATAAATATTAAATCACTGAACCATCATAGTTGATGATTTTGTTAATAGTCAGAGTTATGACCAACATTGGCCACATTTGTTCTCCATCTAAAATTGCTACGGGAAAACACAAACAAAACAGAACTTAACCAAGGAATCATCCAAACAGTATTTCCAAACTCACTATTTAAACTCATGCACACTGTTATTCAGCTTTATAAACAATGACTCAACCAAGCTCAAAACATCTCCTTTGCTGGCTACACTTGCCCCACCTCACAGCAGAAGCAGGCAGCTGAAAGAGCAATAAGTGTGCAGCCAGGATGGTCACCTCCACCTTCCTCTTACATGCTGATATGGAGGTGACTTGGGGTACAACTGTTGCCCACATGTAGGTCTCAGAATTGCAAGCATGGCATTAATATAGACTCCCTTTCCCTTCCAGGAAAAGGCAGAAGGATACTAAGTGTATCACAGAACAAGCCCTTGAACTACCAGCCGGAATATATGGCCATAAATGCAACAGTCCGAAGAAAAAACACAAACATCCCCCAAAATGCTAAAATAACAAGAAAAGATGAGAAGGAAAAGAGAAAGGTACTGTACCAAATGCAAATGACTGCTCACATTAGATCTCTAACAAACCTCTAAATCACACACCCACACACAAAAAAAGGCAAAAAAACCCATGATTCTAATTGATGCTAATATTTTAACCACCGTGGATGAGAAGAATATGCAATAATTTACTCAAATCATTAACATAAAAATGACTGGTTTATGGTCTTTTTCTATATTTGATCAACAATCCCACACGAGTTGGATGGGCTCCAATTATTTCACAGCTTTTTCACAGAACATAACACTTCTTCAAACTGAAGTCATCCTCATTCTTCCAAAAGTTTTAAAGCCAAAACAGGATACACCACTCTCATAAGTCTCATTCTCATATTTGAAATGCAGTATCTAAGCATGTCCTTCCCACTTCGCTTGTTTGTTTGTTACAGGCTAAGACCCTTGAGGACCTCTTGACTCTTCTCTCTCAGTTATGGGCATTTACAGCTTTTCTTCATCTTCTCAAGTTGGCCATCTATTTTCAAAACATTTTAAACATTTTAAAAATTATTTATTAATTTTCACTTCTTCTGTCAGATTTGTCTTAAATTGGCCAAAAAAAGAAAATTCTGCAGGCGTACTGATGAGCGTGTGCACATAGGTGCATGCGATCCTATGCCTCTCCTTACGGGAACACGATTCATGCAGTAAAGCACAAGTATGGAGAATACAGCTCTTGGAAAACAAAAGATATAGCACCAGTAAAAATCTTTCCACATTCTCCAATACCTATCTATATAATTTTCACCTTTAGACAACTGATACACAATTTTCACTTCATTTACCATCATCCTGTTCAGAATTTTAACGCAACAAAAGTACATAGCACCAGTGAGACAAGTCAATCTGCTGAACCCCTACAGTTAGAGGTGAGCAAGCTAATCATGCAATCAAACTCATTTTGCAAATGCACTCTACCTACGTGTGTTCACACACACACCTCTCCCATGTGACTGGGCTTCCTTATTTCTTGTTCTTCTTTTCTAGTTAGCTCTCAGCACTGGTAGAAAGAGAACCTTTCCATCCTGGTTTTTCAAATCTTGTGCACAATGCTAAACCAAAATATTCAAAATGCCTTGATAACACTTGCAAGCCTAAAGGGATTAAA
This sequence comes from Pavo muticus, assembly GCA_016647715.1. Taxonomy (NCBI): domain Eukaryota; kingdom Metazoa; phylum Chordata; class Aves; order Galliformes; family Phasianidae; genus Pavo; species Pavo muticus. The sequence continues at coordinate 1,561,474 of JACDJE010000054.1, read as the reverse complement.
TTCACCGCTTAGATTGACTTCATGTGTGCTTTAAAGTATTATTGACTGGTTGATTTACACTTACCACAAAAAATTGATTCTAGTCTTTTGGTCACGGGAAATGTGCCAAAATATGAGTCACCTCTCAAAGCACAATTCCCCATCAGCTGCAGGTGGCGATTAGACATTTAGAGTCTGCTGCCTGCCATTCAGAACAGATCTCCAAGATCAGACAATTTTTCATCACATTCATGGATATGAAAGTGCTGCTGCACTTTGAGAACTTGGCTTTTGTCACTGTTAAGAACAAAAACGCAAAACAATCGAACTACTAGAGCAGAGCAGTTAATCCCTAAAAGGCCTTGTGACCAGATTCCTTGACAGTTTTGATAAATATAGAAATAGTTAAAATGTCCTGACTTGTTAAACTTGCAGCCTCTTTATTAAATTTCTTGGCCCCAGCATGTACAGACTGCTGACTTGGCACTCCCAGAAGACCTTTGCTCACCTTTCTCAATAGACCCATGCTGATAAGTCTGAGTTTCCCCAAGAGTAGAACAAAGTCACACTTATTAAATTGTTTATTCAACTCGGAGTAAAGCAGCTCTCTCATGAAAGCAGACGTCAAAGCAAGAGGAAAATCTGTAGGCATATGTGTACAAACATTGAAGATAAAAGAAATTAAACTAAAATCTGAATGACTCATTCTTAAAAAACAAACAAGATTGAAATGTCTTTCGGTTTCATGGAATACTGACCTCTAAAAACTATCACTCACTTATATACACTGATGAAAAATACTGGGTTAGCGTAAAGAAACCAGCATTAGTGAACTTAACTCACTGTTAGCATTTTTTACTCTACTGTGTAACTCAGTAGCTATCAGTACATATGACAATTAACAAGACACGTGGTCAACAGATAGCTTACAATGTTATGTATCACTGATTTTAAATAAATACACATATATTTATCCCTCTTTTTTAATATTAGTGTATGTCGTATAGTACCTTTTACCTTGTTGCATCTGATTTTCTTTTTATACCCAGTAAAAGAAAGTAGACAGCTTCAGTAACAAGAATAAAATGCAGTAATATAAAACGTGTGGGAGAGAACTCCAGTGCCTATGTACTACTGATTACTAATTATTTTGGAGAAAAGAAAAAACAACACATTAATGCAAGCTCTGCAAACGAAGCTGTTTTTCACGAGTGTCAAGACTGTTGATTGTGTCAGCCAAGCCTTCAGCTGTCCTACTTGAGAGAGAAAATACATTACTGACACTGACAGATTAGATGCTTTTGAGAGGATATGATGCATTCACAATGTTTATAAATGGAAAATTGTTTCTGTAAGACATGATTATGTTCAAGGATTATAATCCAGTCACTTCTGCAGTCAACATCTGAAAAATATTTTAACTGAGTTTGAACAATAGTGGTTTCTGCTCTCATTTGCAAAAAACTTCCTAATGGACTCTGCATATCACCCCAGCACCTATATATCTGTCAATCATCGTAATTGTGATTGTAAATGTTAGCTTTAATACATTATATTAGAAATTATAAACACAAAATCTGTAACGCCTTTAGCCAGGTGGCAGTGGTACATTAAACCAGTCAAACTCTACTTCAGCCATCTCGTGAAGATATGCAAAATTTACCCGTATATTCAGCCTTGCTTTGCCACAGTGTACAAATTCCCTTCAACAGTTTAGATTAAAAAAAAATGACATAGGAGAATAAGTTGTTATATAATCGAATATCACTGCTATTAAGCTGGGTAGAACAGATAATGATAGCTTTAAATGAACCATAAATTATCGTTAAATTTGCAGGAGCAGTATATTATAGGTATGAGACTAGACTCCAATGAATACGGTTATTAACCTGAATACTAACTAAAAGATATATGAACTAATATTCAGCAATGCATCCCACAGTTTGAAAGGCGCTCACATGCCAACCAGCAGGACATAAGGAAATGCAAACACAAACAAAAGTCCCAGAGAAGAGAACAAACATTGCAAAACAGCATAGTTAAATAAAAATAAACATGGAGGGAATAAAGAGGTAAAGTTTAAAAGCCAGAGGAAAAAAAAAATTACAGGGCAAACCAAGACCAAGGTGCCATGTGGCACCTATATAAATACAGAAAACATACAAAACCCAACCAAGATACAGACACTCTAGAAAACTATTTTACATCTATATTACAAAAAGCAGAGGAATACATTATGAACGTAGATACATCTACTTCACTTACAAAGCGGAAACCCTTTTCATGAATGCATTGTTCCCCAGAAACCACCAATTTAAGTATTCACGAATGGTCTACATTCAAATACAAAACAAGCATATTTCTAAATGAACATGAGAGCCCAAAAGAAAACACAAAGGAAAATACAGAGCATGGGAAGACAAGGATGAGACTAAAAACTTCCGGATTAGGAAGGGCTGAGCTATAGAAAGCACAACAGAGCTTCTGCTGCAAGAGTATGAGCCTTAGATTTACACATGCTACAATCCTTGTCACACACAGGGAGACACAACTGGGTACAAAACAGTTCACTGCATTTTTTCAGATACAAGTGACCTCCTGATGTGTTGAAGCTGAATGGGAAAAATGAGAAAACAAGAAGTAGCTGACTTGCCGGGTACTCTGCAAAACAAGCTGAGTTTGATCCACAGGACTGAGATGGACTTTTCAAGCAAATACTTCAGACTGACAGACAGAAGCAGCACATCTCAGCAACTGCAATTGCTGGTGGACTTCTACGTGATTACCATTTCTGTGGCACAAAGATGCACAAATATGTTTATTAGGGTAATACTTCCCTACACGCTCAGAGGGAAAGAAGTTGTACAGTTGGTACATGATGCCACTTCCCACAACACTACATTGATTGGATTATTGTGATGTCTGTTTATACGGCTGATGATGAATTCCTGGTGTATGTTGATTACTGCAATTGCAGCTGGACTACTTCCTTTCCCTTAGCACTTAGCTGTGCTCTTGGTTATTGAGTGGTATATGAATGCCTATGAAACAAGTACAGGAAGATCAAACAAAAGTGATTCTTTCCTCTTAGACCTCCACTGCTACATTACATGCAACCTGCCAACACAAGACCAGTTAGTCTCTGACCTGCAGCAGCTGAAAGTAGCTGGATTCCAGATGGCTCTAAAAAGCTGCTTTCGTACAGCTCTCATATTATTTGTAACAACATCAGAGCAAGCTCCCATGACAGATGACATCATTAAACACAGGAAATTTCCACGCATACAGTATGATGTGGTCCCAGCACACAGCATATGGTCCCATTTGAGTTCTATCCCATCTATTGCTACTGGAACATCATCACCGCAGTCTACTTTCTCTACACCAAAGTGCATTCTTACAGCTTTCAGGACACCGGCATCTCAAGATAAAATGCCATTACATTACATCCTATCACACCTCATATCCTGGACCCTTACTTTCCAAAACAACTATTTCAGAAAGAAGAAAGGATTTGAGTCATTGTTCTGAGGTTTACTATGTGTGGACAACATATTATGCTTGATTTACTTGGCTAACCAGCAGAGCAAGCACAGCCAGTGAGGTACATGCCTCCTTCAAAATATTTTTCTTTACAGGTTTGGCAGGTTGGTGAAGTTCTATATAAGGCTCAGAATGGGCTGCAAAGTTTCCCCTATTATACTGCAAAACAATTCAAAGAACAATTCCAAGCTAAAAACATTAGTTATCCTCCCCAAAATCCTGCTGTCAAATCTAAGTTAAGCACAGGCGTTTAACTGCCACTGAATTCAGCCTTGGCTAATACAAGCAGCAGTATGTGCAGTGAAAGATGCATAAGAACAAATTTAGATGAATTCAGTAGCAAATTTAGGTCAACAGCAGAGTAGTTCACATTGTTTTCATTGAACTATTTCAAAGAACTTTAATGAGAAAAAAGTTTGAAAAGTCTACACTATTTCAGTATCATTACCGTCTGGGAAAATAATTTGTAAAAGCTTTTAAGAAACTAACTCACGTTATAAAATTATTTTGTTTTAGAAAACACGTGCTCCATTTCTCATATATAAAAAAACCAAATTGCTTCACATACACCACAAGCCTCAGCTTTAAGTTACATCATGTGACTCACATACCAGTGACATGTGAGGCGTTCTCAAAAAAGGGTACCTCTTTTGTATTGTATAATTATTAGCAATATTAAAAACTTTTGCATTCCAAAGTAGAACATTGTAATAAAAAGTAATGAGCATTTCTGAAGTGTTTCAATGATTCAAGGAGAAGAAAATCACAATGATGTCAACCCCAAGCTTCACAGCAGGAGAACAACTGAAAAATGTAAGACGATTCAAAACAGATTGAAGTGGCACATTGATTCCTTTTTTCAGTCCCAAATAGTTGCCCTGTGTGTTGCAGAAGATAGAGACTTACTTAGTCATTTAAGCTGCATTTCCTAAGCACTGCCTGCAGGAGCATCCATCTAAATCAAGCTCTCCTGCCCCCAATATTACAATGCTACGTTCATCATAGATGATTTAAGAAAAGTTAAACTGTGCACAAATATCATCCTAACAGTATAAGCTACAACAAAACACCAATAGTTTACACTTAATGCAGTGGGAGGCAGTGAAATGAAGAGTTATAACCATCTTCTTCCACGGACAGTTAATTACATGAGAAAAATTTTCAGAAAAGAGGACAATTTTTTTCTTTTGGTGCTCAAACAAGAAGATGCCAGAATTATAACACTGCTTTACTGCACAAGGCTTCCACTTAAGAAAATGCAGTCTAAGTGAAAATATACATACATACATTAGGCTCCTATACCTGAGAGTTAGTATAGATGGAGATGTCAACCTCCTTTACTAGCTAGACCTTCCCATTGTAAGATTTTAAAGTTCAGTAATGATCTGCAGGACCAAAGTCATCTTGTTTTAATTTTCAAGGATCAAGCTTAAAGCAAGGCTATAAAAAGACAATTACGTGTGTGCAGGACAGCTCTCAAGGAGAAATTACTCAATTTTTCCTCTTCATTCTGAAGCTTGTAATCTAAGCTCACACTACACACTAAAGTTCTGTCGTGAACACCAAATCATTCTTTTCTTTCTGAAACCTACATTAAGTGCTTCATAGCTGCTTTGCCTTCAGAATACCTCTGTACTGAGAAAGGGATTAACTCAGTTTACAGATAGAGAATGGAGCCACGGACAGATTAAGTTAGAGTTTCAGGTGTTTGCTTTGAGCCACTCAAGACACAACTGTCCAGTTTAATATGGCACATTCAAATATTTGACTTGTTAAAAAAAACGGCCTCTACTGAATATACTTGTAGGTGTGAGCACTTTACTTCTAATCCCACAAATCTAGTATCCAGAAAATGAGATGTACTATCAATGATCAGCTAGGAAAAATCTGCTTATAATAGTTTAGCAATACTTAAGTATGCTTCTGCACAGTTACACAACCAAAGGCATATCTGATTCTCCAAGGAAGAATTCAGCTGTTATGATTCAGCTGATTCACCTCAGAAAATCAGCTTTTACAAACAATGAGGTGGTTTTGGCATTGGCTTGATTTGTTTAGATTCCTGAGTGGACATAATTACTTGAATCAGTACCAAATACTCCAGTAGCTTATTGAGGGTATGGATTTTTTTTTTTCAGCTCCTGTGTATGTATAATAATAACTTGAGAAATAGTAACTGCAACTCTTAAAAATCTGCCTTCCTTCCTACCACTGTTCTTCAACACAAATTTTTCCTTCAGGTTGGCTCATCAGACCAAAGCAAATGCAAAAGTGGACTTTAGTCACTTTTGAGCACCACAAACACACATCAGACCAATAAAGCAGATTATCAAGCTCATAACAGCAATTCAAAGTAGTTTTACGTATTTATCCTTAGCCCAAAACTCAAACGTGACAGATGAGTAGTCTCCTTACGTACAAGTAAAAAACCATTGATCTCATTTTATACATGACATGTTTGACACTATCCCTTCAAATTGCATTTGGTCTCACTGCTGACTTGATGTTTAAAGCATATGACATTCCTAACTAATGCTGAGTCTGCCACTGACTCAGTGACCTTTGAAGTAGGCATTTTTTCACTCCATACTTTAGTTACCTATCTGTAGAATCATTTATTTTGTATCAAACAAGTTTTTAAAGGAATGTTTGTTTGCAGTGTGATCTAAGACACTAATATAAAATATCTTCAGTTTTCAGAATGTCTAAAGTCTTGCTTAACAAGGTCAGGACACATATGGCCTTTCTATCCAAATTATTTGCATATATGGTTACCCTAAAATTTCACTAAAGGATCAAAAGTTAGGCCACAGCATCCTGCAACTTGCATTACCTTGTGGCGCTTCTCAGTAGATGATGCAAAGATAATCTGCTATGGCCACACAGGGATCTGAATGCTCACTTGAAAAGAATGCAATCTTCAAGAGTTAATAGTATCTCCAGGTGTCTGCATGGATACATATGTTTGTTTACCAAGACTCAAGAAAACCCAAATGACTGATAAAACATTTAGCATTTAGAACCTCCAGTGTTAACACTTTGCCAGAAATCCTATGTTTTTCTTGGAAAAAACAAAAAAAAAACAAAAAAAACACCACCACCATGGAAATGAGAAAGAAAATGGTCAGGACACCTTTATATGCCAGAACTGGATTTTTTTCATAGAATGGTTTCCCTTGTAAATTTGTCTGCACCTAGTTTAATCAACAAAACTTGCAGCTGTGACCAGGTTGTGCTTCCGTGTTCTACCCCATATAAAAACTGTTTAATCAAGATAGAAGCTGGTTCAGAGCTCTACTGCCTTAATTGGACTTGATATAAGGAAAAGCATAACTATTCAAGTTAATCACCAAAAAAGGTACAATCAAGTGGAAGTTACAGGAAAGCTGCTTTCCTCTGACTTAAGAATGTTAGCACAAGGGCAGAGGTCCCACTGCTTTGCTCCCAATCACAGCACAGACAACAGCTGTAGTTTAGGCTTCTTAATCTCAATAGTAATATAACTTCCCCTCAGAGCCAACTAATTGAGCTGGTGCTGGGTGGAGCGCACTAAAGATACTTTCAGCACAACCTGAGGTAGTTGTTGTGACCATGCTGGAATACTCTACAAGCTACAAAACGTTTTTAAAAAGGATATTATTTAAACAAGTTCACTTTGAATTATTTTGGAAACTTCATTTGCTGTTATTCACATTTCTCATTTCCCGCGACCTCTCCCCTTCCCTCTTTCAGAACAGGGAGAGGAAGAAACTTGCCCGGAAGAATTACCTAACTTTTCAGAAGATACTTTTGTTGGAGGCTTGCTTCATTTGTCCTGTTTCTTTCAGTTGTTTAGGTTAATTAGATGCAGGGAGGGAATGCGGGGGTCTACTGTGAGTTTTTGTTAGTTTTCTACATTGTATTTGTTATTTCACATCAACTAGAACAATGAACAAGCTCTGCAAAAAGACATACTAGGGGGCATTCCTGATTGGTAAGACCTTTGACATTTTTAACAGGGAATTTAAAAGGTTTCCAATTAACAGCGGCATCACCGAGCTCTGCCAGCACTGACAATATTGCTGAAAACTGACCTCATCCCTGACACCATCCGTCTCTGAGGAATACAAAAGGTTGTAAACACAGGACATTATTAGCAACAAGAAGCTTCGTCATTATGGAAAAATTGGTTTAAAAAAGCAAAATATTTAATACAAACAATGTGTATTTCAGTAGTATTTAGAAGCAAAAGAAAAACTGTACTCTTAATCAGTGCCTAGCAAAGTAAAAACTGTGAAGCTGCCAGCTACCTAACCCCAGTGCTGAAATTCAATAGATAGAAAAGGTGAAGGCTGGGGCTGGGGCAAGACATGGAACTACACATCTGCATTCTCAGGTCATCTGCTACAACCATCTTGATGTCAGCAGAGCATGGCAGAGCCACTCATACCAACTCCTAGCCAATGGCCATTGAATGTGCATTCTCAGCAATCGGTGTTAGCATTCAAGTACTACTGGCTGGCCAACAAAATCAACTTTTAAAAAACTCTTAAGGAGCTTATTTACAGTCTCCACTTTAAAGGTGGACTAAAGAGATACGAAGCATCAAGAGTCTTGCAGCGTATTCTTGTAGTTCATTCTTACTGTTTTTCTGATACTCTCTTCAGCTCCCTCCCCCACCTTCTCCCAAAGCACACAGCTCCCCATCACAGACCTCAGACAAAGCTATTGCAATTCCTGGTAAGAATTTATAGCTAGACTTTATGCTTTCTCAATCCAATGTCATTCCCTGCTTTCCTGAAGTCACTTGTCAGTTCCTTGAGGAACTCCTATCTAAGAAGCATTCCTTTAATAAACTCTATCTAACCAAGAGATATATTTCTTCTGGAACAATCACTCACAGAATTGGGAAAATGTATTGAATGGCAGAGCAGACAACCTCAACACCTTAACAAGGCACCGGATCACAATGGCATCTAAGAGCTGCATGACCCCAGGGCATTCTCTAAGGAATATATAGAGTTTAAAAGCACACTTTAAAACAGTGTTCTCTTTTACACCATCATTTGTGTGAATCCTTAAAAATTCCAGGTTATTTGAAAAGCAGAAGAGCAATTCTATTGCTGTCAGCTGCAAGCATATTCTTTCTTTGAAACCATCACACTGCCTTCTTGCAAGTCATACAGTATCCCCTTCAGTATCAGGTCAGCTCCTGTTTATACATATATCACAAGAAACAGTCCATATTCCAACAAAAATCCTGATGAGTTCTTCCTATCTAAGTGACAGGTTGGTTTACAGAGCCAGCTGGACTACACTGATCAGAAGGAAGCAACTATGGCACTGCGTCCTGCTACAAAATACAACATCGTGCTGAAGGTTTTTAGAATCTATGCAATCTCCCAAGATATCAGCAAAGACATCCATTACTGTCACAGGAACAAAGTAACAATTTCAGTAAAACAACGAACATCCGGTACAATCTAGAAGGGAGATCTGGAACAGTCTTGTGAGGTCCTCTATAGGTTAAAATAGTTTTTACATGCCTCCAAACCCTGAATCTAGATTCAGTCTAGCCTAGCAATCTAGCTAGGCAGTCTAGCCTAGCGGATATCACCACTATCAACATCTCATTTTCTACGCTAATCTTTGGATTTAACATAACAATAGTAATTTCCCTCTGTACAGATAAACATGGCCAGGCTGAAGGTTGGTTTGCCTACTATCAAAGTCTAAAACAATTCATATTTCAAAAATATTTCCTCAAACTCAACCACTTCAGTTCTTACTTCACATCATCAATTAAAAGGTATAAGGCCTGTTATACATAACCATAAGTTTTCTGCAAGCAGGCATAGAATTTGAATGTGTTGGGTTTTTTTTTCTTCTTTTTAATCCTGTTTCCAATGAGGGGAAATAAAATGAAAGAGCACATTAAAGGTAAATCCCCTTGAATTTACTTATCACACTAACTTTTTGTTTCTTAACAAGCATAAGGTAGGGGCAAATGTAAGAAACAAAGATCCACGTGCCAGGAAACGCAGTAGCAACTACGAAGTCTACTTATGATTCATGAGGTCTTCCCTTAAGCATAGCCAATGTTTGCAGAGTATTTTCATCATCAGATAAGACACTTCAAAAAACTTTTTTGAAAAGGTATCAGCAGAAGTCTGAAGAAATGAATGTCAGATGTTTACGCCACATAAGTGGCATTGCTTATTTTTAAACATTTAATTAAAAACTGCCAGGAAACTCAAGACAGGATAATCCATCAATTGAACTTTCATAGAAAATGTTAAAATTGTTTTTATCAGAAAATTATGATTTTCCATGACATATTTCTCTTCTTCCACCCCTTACTCAAGAAACAAAAGTTATAGTTTTTAGAAGAAAAGCCCCGTATAAGTTACCCACCAAGTTTTCCCTCTTTCCTATTACAAAGTCATCCTATTTTACTGGCACAGACATAGCAGCATTCAATAGCAATCATCAGTACTACCATAAAAAGGTGAAGCTCGTAATTTTGTAATAAACATTCAGGCAAACATCCTTCGCATGCTGTTGAGCTTCTAATTCAGAGCAGTAAGACTTGCTGGTGCAAAAAAACTCCTGACAACACATCAGTTGTAGAACCATGGAGATGTTCAGCCAAGCTGGCAGATGTTCAACCAAGATGGCAGCCAAGCTAGAATATATTAAGATAGCCTTGGATAAAGAGATGGTTGTTCAAAAATTATCAGACTGGTTTCCAGAGTAAATTCCCTAATGAGTGCTCTCTCTCAAGTGTTGCCTTTGCGCAAAAGTTTTTTCTTTTTGTTCCCTCCCTTAACTTCTGGCTTCTTGTCCTCCTCTCATCCTGGTCAGAGGGCACAAGCCCACTGACCAGTGCTTGCAGTGATTCAATTACAAGGGAATATTAATTTTTAAAAAAGCTTGTTGTAGGGGTAGAGTTTTCCTCGTTCTTCCTAATGCTTTATTTTGGAAAAAGTACAGTGGTTTCAAAGTGCTGAGGAGGGCTTTGTATAAGTCATTCTCCACTTTGGCCTTGCTGATGTTCATTTAACAAGAAACAATTAAAAATATCTATTTAGGTTAAAAACAAACAAGTCTATTTACCTGAAAAAAAAAAAAAAAAAAACCCACCTCATTACTCTTAGTCGCCTTTTGGTGTCAAAGTCAGTTTAAGCTAGCTCAGGTGTCTTGAGATTACACTAACAGAATGTAATGTAATTGCTTACTGATGCATCTATAAGTTTTTCCAGTACCCCAGTGCTACAGCCTTCCAAACCACTGCTCTACAATAATGCTGAAGTGTAGTAACTACTTAACTTTATTAGTGAAGTGAGGGACTACACAGGGATCAACTCATTAGATTATATTCATGTACATCTGTTGCTCTGTAGATTAAGGATGAATCTCCCAAAATGCCTGCATCTCCTGTTATTTCTCCAAACTCAAGTCACATAGATGCTCAGCAGTGTGACCAGCAGAAGACCTTTCCTTAAGACACGGTTACTTCAATCCAATGTCCTTTTTTTTTTTTAAACATCTTTCACACATCAAGAACAACATTCACAGGAACAGATATTTGTCTCCTCCTTGGAAGCTTTAAAGGACGACACAGATGTGGTAAGTTTATTCAAAACCATGTCAGCAATTCTGAAACAATGCTGTAACTATCAGACAAAATGGCTACATCATTAGGCATGGTGACTGAAAGGTAGTTAACAAAATCAGAAAGGACAGACCTCCGTGTCAGTTGTGAGTTCAGCAGTTTTAATAAGAAAAGCGAGCACCACAAACTTGTCAATACAAAGATGTTAACAGCTGAGTCGGTGACAGCTTAACACCAAAACCCAGACCTCTGACACCGTTCACTTAATTGTTTTCTTTTTTGTAAGTCTTTAGACTTACAAACAGCTTGAACTTGGGGGAGCTCCTGTTTTCTGTCATTTGGCAACTCGTAATGTACAGGGCTGCTTCATTTAGAATAAAATGTTAGAAAAATAATCAACAGTAAATCACTGTTCTGTGCACTTAAAAAATCTCATAAAGTGAAGAGCTGGAAAGCAGAGACGATTTGTGTAAAAATAGAGAGGAGGAGATGATTTGCTGCTTGTGGCACAGGATTGTAATTTAATACATCTGGGTTCCATTCCATACATTAAATGGGAATACCACCATCTGCTTCACATAAACGAAAGGAGATTTTATTCATCAGCATTTGCAAAACATTTTGAGGTCCCAAAATAAAATATTTTAGCAAAACAATTACTAGAGTATTACTGTATCTTGTAAAATATCTTACAAAGCAAACGCAAGGTTTAATAAAAATAAAGAGCTGTACTGTTTAAAAGTCATGTTACAAAAAAAAGCAGAAGATACATAAATATCAGTACCTTGACTTTCTGAGCAGAGGACATACAAACTTCAAGTGGAGCACAAACTCAGTCTCCTAATTCAACAGCTGACCTTAAATATTTAAATTTGAAAACACCAGCCTTACTGAAGTGCATACAAATTCAAGACCGACGCTCCTAAAGAAGTAACGAACAGCCGGCAAAAGCAGAACAGATAATGCAGACAGGTGTCCCACCAACATTCCTCAGTAAAAATGTAAAAATACCCAAAAGAAGTCAGCTTTGCTTCATCCTAGCAACAAGTGTTGTTCTTGATGGCAGATGAGAAATTTCTCTGTAATGTGAATGCTAACCTAAAAGAAACAGGTCTGAAACATACCCAAAATACTGAAATGACTCAACACTCAAATGGCAAATTACATTGATCTTTCTACCTATCTGTTTTTAAACAGAACTACTAGCCAGACCCTCTCCATTGCACCCTATATATAGTGGCAGTAAAGTCCTGTCCTGATGTTCTTTCTCCACAATCCCACACAGATAAAATTAAAAGCTAGACAGTACAGCAATACTATTAAAACATCAAATTGCTCCACAGCACCACATCTCAGCCCTGCTGACGCTAGCTTTCATTATTTGCATATCCTACAACCAGAGAAGGCAGATAACTTTCCTAATATCCTATTAAGATGATTCTGAGCTTCATCAGCACATGTACTATATCTGGCTGGGACGGAGCAAACTAACACCATATGAGCTGCTTAGACTTGTGACCAGAACAGATTTTATAACACACCGGTGTTTTCGCTATTGCTGAGCAGCGCTCAGACAGCATCAAGGCCTTCTCTGCTTGACACTCTACCCTCACAGAGAATAGGCCAGGAGGGGGCACAGCTGAGACAACTGCTTTGAACTGACCAAAGAGATGTATTCAACAATAGATAACATCAGACAGGCTTAGCAATAACGCTTGGGGTGGCAGTGAAGTAGCTATTGCTTAGAGGCTGGCTGGGCTTTTTAGCTTGCTGGTGAGACGCAGCGAGCGACTGCTTCTGCATTACTTGTTTTCTTGCTCCCATTAAACTGCCTTTGTCTGGGCTACTGAGGACTTCTGTTTTATTCTTCCAGTTCTCTGCCCCATCCCACTGAAGGGGAAAGAAGAGCAAGTGAGTAGCTATTATATGCTCAGCTGCTGGCCAGGGCCAACCCACCAGGAGAAGACAAAGAATAAGTACATTTTATTGGTTCATCAGTGTTACAGAAAATAAAAGACCCTTAGTCTTTTGAAGTCAACTGAATACAAAGAAATAACTTATTTCTCAGCTTAAAGACACTGTATATTTACTCACATACCAGCCCAAACATGGCAGAGTTGAAACTGGATTTTGGAGATCCCTTCCAACCCAAGTAATTCTATGATACTGCCCTTACTACACTGCTTCCAAGCTTGACCCAAAGTTGCTTCATAAATGGAAATAGCAGATTTTGAACCAGGTCCTCTAGAATCTGAAGTTCATAGTGAAGTCCACACACAAAGATAACTTTTGGTTTGACCTTTTTACATTTTAAGCAAGCTTTTTTTTTTTTTTTTTTTTTTTTAAAACACTCCTCCTGCTTTGTCACAGAACTACCAAAGCAGAATGTAAATTGTGAACAATCCAGATGTCAGAAGGAACTCTGCTAAGAGGGTTATTTCAATTGTAGTTTCCTCCTGTTGGAGAAATCTGGAAACTATTCTCGTAACTGTTCAAGGTAAGAAAAATGCTATTTCACACCTGATATTTTTAGTAAGACAATGAAGATCCATTATTTCTTCCTGCAAGTCATCTTGTTACAAAACTATTCTTTTCAACACCGCAATTGCAGACAGCTGGTTCTGGGGAAAGTGGCATGGTCACTATTCTAGTTTGTACATGAATGGAAGAATCCTTGCTCTGCTTTCTGAAGTCAGACTGTTACCAGAAGGGTAAGAGGTAATTAAATCTTGTCTATCCAGACTCTACAGCACTACTTTGAGGAGAAAAAAAATCTTTCATCTTAAGTGGACATATCTGCATTCACAATCAACAAATACTGTGAAGTAGTAGTTTAATTGCAATCAAACATTATTCAAGTTTGAGATTATATCCTGGTCTTAAGCTACTGTAATGACAGAAGTTTTAAGCAAAGGAAGTCTAAAACGACTTGTAAGCATTGCGGAAAACTAAAGATTCGGGAGAACCCAGAAAAAAATCCTTTTGCTGATAATTGCTTTGAATAGATGTTTCAATGTTCTCCCCGGAGAAAAAAAGAACAAAAAATAAAAAAAAAATCAGCACATGGAAATAAATGAAAAAGGAAGTTCCAGAGTTTGAAAGCGCTACAGAGAACTTTGGGGTGAAGTACTGACTGAAAGTGGCTGTGGAATACTGGAAAATAAACTGTTTGTCTGCTACTCTGCTGGCACTTGGAAACTTGGTACACCATTCATAACTAAGAAGGAAACCATCAGAAGGCATGTCTCTGTCACCTTTTTCCTCATATGCATCAATCTGATATCCATGTTTTTGTCTTTAAAAGTTCCTTTTTTGTCTGTAAATTTCAATTCAAACTAAAATCTGCTCCCTTTTAGAAAAACTTAATCTACTTCCAGACAAGGTCAAGCAGCGCTACTTATCTGAAACCTAAAAATTGCTTTTCAATTTAATGGAAAAATGAGCTTAGTATTTCATCACGAGTAAGCATACAAATAATTTGATAAACAACACTTAAGTGCATCAGCTTTTGAAAAGGACATTGACAACTTGCCAACACACAAAGAAGCAAGACTTAACAGAGCAAAGTAAAGAATAATTCCTTCAGAAAAATAAGATTACCAGCTTGAAGAAGCAAGATAAGAGATATGCAGATACAGCCTTTGTTCAAAAATATAATCCTTGAACACCTGCAGAGATTTCAATGGAATCACAAATGGCTGCAAAAAAAAGAAATCAGTTTTCATTTCCTACATATATATTTTTTATTTTACAGTTTTTTTCAAGCTGAATACTTAGTTATTTGGAATACAGTTGCAAACCACCACATTTTGCAAGTGTTATTAACTAAGATCGCTTTGAAATAAACAAACAAGCCTACTATGCCACCTTACTTTTTGTCTATCAGAATTACATTTACATTGTGATTCCTATAGAGTCCACAAAGCCTAATAATAGATGAATTCAAGAGACTGCTTCTGTCCAGACTGAAGTACTTAAACTCAGTAAATGAACCCAAATCTTCGCTTCTGTCCTAACAGCTACACCAAGACCATCATCATTCCTTTTCCACCCATTTAAAGAGTAAGAACACATTCTTCTTTTTCTAGTATATATTAAGACTTGTCCTCTGCACTAGCAGAGGACTTTCCAATGTTTCCAAGTCACCACTAGTATTCTGCTGCTAATCTCCTTTACCATTTACTTCTATCACCAAGAGTCGCTGTAGGTTTCTTTAGTTTTAGAAACTACTGATCCAAGTCATCTTCCCCTCCCCATCTCCTGTGGTTTTGTTATGGAACATTTGAGGATATCGATACCAGATCCCACAAGTTTCCAGAAAGAGAAATACAATACAGCCTTCTGAGACAGCACCCTTAACTAGCATTCAAATCCTTTCCAATGGGACATCAAAGGTGTATATGCATAGATTAACCAGTTTCCTGGAGACTGAGTATTTTCCTTCCAAATCTTTCCTGAATATCCAGCAAGTAAGAGCCACTATTTCTGTTACATAATTGGCCAAATATCATGTTTATTTAAGAAGCTAAAGCATTTCCTGAGCACACAGCAGTATTTAAAGACCTCAAATCTCCCTTCTCCTCTTCATTAAAGACAACTTAAGCATCAAACTACATTTAATTTATGCTAAGGCTGTGTAACCAACTGACAATTGCCCAGGAAACTCAGAGTTTGAAAGCTTCATCCTCAATTAATAGTTTTAGGGAGGGCTTTATTTTTTCCTTCCAAACGTAGCAAGAATTAGAAGGTGTCAAAGATTCCCCTTCCAAAATTGACCTATATCTATTAAAAAACCCACACACAAAAAGCCTATGTAGAAGCATTTAAGCAGGTAACTGTAAACAGCAAAGTAAGTACACAAAAAGAGGAAATACCACAGCAATTTGCACTGTATCATTTCAAAGAGGAAGATCACTGCTCAGCTCTCAGGTGGTTCTGAGTCAATTACAGACATTTCAACACATACTGAATGCTGATTCTGCCCACACAATGACATTTATCACATTAGATACTCTCAGTAAAATTCACTGCTAATTTAAAAGGGCTTCTGGGAACCATTTTGAACAATAAGAAAATCATAGCAAAGCCACTTGCAACAGGGTAGAGATGCCTAGACTTGGTATGGGACCTCAGTATCTGAATGACATGCATATGCTTTGTCTATCTTCATGACAACAGAGCAAAGAGATTTTTGCTCAGCTACCACTCTTCATACACTGCAATGTAGGAAAGAGAAATTGCATTTAAGACTGGATACATGAACCACAACTCAAAGAATTCCAGCAATTGAAAAATGTGCCATTTCCTTCTCCAAGTTACTGTCTGTATCACGTGCTCCCCTGTGACAAACACTAAGGTAGCTGCCACTTCATATGGAATTAGACTTAAGAGATCTCAAAAGAATAAAGTGAAAACATTCTCTGGCCGCCCCAGAAATTGCATAATGTCATCTTGGGAGGATACAAGATGTTCCAGCCAGCCGTGCTACAGATGTTCAGGATATTGCCAGTGTTTGAACTGTGTGTGCGGGCAGGGGAGGAGGGGAGAGCAAAAATCACCTTAAAAGGAACAGATACATGCAACACAGAAGTAAAGCACAGCTATACTACCTTAGTTCACTCTCATGTCAGAGTGATTCAGGAAACCTTTGATAAGGAGCGCCAGAGCCTTCTCTCTATCCATGTATCTACAATCAGATAGTGATGTGAATTGTTCTGCCATTTACAATAAAAGTGCCTTACATAAGGATACTTGAGAATCTAGGTGAATGAAGTTTTGGTTAAGGCGAGAAGATGTTCAGAAATTCCTTTCCATATCCAAAACATCTAGATCTTACCAAAGACATAACCTCGAGACAGAACATGTGTAAGGGAGAGCAGGTATCTGAAAGCTTGCATCGCTCCTACTTCTCTACGTAAGGTCATGGCAGCCAGGCATACTTGCTGGGGACTGCAGAAGGTAGCACGGCAAGGACACTGGCTCAAGAAGCTAACCCAATAAGACCCCAGATAGACAGATATTTCATTTTATACTAGTATAAATATATTTTAATCGGATTAAATCCTTAATACCATAAAGAACATCAGTGTACCACAAATCTGTAGAGACCTCCTCAAGGAGAGGCATTTCCCTGAGCTGCTTCCCGCTTTTATGTGAACAGCATTTTATTCCATGATTTTGTTGGCACTAAACATTTGAGAGAATGAGCTCACCTTCTCACTTTTGGGAAATTGGGAGGTGCATTAAACATGATTCTTTACACATTTCACGGATTAAGGACTTGCAGACATCTTCCTTGGATGTTAAGTTACCCCACTCTGTAGGGGATCCAAGAGTCTCATCATTTCCTGAAACAGCTTCACACTCGTGAGGTAATACTTGAATGCCAATGAACTTGAAACACCATTTTAGGACAAAGAATATCTTTCAGGCAAGCTGCTAACATGAAGCAGAAGCAGCAAGCTATTCTGGACTGCAATAACATACGCCTATATAACTTTTCGTAGGCATACGACAGAACTGAGCCCTTAACAGAGATGAGGCTTGTTCTCTCTACAGCCCAAGCTCAGAGTGCAGCACCAACTCTCAGCTAATGAATGTTCCTCTCTAATTCTAAGAGATCAGTGCATCAAAAGCACTTCCTAGCTGCCTGAAAAAAAACAACACAAAAACACTGGAAATAGCAAATTTTACTTTAAGCTCTGTGTTTTTGCAAAAGAATGAAGCCATTTGCACCAAGAAACACCAACAAATGTATTTACAGTATTCAAATGTTGATTTTGATTTAAATAAAGAAAGCTAGTAATGCATTCAACTTTGGACTCGCATCAAAATAACCATATCTTGCTCCAAACAATAGTCAGGTAAAGGAAAGCCTACAAAAAAGTATTTAATTAACCTGTTTATTAGAGTTACTTATTATTTTTCCCTCATTAGATGTTAATGGTCATTATGAAGTAAAGTTCTTTCAGAACTGCTTCAGTATCCTCCAAAGTATATCAGTATCTGTAAGACATGTAGAACAAAAACCTGTAAATTCCAAATTCTAACATGCTTTTAGACAAAGAAAACCATCAAATAGCATATTATACCAGCATCTAGACACATCTGAGCAAATAGGAAGGCGAGCATTATTTTTGAACACTGAAAACAGGTTAATATTGTGCCAAAAAAAAAAAAAAAAAAAAAAGCACCATACTCCAAAAGTAATTTCTACACCCAAAGGCCTTCCATGCTCACTTTCTAAGAGAGCAAGTACAGTAGCTCCAAAGGGAGTTCTGAGGTAGCTCTAAGACATGCTAAAAGGGTCACAAATAAGGTTGCTGTAGAGTTAGCGGAGGGGTTCTGATCGGATCAGTAAAAACATCACACAATCATTTTACTTCCCATTTTGTATGCCTGACTATGCTGTTCCACATCTCACGCTAGATATCTACAATCATGATCTTTATCTTGACTGTATCGCCCAACAAGGGCTGAGCAAAGTGCATGTAACTCAGATAAATAGTGCCCATTGGAAAAAGCGACAGAATATATTTTAATTTCATGTTTAATATGTGATAGCACAGTTTTTGCAAGTAAAACCTGAGATACATATGGTCAACAAAAACTACACACATTACCTCTACCCCCTTCAACAGAAGGCTCATGCCAGTCATAAAAGATAACTGTACAGAAAGATTGTTTGTGTATTTTAATTGAAATTGCTTGCTCAACATTCACGCCATGACATGGAGTTTATAATAAAAAATGGAAACAGAAAAGCAAGCATCACTATCACGTTCCAAAGCACACACCAACACTTTCATGAGCATCATCAGTAGAAATCTAACATGCTTATATTTAGATGTATTCTGAAATACAGAACATTAAGCTGGCTAGCTTTTAAAGATATTAACAGCAAAGTCCAAGCCCTGTCTTGACTATGCTTACGAAAATCATACTTTCATTTGTAGACCTTGTATTTAGCATACCATTGCCAGAACAGTAACTCAACTTATGTCTAACAAATGCACCTAATACCAGTTTTGATGCTACTGTGTTAATCTGCTTTATCTATTCTGAACCAGATAAAATAACCTGTTGGTCTGAATGGGCCACAAAAACTGAAAACTAAGTTTTCTTATATCCTTTTCCACATATCAACACATCCTTGCTGACGAAAGTTGTTTTTTTTGGAGGGAACAGGAAAGATCACAAAAGAACTGAAAAGATGACTCATATTTCTGCCAGTGCAAACTGAAAGAACATCTGCCTCTCAGATCCCCTTAGCACCATAAATATTTGTTACCTGATTATAGATTTCTTTTTATGAAAACAAAACCAAGAAAAGCTAGATGCAAACACAATACTGAAAGCCTTGAGACAAAGGGAAAAAGATTTTACACAAGTATAAAACTTGAAAAACAAGATTTAACAATGGTGAGTGAAAACAAACCAGTCAGGGTGACCTTGTACTTCATTACTGCAGCAAACAATTATAAATCTTGAAGTAGCTTATGACTGTAGCTCCTAACTTCATAGTGCTGAATAACAAAAGATAGAGACACGATATTTAAATCGAACTGAAAGAACATGCAACAACCACCTCAGATATCTGTGCAGAAGTAGTTATCCTTTGGAATTTCCATGAGAAGGTACAGATTCAGTGTAAGATACTTAGAAGCCTCTTCACCGCTGCTAAATTCAAGAAGCCAGATTCTGTTCTCTATTCCTTTTAGCTGGCATGTATTTTGCTCTTTTATCATAATTTCTTACACAGAAGCATCTTTTAGAAAGGTACCACAAAGCTGTTGAGATGCCAGTAACGTTTGAAAATTAAGTACTTCCTCAAATTACATTAGTTTCCAATTTTGTTAACATTATTTTGAGAACTGATACTACTGATATCTTGAGTACAATTCCAGACACTGAGATGAATACATACGTTCAGCATAACAGAAAGTAGTCAAGTAATACATAGTTACACACGTAAAACAGTATGCATATACATATCATTTATTTTCATCCTGCTAATTTAATCCAAGAGATTTGACAATTTACAGTCCATAGGTGTCAAGTACAGATGCATCAGAATGTTTACCTTCAGCTAAAGGAAACTAAGACATGTTCCTACAAACATGGATGTACCTGTGTCGCTAACACACAATGCATCAAGTCAGTAGTGCTTCCCAATAAAAATCAGACAGATCTGGAAAACAAGGTAATGCCTTTAATACAGGTACAGCTGGTAGACAGAACATCACACCCTATATAGCACCATGTACCTACAAAAAAGTGTCCAAGTGTGCCATAATCATTTTCTTGCTTCAAGTTCCAAACAAGTCTAGCAAGTTCTGCAGGGCTAGTAAATTCTGCACTGTAGCAGTTGTATGTGCATAAGGGCACACAAAGGTCACTTTAAGAGCTATGTACTGAGAGCAAATCCTTGTAAACTAAACATGCTGTAAACTGCTCACACCATCCTTCCAGCCCTGTCATCCTACTCCTTTGGTTTAAAATTTCCATAAAAGTATCTAAAACAAATTCATGCCAGATTTCCACCAGCCACTTTTCTCTTAGCTGAGATTTCACTACTGAGGCCCACTGAGTTCCTGATATGGAAGAACCATCTCTATCTCTTTACAAATTATGTGCAGTACACACAGTCACAGAAGGATGAAAAGTGACAGGCAGCCATCACAACCATGTTTAAATGGAGACTAAGAACAGGGAATAGTATCCAACTGGCAAAATTCAGCACAAACTTGGTCAACTAAACTCTATCATAGCTGAGGGGTTCTCTATGATACTGTTGTTGTAGCTGGTAAGTTGACTTTAAAAAAAGGTAAGAGAAAGATATTGAAAAACAATTCACAGGTATAACTGCAAGACTTCCCTCTCATGACTCAGAAATAAGAAACATTTGGAGCTTACTTGCAATATTAAGGAGACCTGAATCTCAGGCGCTGAGCGGTCAACAAGACCTTTGTTATCTTTATAATCTCACAACTGATGTGTATCTTGTAACCAGACTATCCACATTAGATGGATGGGTTTAAAAATAGTTTTCCCAAAATAGTTTTCATAAAATACATCACTGTCAGTTGAAGACAAGCCTTTTGCAATAAATAAGCTTTTCTAACAAAGAAGGCATAAAATAAAGGATTGGGTACCATCTACAGCAACGCCTCAATATTCTTGCTCTTTTGCTTTGGTGCTGAAAGGTGCAAATTGTACTCAGCTGAAGAAAAGGTATACTGCCTTGTAACATCTGGGCAGATCACGATACTTAAGCCTGCTCCCCATTCAAAACTCTGCGCAATAGTCCCATTTTTCTTCTTAAAAGCCTACCTTTATATAGACTCAAAGCCACACATTTGTGTTGGACAGGAATTTTTCCATTCCTAATATCTTCAAAGAATTTCATATTAAAATAAGTATGTGGGCTATCACCAAGTTCTCTCGCCAACAGAACAGTATTTTTAAGAGATTAAATACTTACGTTAAGCATCCAAACATGTATTTTAAATTTCAAAGACACTTGATTTTCTTACACAATAATCACTTACAATCTTTTCATAATTCACAAATAGGACAAGAAAGGTATATTAAAGGGATCTCACTGGACTGTTTCACTTGCTGTTATTCTTTATGAATTCCATCCTGCTACGTGAAATTCTCAGCCTTGCAACACCCATTAGTCAAACATAGCAGAGTACCACTTAAACATTCAGGAAGCCAGTGATGTTTACTTTGAGGTTCACCTTCAAATGAATACGGAATCCATACACCATATATTCTGGTTATCTTTGTTATGAAACATTCCCAGGGTTCAGCCCACTGGGCATGTTGAAATCATAAATCACCTTCAGTTACACAAAAACAAACCTCACTCAGATTCAAATGCCCACAGGGAAAACAGCATCTACCCAAAGAAGCACAACTTTTTGTACATTCCTTGAGGTTTTAATTCTTAGCCAGTTCTGCTTTAGTACCTGTAATTTCATCTCTGATAAATAAATATGTACCACACTCATTTTACATCTCTTTCCCAAACCTTCCCAACAGTCAGCCAGCCTTTGTGGGTTGTATATTAAAGGATCAAAGCACGTGACAACTAGTGGAAAAGACCTGCTCTGCAGTGAAAANCGCCGTTTTATTATTGTTCTTAAACCTCCCTTCAGTATTTGCATTTCAAAACAAAAGCATAAATATTTTAAAATGAAACAGCGTTTCCATTTTCTTCCATTCCCTCTCCATTTACTAGCTGATGTCTAGCTAGTTTTACAGCAAAGCACTGTCATTCCATTAAATGCTACAGGGAATCACAAACAACTCTCTGCCTCAGGTTTCAAATACTTAAACCCTCTGGAACCACAGCTTCAATCTGCACAGGATGCAAATGAAAGTAAGTGGAGTTTAATTCAATTTATCATCTTTCACATGAGACTTGAAAAACCTCATGGCACTTCTAATGAAACCAACAGACATGACCAAAATCAGTCATATTTTTGTCCACATTGTTTGACTGCTGTCTCAACTCAGAGATGACTGCACTACTGCAACAGCATAGCAGATCCACATATATCCATATATAAGATCAAACTGGTGGAGAAAGTCTGCTTATTCTTGCCAGTTGTTCTCAACAAATTAATAATACTTGTCACCTACTGAAGACAAGCATCTTTCATTAGTAGGAAAGTTCCTCCTCAAATGACTTTTACTGAGGTACACATGCTAGGTTTGATAAAGACACTATTACCAAAATAAGTGCAATCTGTTTGTTGCAAACAGTATTTCTATTGTTTTAGTACAAAGCAAATCCATTTAAAGACACTATGAATTTAATTAAAGGGAAAAAACAATACTCCCTTTCCCCAAATACCACCCTTCTAAAGACTCATGTAAATATCCAGTTCCCCACCAACACAGCCTCACTAATGATATATACTTTTCCTTCTTAAAGTGGTATATTACAGAATCTAAGCTAATACATTTTGTTAAATAGCACAGGATTAATTCCAAAGGGGACAGAATCAGCAAAAGCAAAGGGTGGAAAATTGTGCTATTAGCATGGAGTATGTGGCAAACCAGTTTGGGAAAAAGCACAAGAAATGCACATGAAGAAGCATCATGAGGCTTTGCTACCATGAAAATGGAGCCAATGAGCAATTCCTGCTTCCACACACCAACTCTCCCAGTATATCTACTCAAGTGGCTCTCATTTTCATCCCCACAACCTTAGAATTACTCAGCTTAAGTGGGTTTAAAGCTCTGTTCAGGGTTTGGTCTATCAGTTCTGAATGACCTCCTCCCTATAGCCACCTCAAATTAGTTGCTGTGTCCTCCACAAATTAAACAGCCTTGGCACTTCATTTGCATGGAGCTAAGAAAAGTTATGAAAGCTAAACTAAGAAAGTAATTAGTTTCAAAGCAAAATGCTCAGTGTCATACAGAGTAGCATACTGCTATTTTTCTCAGCAAGTCAGAAAAGGGAAAGTGTCTTAAAACAACAACAGAAAAACCCAGAATAAAATAAAAGCCTTAAACCAATTATGATAAAGCAAGCATCTCAACGTAAAGCACAATCACTACAACCTAAGCTCCAGGGTCATGTTACCAGGTGATGTTATTTTAGAAAAGGACAAGAAAGCTTTTTTGACAATGTAATTATGGGTCAAAAGATCCAATGCCATCTACAGAAGAACATCCGTTTCGCTGATATAAACGCACAATTCCATGTCACGTTATTAAAAACTCTAAGATGCTTTTGCCCATTGAATCCTATACTGTGGAATACTCAAGCTAATAGCATTCCAAGATTAAACAAAGGTAGGTTACAGGGAAAAACAGCTTCCTCCTTAAATAACAATTTTACTTTATCTTATTTCCTTCTAATTTATTCTGCAATGGACTTAAATGAGAGAGACCACAGATATTTATATTTTATGCATGAGAGTGACTGGTTGATCACTATACCCAAATAGTCTGAAATTTCCTTGTAATTTGGATCCTAAATCTTCATGATCTCTCAGAGTTCAGCTATCAGACTTATTTTGATGTGACGTTAAGGCAAAACAAACAACAGCTGTAACTGCCCCTCACCCTTGCTTTTTCAAAACCTAGAATGAAACTGACTCACTCAGTGTTGTAATACTATGAACTTTGATTTAAAAGGTCAATGTCAGAAAAACATTATGTTGCATTTTGTAGAAGAATCAAGCAATAAAGATAATGTGTAATTCATCAAATTCGCTATGTTTAAATTAGCAGAAACTGTTCTTTTTTACCTTTCCAATGTTTAGGAATAATTCATTTTATTCACACATTATGCTGTTAATGTTTAACATGTAGAAATGTGCGTGCAAGAGAGACTTTAAAAAACAAGTACTCAATTATTTGTATTTTTTTGAAAATTAATTGTAACTAACTGTATACTTCTTGTAATACATGATGACTAATTAGAATTGTTAATCCTTACTTCTTGCAAAAATGAAAACCTTGGAAAAGCTCCTCTTTTTAGCCTCCACTGTTCCACTCCCAAGCCTCTCATCTCATTGCTTTTTTCTAGAAAACTTGTAACTAACAATCAAAGCCCTACTCAAAGAAAGTGAATGTACTTCAAGTACTTGAGGAGAAACCTGTGGCAGACCACAAGATCAAAAGAGAAAACAGTACAGAATGGCTTCTGGAGTGCGAAGCATGAGTGCATGCGTGAGGTTTTTATGTTCCTTATGTGATGGAATGGACAACCTACAGCAAAAGAAAAAGGAAAAGCAAAAAAGAATATTGATTTCTCTAGCAGGGCTGAAACAGCTCATCAGACTACTATCTGAACTTCTTGTTCCCAAGTTAAAATAGAGCCAATCCAACCTGGACATGTTATATCTCCTTGCTCAGCACTGCCTCCAAAGATCCCTGGCTTAAGAAAATGCATTTTTATGAAGCTTTATGACAATAGCTATTGTCATCTAACCAGTTTTTATTCAAAAGATAAGATACAAGAAATTTCTGCTCTGCCTTGCCTTGCACAATGAAAAACTGGGAGACCTCCCACTTGTGTCTTCCTCCTGTTGTAATCCTTACCCAGTCAACTCTCAGACACCATCACAACCAGCTACTCACACTACAATGCATATTTCAAATTACTAGTTACAGATAAAGGGAACGCCTCAGCCCGCTAAGATTCAATTACTTCCCTCCTAGTTCTCCTACAACCTGCAGGACTGAAATTCTTTGAAAGCAGCAGCAAAGCTTCACTGGCATTACTAGGTAGGGACTATAAGATTCCTTGGGAAGTAACAGCCTAAATATCCTATGACAAACCAACAACATGGCTCTCCCCAGTTGCTTCTGAAGCACATCATTATGTTTTTACTTGCTTGCCTTAGGGCCGTAAGAACATGGAGTTTCATTCATTTCAAGGAGAAAAATATACTTGGTGTATTTCAACCAAGCATACTGCTACAATGAAGTCACACACAACTAAAACTGTATCAGAATCTGCAAAGAAATTATCAAAGCTGAGAGAAATGCCAATTACGACAGATAGAGTCTACTACATTTGGGAAAAAATTCTACGCATTCCCACCCCGATTTGTCAATTCAAAATGGGACGGACATAATTAGAAAAGCAGATGTCATTTGAGAAACCCAGAAGACCCACGTCAACCTTGCAATGCTGATCTTAAAGTAAGCCGTAGTCAGAGTTCACTACCATACAGGAAAGCCGTAGCTGAGCGCTTCTTCCATTCATCTGCCAGCACCTCCCCCAGCCATGGCGTGGCTGCACTGTGGATTCTCATGGGCTGTAGCAAAACAGGAGCCCCAAACGAGGGAACATTTAAAAGCTAGCAGGAATATATACACGTGGCAGTTCAGAAGGGAAAAGAGGGTAAGTGTATCATTGATCAGAGCCTCAGAAAAGTCAGTAGCACTGCTGTCTTATTGACTTGAAGAAAAAAAACTGGTTGCCAAAAAGAAATCACAACTAATTACAGCATGTATACCTACTTTCTTTTTTCTTTCTTTTTTTTTTTTTTTTTTTTTTTTTTTTGCACTGAACTGTAACAGAAGTTCCAAATATCTTCTGCTTACTTACAAAATAGAAAAGAGCACTTATGCACTCAGATAACAGAAATTTCACAGTAACACCGCCCAGATTACAGAAAAAACCTACTCCTAGAAACAAAGTTCAAATGCAGGTAATGTCAATATAATGTTTTATTTTTCCAAAGCAGATAGACCAGGTTACTATGCCATTTACATTTGCCCAGCAGCTTTTTGGCAGGAAAGCTTTTTGAATAAGATTTTAAAAAACAAAGGCCTATTTGTTTTGTGTAGATATCAACTTCTTTTCAACCTTACTCCAAGAAATGATGGTTGACCTGATGCTCCCAATTTAAATTGCATTTTCCTTACAAGCTGGTAGCTTCTTTCCATCAGAGAGACCATAAAGTCTACTATCAAAATCTGCTAGAAAAACAAAGATGAATCATAATCACTGTAGACTTTGACATGGTTCAACAGATATTTTGCAGATGCACAAGTGAATTTTCACAAACTGTATCACAAAAGCAATGCACAATAAACCTAAGCCTCGAATATATTTATGTCAGAAAGAGATATTCAGATAACAAGGTTGATTTTTTTTTTTTTTCCAAGGGTCTCTTGGAAAAAAGCTAAAAATAAACAGTTTATTCAGCAAGGCAGAGAAGTGCAGCAAGCCTATTCCAAATGGCAACAGCTGCAAAGAAGTTAACTCTTCCAACAAATGAGAAGTCACTTGAAAGAACAAAGAGTAGGACTGATTCATAGTGAAGGAGACAGTACAAAGATGCCTGAAGCAGATTTCTAAAAGCTACAACAATTCTCAGCTGGATCGTAAACTGAATAGAAAGTTGGTGGAAGTGTTTGAGGACAAAGAAAGTAGGTTGGAGGGCAGGGAGAGAAAATGGAGGAGAGGATGGTTCGGAGAGGAGGAAAGAATCCCAGTAAAACAAGAAAAAAAACAGGAGTGACAGCCAAAACCTTCCTGCAACAAAATACAAAACAAAGTATAAACAAGACTCTACATCTCCTCTACGGGCTAAGAAGGAGAAGAGTTAAGCAATGTATCAGGGCAGGTTGATGATCTAAATCTTGAAATTTAAATTGAGAGACTAGATCAAAGGAAGACTAATTAAAACAAAAATCAAGTACAGCGTGTGCAATTCCTCTCCTTAATTACTTCAACTGCAAACCCCAGGGCTTCACTAAGTACTTCACTTTCAAATTTCCAGATTAGCTCACTTCTTCCACAGCTGAGCTGTTCCAAAGGCAGCAGCAAAGGGATGGCTGCCTGGAATTAAAATGAAATGCCTCCGAGTTCCAGTATAGTCTATGTAAATGGATGTGGGCTTTCTCCAGCTGGCAAAGCAAAAAGGTACCTCCTGCTGGGGAGCCTCAATCAAAGAGGAAAAAAAGCTGGCCTTTTGGAAGAAAAAAAAGCATTAACAGAACCAGCTAGCTGCTAGAAGGACTTCATTACTCTCTAACCTGAAGAGAACATTCTGAATTAGGGACAGCTACAGTACCTAGAAATGTCCTAATCATAGCACAAAGAGACCACGTGAGCAGGGAGTTATAATCATAGAATCATTATGGGTGGAAAAGATCTTTAAGATCATTTAGTCCAACCATCTTCCTGCCACCAATACTGCCCGCTAAACCATATCCCTAATACTACATCTACCCTTTCCTTAAACACCTCGAGGGACAATGACTCCATCACTTCCCTGCACAGCCTGTTCCAAGGCTTGGCTACTTTTTCTGAGAAGCAATTTTTCCTGATATCCAACCTGAACCTTCTCTGGTACAATGTGAGGCCATTCCCTTTTGTCCTATTGCCAGTTACCTGGAAGAAGAGGCCGACCCCCACCTCACCACAATCACTTAAGCCTTCAAATGAAGTTAACAACACTTTTCTCTTAGTTTTTCAATTTTCTGTCCAGTACATATCTGTGTAACCAGAAACAGTCGGAAAACTGTACTGAGAGATGGCTTGTTTTGATTTGAGACAGTGAGTTCCAAGGGTAAGCTTCCTGCACTCCCTACAAAGTTACACTGATCAAACAATCTCAGGTAACACTTGTTTGATTTACTTCTCCAAAGGTAGTTGCAATACCATAAACATAGAAGTATATATAAATACCTCCACTTTACAAAAAAAAGTTAAACAAAGTGAAATTAAAATCCTCTGTCCTCTAGCAAGTAAACATCCTGTTTCGGCTTTCGAGCATTTCTACGAACCTGCAATTGATAAATGGTAAATGCAATTGGTAAAAATGACTTAGGAAGAAGAACACAAGTCAAGCTAGTTCCAAGGTTGAAGTCCAATTATGCTTTTATTAAAAGGAGAGCATCAGCACAAAGACCAAAGAATGAATCATGACCCAAGTCTAACTACACCTTCTTAACTCAGCAATAAACATGACTGCTGAATCACAGTGACAGGATATTACTACGAAGTCTGCACTGCTGCTTCAGCTTACAGGACCATAAATCCACTGCCTGCTGCCAGCATGGAAAACACTGAGAATAAGTAAATGACCAAATAGTACCATCCAAGCAGACAGTACTGAACACCACAAAGTAACCACTTCAGAATACTGTCAAGCATTTGTTTACATTTTGATTAGCAGAACTACTGGCACGCTCTTAGCCTCGGTTGTTAGACACTGCCACAGTAAAGAATGCAGGACTTAAGCTACTCTGATAAGTTGATATCGTTAGAAGATCTCCACTTTGTTGGCAGGTTTTATCCCTCCCCTGCTCTCAGGGTCACATCACAAGTGACCAGATGGCGTAAGCAAGACTAGAAAGAAATGAGTTTTTAGAGAATATGTTGTAAACAACAGATTATAAAACCAAAAAGAACATTTGCAATGTGTTTAAGGGGAATCTGTCATTTCATATTTATGATTCATGCTGATCATGTCCTGTCCACTTACTTTAAAAAAAAAATTTGAGAGAGCAGCTGCTTTTATTGAAGAAAAAAAAGACACTTCTTTTACTGTTTTTTTATGTCTATGTAACTGACAGCTTCAAAACTTCTGCTTTCATCTTCCAGTAAAATATGCCTGTTCCTACAAACAGCTAAGTTCATAACCAAGCTTGGCTTTATTTCCAGCATTGTAAAACTAATGACTCAAGTGCCATCTACTGTGTCTGCACTTAAGTGCAGCATTTCTACAGACAACAAATGAAAGTTAGTACTAGAAAAATTATACAGAAATAAGTCATCGATTTTATGACAAATTTGATACTATACCTTCAAGTACTGTCCCTCCTTGAACACTAGCACACATGCTACGCTGAGAAGACTATACAGTCACCTCTGATGTGTGTAATCCAAGTTAATACAACAATGTAAAGCAGATCTTCAGAGTTAAATTTAAGTAAAAACAAAAGTGAGCCTCTTTCTCACCTCAATCATGCTTCTATAAATCCCTGCTTACTTTAACAAGGAAGGCAGACGTGGAAAAACTTACAGCTAACCAAAAAAAAACCAATAGCCTTTTCCAATAGCCACCAGAAAACTGTAGTGGAAATAACAATGCATTATTCTGATACACTAGAGTTTGGAATTAAAAACACATGCTATCTCAAAAAAATCCCTCAATTAGTAAATCTTGCCTTTTAATTGCATTGTTAAATCAGGATAGAGTTCCAACATTTCTCCTGAAGGGAAGCTTCTAACAGAAGATCACAAGAATATTACAGGAAAAATACAGCTTGGGGGTTGGTTGCATAACACACAGCTTCAACTTTCTCATACAGCATCTGCTATTTCATGGCATACTCAACTATGCATCAAAATCACTGTGCTTCAGCAGTCAAAAAACACTGAAGAGACAAGTGTCCCCTCAATATTGTAAGATTTGCTGGTAGATTCCTTTGTGCTTTGTTAATTTTCTTTTTCTATTACACATTATTAAAGAGGACTCATGACTCATGGAAACTCATTACTTTTTTTTTTTTTTTTTTTTTTTTTCTTTTCCCCTCTTTTCCCCTCCAACACTCATCAACAGGTAAGATTTTGGGCCAGAATCACCACCACGTGCATTATTAACTACAGACCACGGGAGCAGTCTTGCTGGGAAGTCACGGGGGGTTGGGGGGAAAAGGTAGAAAATCAGTTTCTAATAGTTGCTTAACTCTGCTGCAAATGCAGCCGTGTGCGATACAAATGAAACAAGGCCAGGGTCACAAATCTATAACCTCCCTCAGCAAATAGCCCCATTCGTCTGCAGCAGATGCATAAGGCAAACAGCAAAGGTCTCTCCTCCAATGCAGATGTTGCTCTTTCCAGAACAGCCCAGCTGGCGCAGAGAGGAACCATTTGTGATCCTCTAAAAACAGAATGGACACTCTATCACTATCAGCACAGTGAATCACAGATACCCAAAGAGTTTTCCATCAGAATGCAAACCCAGAGTAGATAAGAGTCTGTATTCAAATACCATCCGTGTTTCAGCATTCCTTTGAACATCAATTTTTAGTTCAAGCTTATACATGGTTATCAAGTAACAGGGAGAATTCGTCCAGACTAATAAAATATAAAACAGTGCCTCCCACTTGCTGGTTCCAAAATAAACACCACAATCAGCATGTGCGATTAAACTAAACTTCATTTCCAAACTAAACACTGTGTCATGCACACAATGCAGGGTTTAAAATACCACAAATATTCTGAAGTGGTCACAGGGTACATACAAGAATTTGTAATACCAATTTACAGCAGGAAATATGGTAGAGAGGTATGGAGGTGGGGGGGAGGGGTCAAGGACTTGCAAGTTTGGAGGAAAATGAGTACAATGTGGTGCACACCTGGTTCTCCTTCAGCACTGATCATCACTGTGTGTGGAAAGGCACGCAGCTAGGAGGACATTCTGCTCAGATCTCAAAGCAAATTACTGTAATGTACTTCAGTGTGTGGTTGTAAAAGCACCGCACTATAAATATTCAAGTGTTCGGCCTGGGCTGACAACAACCTTTTCCCCTATCAGCTGTGTTTTGGATTTCACACATTGCCAGCGGGCTCACAGCTGGGAATTACATACAGGTCACGTGGAAGACTTCATATACTTCTGTTGTCAGGTCTTATTCGGCAATAAAGAATAATATTTCAGATCATTTTCCAACTGTCTCCCTCTTTAACTGAATTCAATTTGCAAAGATCAGCTACGATGCAACGATGTGAATCATCAGTGCTGTGCCAGTTACCCCTTACCCCACACTCTTCTGAACTGTGCAGGACTTGCATAAAGCACTTCTCTCACTTCCAGGCTCTTGCACAGCCCCACCAAGGCAGCCTAAGCATGACAGGTAAAATTGTTGCAGTTCTAAGCCTTATTTCACAAGGCGGCAGCCTACATCCTCCCTGGCCTACACAACTTCAGTATTCTCAGGCCAATCTTTTCATGATTTTGTTTGATTTTGATTTACAAGCCACTACCTTTCACTTCCAGTTTTGAACATTCAAGCATTACAACCTAACAGTTTCCAATCCTAAAGGCTGACAAAAACACTGAACAATAGTGTCCACATACTCAGGAAGAAAAGGATCAAAACGGATCAAAACTGTCACTTCAGTATCTGAGCTCACCCTTTCTGCCAAGTAACAGGCCCAAAGCCAACATGAAATTCGTTTAAAAAATTAAATAGTTATTTTTCCTTTCCAATGATGAAAAGGCACCACCTTGTGGCTGCTGCACAGGGAGAAAGGCTGAAAGAAAAAAAACCCAGTACAGCCATTTCCCATCTCTGTCAACAGAAATTCCAAAGGTTGGTATGATGAAAAATATCACTAATCAACAAATATCAGAGCATGTTTCAACTAACAAAGCATTCTGCCTAACGAAAGTGGATAATGAAAGCTCTATTATATTTAGACTCAAAGCAAATACTGAAGTTCTTCTAAAATTAAGTCAACTAAAGTTGTTTAGTTCTCTGAAGTAAGGAATTTAACTTGTGCTATAAATAAGAAGTTTATTGCATGTTACTTCTATTTGTTATTTGATCATCTTTCCATAAGCAATAGCCAAATAGCATCAAAAGCAAGCTCTATGAGGCACTGCACAAACGCAGCCCATTATTTTTGTCTGAAATACACACAGCTTTTATGGGACAGTACACCGGAAGTTAGAATATTGTACTCCATTTAGAGAGCAAATGGTTTTTGCCACAAACAGAATCTTTCATCCACAGACCTCTCCATTAAATTTTTTTTTTTTTTTTTTTTTCCTTTGCATATTCAATTTGTCCAGGTGGGGTACCAGATAACACAGCTAAGAAAGTAATCCAAATGACTTCTAGTTCAGTGTCAGGGCACCCAATCAAAATGCTGCAGCCACATTCTAAGGTTAATGCAATAAAACCAAATGTACCAATAGAATACACAATAACAGAATACACTTCAGAAGATCTGTATAGTCAATACTCAGAAAGAAGAGAAAGCAAAAAATGTTTGCAATTCCTCTTCTAAAAGTTTG
The DNA here is from genome assembly GCA_016647715.1 of Pavo muticus. Taxonomy (NCBI): domain Eukaryota; kingdom Metazoa; phylum Chordata; class Aves; order Galliformes; family Phasianidae; genus Pavo; species Pavo muticus. Next base: position 1,528,843 of record JACDJE010000054.1, on the reverse strand, counting down.
TCAGGCTCTTTCTTCAATACATCATCTTCACATTCCACCATCGTTTCCAAAGCGCTTATGCAGTTTGTATAGAACGAGCAAAAAAGAAAACCACTCAAGACCATGAAATCTGCAAATTATTTGTTCTTAAATCACCTGCCATATTTGCATTTCATCATGTTCACACAGAAAACAAATCTGAGAAGAATTAGTACATTTAAGTTCAGTTTTTATCCACATCACTGAAAAACACATCTGTTGTCTGATTAGTATATTCTAGTTAGAGAGATGAACGAACTCCTGCCTGCCTGTCCGTAGTACTCTGCAGACAGGCTCAGACAACACCTCCTCTTTCTTCTGAGCATTCTCAGTTATTTGTTCTTTCCATGGCAGAGTCCCCTGCACCATTCCAACAGAACGCTTATGCGCCAGCACCAAAAAGGAAATGAATATGATAGAATAAGATCAGTCTCCAACATCTCAAAATACCAGATAGATACCTGAGGGGAGAAAAGAGTTTAAAGTGTCAAAGAGTTTAAAGTGAAATTTCACCTTTACTCACAAATACAAAATATTAGTGAGTTTAAATCAGATGAATACAGTTTGAACGTCAGCCATCCACATCATCATTCCAACCAAGACAACACAGTCCTGTTTGCTTCAGAAAACTTGAGGTCTGAGAAATTCAACAGGTGATGTACATTTACTGCATAGTCAGACTGCTGTTGCAAAGTACATGGCTAACAGCTCCTCAGCCCTCAACAGATGAGACAAAAAGCAGCATTAAAGAGTTAAGAAAAAAAGACAAGTAATACACAGGAGTTGAAGTTATTCTGCCACTTTCTTCACCATTTCCAAGGCCAACTGAGTCTTGATGTTACAGGTAGATTTAATGCTGTAACTGACACAACAAACGTTAGATTAAAGGCAGATTCTTATCACCTTACTGGGGGCAAGAAATTAAAGGAAACAAATCAACGAAGGAAGAAATAACAGCCACCCTCATAACAGGGCTCAACTTGGAGATTTCTCTAACTGCTCCTGGAGTACAAACGGAAGCAAAGGAAAAAGAAAGCCTTTATTGTGTAATACAGATGTTCTCAGCTGCTTCATACAACAGATGAAACAAAGGATGCACTACAACCATAGTGATGACTGCAAAGAACGAGAGGTTTGAACAGTGTCAGTTTTCACCTCCAATTGCTTAAAAATTTGATGCGGGAAGGGAAAAAGTGTGTTAGCTTTCTGCTTTCATTTTAGTACCATCAAAATAAACTAGCTGTCCACTCCACAGATTGTCTTACTTCCCGATGCTTTAAAAAAAAAAAAAAAAACCTGACCTTATTCTTCCATTAGAACTTCCACAAGCCTTCTCCCCAAGAGTGGATCCCAAAGGAAAAAGAAAATCATTGACGCTAAATGATCGGCATACTGGCACTGCATACCATACTAGATTACCCATATGCAAAGGATGCAAACATCCACAAACATTTCCTATCTTCCAGAATATTACAAAAATGCAATTTAAAAGAAGTTTTCTGGTAAATGACACTTCTGGTAGTGAAGCTATGAAAGTCTAATGCCTCTGTTCATCAGTAACTCTAGAGACTCTCCACCAGATTAGACAGACTTCACTGAGAGAAGTATATATATATATATATATATATTTTTTTTTTTTTTTATCATATTAACTGATAGACTGGCTTTTCCGGGCTCCTCCTCAGGTTTCTAGTGAAAAAACTCTCCCTTTTATTAACTCAATTGGTAACAGTCAGGAAAAGACTTCCACACTACTCCCTACCAATCTCTCTTCACTTTATCTTTACCTCTTCACAGTTATAGCAGCTCTAAAACAAGCAGCAGACCTATTGAAGCTGAATGAAAAAGCTGTGGTAATTAAAATTCTGAGGTGCTAGACTGTGCTGGTCCATGGATTATTGCAAACCTCAGCACTGGTAAAAACAATTTTGTAGTTTCATGTATTGTTTCTGACAGAAGAACATAAGAGCCACTGAGTTCACGCATTTTTAGAGCTCAGGAACGCAACCTTTGTAGAAGAACTGGGGTAACATGACTGATTGTTGTTACCCAGCATTTCCTTGGATATTCTCAATATCTGAGGAGCTACAAAAAAACCCAATCTTACAGCTACAAAAAACCAATCTTACTTAAAGATGGATGTTACAATCAAGAGAATCTGTAAGAATGCCTGTTTAACATGCAGATGGCTTCAGATCTTACGTTTTTTGCCCCAAACTCCAGGAAGTTCTACAACCAGTTTCACATTTTTAAGCAGCACCTAACATTCAGGCTGCACTGTTAATTCCAAACACGCTATTGCCATTTACAGAGATTGTACTTCAGAAAGAGCAAATTAACTTTTGTAAATGGTATTGCTAGGTAAGCTCTGCTTTCCTAGCTATTCACAGATCTACCCTGTTTAACTTCTCCTTACACTTGCAAGGCCCTGTTAAAAAAGCAGTAGTTAGGTCACAATACCAAAACTTCATGGCATATTTACCAATATGCAAACCTTACCTCTACCATCCAGAGGTAGGTCTCAATTGCAGTAGAACCATTACAATCTTCTGCACATATTGTTCGACAGGAGAAACAAATCAGTATTACTGCTAGTCAATTATACCTTTAGCTGTGAAGCCAGGCCCAGATTATATTTAAAATAGCAGTGTTTGTCTAGGGGAATATGAGGGCACCTGAAGTAAGAAAAAAAATTAGTATGAAAGTAAATGGAAAAAAATATTCTTCCAAACTAACCCCACTGAACATCAGAATCCCCACTGAGGAATATCAGAAAAATAAGATATTAAGGCGACTGAATTACAGGTCTAGTAATGGACTGGTGCACCTTCACACTCAAATCATGTCTGGTAACAGCTGGATCTAGGTGTGAAAACGACAAGCTTTAAACTTTGGAAATTAATGGAAGAATAGCTTGTTATTTTAACAGCCACTGTATTAACCTGGTGAGAAGTTTGACATGTTAGTAGTCCAGCCAGAGGCAAATGAATTGGACTGAATTCAGGTGGGACAGTCAAGTATTCAAAATGCAATTTGCCTCCTAGCACGGTGTTTTATATGACAGCAAAGATTTCATTCCGTTCTATCAGCATAAATAATGCTATTCTAGGCCACACAACCTGGTACGTATACATAAATTTTACTTAATCATTCAGAAATTTCACATTTATCTTAACAGATATTTTTATCTGGCACCAAAAATGGGAGAGAAAGCAGATATGAATCATGAGCTATGAACTGCAGCCTTGGGAATTGGATAGTAGTGATATTTTTCTAAGTGCACACACACACACAAGGATATTGGACCACACACAGATACTTCTAGAAATCTGCATTTCCAAGTCACTAGTATGAAATGATACCAATGGAGAAATAATTGTAATTGTTGTAATTCAGCAGCTGCTCAGTATCACACAAAGCAGTCTAGCATTCTACATAGTTCCTACTCTACACAGGTATTCTGAACACAAACAGTATTCATCCACATTTTGAATGGAGGAGCAAAAAGCAAAAAACAACCCAAACCCACACACGCTCTCTGCAGACTCATTCATCTCAAAATAGACCTCTCTAGGGGCCTTACCTTCAGATCAAATCAACAACTCTAATTTTCACAAGGATGTTCTTCAAAACAGAACTACAAAAGTACAGAACTACAACTCTGTGCAGAATTTTAATGAGATTAAACAAAACAGCAGCACTTGAAACAACTGTTGCAACCAATGCCATTAAAACAAAAGAACGGAGAGGAAAATCCCACAGGCCAGGTTCAAATCAAGATCACAGGATTTTGCCTAGAAGTGAACTTACAGTCTTGGACAATTTAGTAAGTTCTCTATAAAGTCTCCTCTTTCCAGTAGACAAAAAACAGGAGCTGGAAATAAGTACATTTACAGACTTGTGTAACAACAGCTGCAAAAACTTGGGTAATAGTTTAGCCATAACATGCTGACAAATGGATATGAAACTATTAATAATGAAAGAATGCAAGCATGCCACAAATCCTACCAGATATTTTATGGATTGCTATACACCTCATTCTGAATTTTAGCATAGGGAGAAATACTGTGGTTTGAAAACCTACTACTCAGCATAGTTTCTGACACCAGCTAAAATCCCTTATGCATGGATACATTACAACTCCAAATACACTATATTACAATGTATTTTAAAACCAGAGCACAGACTAAAACCAGCAAGCTGACCTAATGATGGAAAAAAAACCCCAAAACATAAGCAATGTAAGGATTGGCTGCTCACTTCCAAAATACAAAACATCATAACATGCAGCAAAATCTTCTCTAAAACTCTCAAAAGCCCAAAAAGATGCTGTTAAGCACCTAACGATGTTTTTCTTGTTCTCAGTAATCACCTGGTTAGCACTTTAGCCTTTTTTTTTTTTTTTTTTTACTGAAGATGCACCTTCACATTGAAAACCGCAGGGTTGCCAGACCCCACACATACCCGCCCCTCCTTTCTGCCTACATTAGTGCCTGTTCAGCTGCGCAACAATTGCCCACTAATGTTTTCTTCCAGAGTTACTTTCCAGCTACATTCTATCCTTGTTTTGTATCATCAGCAGATGTGAAACAGTTGCAAACTCTACACTGCACTGACTTACAATGTAGATAGGCAGCAAAAAAAAAAAAAAAAAACAACCATATTCTGTTTCTACTATTTAACCTCTGACAGTGGCTGACCAGCTCTTGACTTGGGATTACACTTTCTATAACACCAGCTCAGTTAACCTCCTACCCACGTGCCACATGTGATTTTGTGATTTTCACAGATATATTTTACTTGCAGCTTTTTATCTGCTGGCCTTCTTTCCTAGGGGAAGCTTCAGAAAGGGCTGCTGGTCAGTCAATTTTCCAGGCAGCAGCTTCAACCAGTTGCCAGCCCCCATCTTCAGCACATTCCTTGAGCCAGCTGAAAAAGGAAGCCCAGCAATAAGCGCTGCTGTCAACCCTACAACAGCATCTCCAGCCAGTAACAACATCCTTTACTATTGCCAACCTGCTCCTTGAAGGCAGGACAAGCATGAGGAGACTTTGCACTGTTTCAGCAGCATCTGCCTGCTTCCAATAGCCTCTTTTTACAGGTACAACAGCAACAAAATAGGGCATATCTGTTCTAATTCACAGCTTACTAGTTCTGTGCATACACTCTGTACCAAGGCCTCCTCAGAATGTTTGTTCTCACTGCCCATGTCTGCCCAGGCACGACTGTTTCTATCATGACAGATAAGGCCATGACAGATCTTCCATACAAGTAGAGAAAGGTAAGCAATCCAGACACAAATTAGCCTTTGGCAACTGCTGTGTATAACCTCCAAGAAATCCTATCACAATGCATATTCAGAAGATTACTTTTTTTGTTACTAATCTTCCCCAGAAACATTTTTGACAATCTGATGTTACACCAGTGAATTCCTTTCCAAACGAGGCCTTTACTGTACTAAGTTAGAAAATGATGTAAGAAAGAACATGTCAATAAAAGTAAGAGAAACAAACAGCAGGCTTCTCTGCCATTCCCAGAGAGAATTTGCTAAAGGCATGAGGGAACAGTTCTTAGATGCCATTCCAAAACCTCTCCACCAGACTTGAGGCTTTGTAGAGTAAGACATCAATTTGGGACATCACACAACAGCAGAAGGCAAAAATTGCATTAAAGACACATCAGTCTGTCATACCTAGCTTACTTTTCACTGCATGGCCTCTCATAAATGCCGAGGGAAAAAAGCATATATTTGACAATGCACAAAACGAAAAGTGAAAGAGAAACAGACACATAACCCCACATCAAACTTCTCATTATCCAGCTGGAGCTTGCTAGTATAGTTCACAAGCTTTGCAGAGACTTAACTTTAGTTTGGCATTTCCAAGACTGTCAGCATCTGAAGTTGCTTTGTTTTAACTAAGGATCTTGAGAAACAACATACTTGTAGCACCAGTATGTTTCTGCATCCATGAGCAAGCCCTCATTTTCCCAAGGTGGACCTACACGAAATTACAAAAAACCATTTTAAGCAGTAAGCACTACTCCATAAGCAGAATGAGTTTTAGTTTCATGAAAAAGTAGCAATTAGTTCTTGTATTATCATCCAGCACACCATAGAAAACATGATACTAAAGTCCGCCAAGAATTCAGTCAAGACCACATGGATATCATTGAAGAGCAAAGTACTCTCTGCCTCAGGTCAAAGGCATGAGATACGGTAAGTACAAAGGTACAGAAAATGCTGGAATCTAAAGACAAAAGCGACTCGCATTCTGAGAGGGAGAGGGCACTTCATCCAAATAAGAACATCAAAAAAGTTAGCAGAGCATCAAGGGGAGGGAAAAAGAGCTCTTGTCCTACTGCAAGTCAGATTTAGTCCTACCAACAAAAAAAACCATTTCATTCTGCTCATTCATGTCATTTACCCCTTTCTAATTAAAACTCTGGACTTCTCAGGCTTGTTTAATAAAAGCTTCCAGCTACGGTATTCCTAGAATATTACAACAGAAGCACTATATTCTCAAATGAGATACAGCTATGCATTTTAGTGAGAGCTAACAACAGTTTTGAAGAAGTTACAAAAATCGTGTAGATTCTCAGTGGAATCTATGCTTGGAATGAGTCTCCCTCAGTTTGATTACAGTGAACTTTTGACAAGTCAGTTAAAGTATTCACTGAACTGGCAGATACTTAAATGGATTTATTTGCCCCATTTTTCAGTTAAAAAAGGAAATCCTTTATTTCAACAGTGAGCAACGATGCAAAACACAGACGTTCTCAATAGAAAAGATGGAGCCTTCTTGTAGAAAAATCATAGGACTTACTCAGGAGACAGATTCCAATTCAACCACAAAACAGAGGAGGAAAACCAGAGCAAAATCCACAACTCTTATAGAGCACAGGAGCAGCAAAAACAGAAGAGAAAGTGGGGGCTGAAAAGCCTATCCCATTAACCTAGATGCTCCTATTTCCAAGTCAGCCCAGGATCATATGACACCTATCTGCAATAGTTTGGTCTGGTTATCCATTACTACCATCCAAATCTTCAGCGTGTGACAGGCGAGGAAGTTCTGCAGACACTTAAAAAGACACATTCTCTACTTAACAGCAGCATGACTGGATCATGAAGCTTTTAGAACATTCTTTATGGAAAAACCAGCCCCAGCAGCGCACCCAGTCCCATACAAACAATAATTTCCAAGATAACTTTCTCCTTCTTGAGTCTATCAGACATCTGCTACTGTTTTCAAACAAATACAATTTTAACTTCTGGTCACTGAGCACGTTTGTAATTTTAACATTACATGCATTGCTCTGTCTTTGTTTCATCTCATCCCACATCCCTTTTCACCTCAGGAGGCTGGTACAATTTTATTTAGGAGCAGGGACTGGAGAGCAGGTCCTATTTATTCTCAGGAGCCCTTGGGCTGAGTAACCACAAAGCAAACAAACTCTAGGATATTTGGAAACCAAACCACTAATTAATCTACGCTGGGCTTACATAAGTAAGGTTTATCCAACAACTTCTAATCTAGTAAACTGGTGCTTGCATTGTTATCCTATTGAGAGACTAGAATCCCTTCTTTTATACATCATGCAAACACAGAAATATTCCTAGAAAAACCTACAGTTTACATAAAACTAAAGGGAAACATTCCTAGAAAACTTAAACAGACTACTCAAAAGTTAAGTACTTCTCTGCAGCATCAAGCAGGCCATTGGCACCAAGGTTCTGGCAATCATTTTTTTATTATTATTATTTTTTAAACAGCGAAAACCATTCATATTGGGAAATCCTGAGCTCCCAATAAAAGGCATGAAAGACTCCAGCACAGTTACCGTTGTCGGTAGCCTCTGTGTTGTCAAAAACAAATACTGTAAATTTCAGTTCAGTAGTAGAGCATCTCTTGTATGTCTATTACTTGAAAACTAGAGTAGCATAACCTAGATTAAGCTATTATAGACCAGATGCAAGATTTAGTGGAAAACTGCACTTTTAACAAAGTCGCTTGTAACATAAAGTGGGAAAAAAATAATGGAAGGAATACTTCAAAAGAAAAAGATAACTTAATTCCAGCTTAATTTGAAACTGCCTTCTCTATGCTTCACCACCACATGAGAACAGGAAACATTGCTCTACTACTTCCTGTTCCTTTTCTTCAGCAGTACAGAAGATTTTATGAGTGCAGACAGTCCGAAAGGAACACTGACAGGTCCAGAACTGCAGAAATGTGTATTCTCCAGACATGTATGAAAGGGTACACAGATGGTAGCAATACTGAAGATGGTTATAATTACATTTCAAACAACGATTTTAAACCAAAACAAACTGTGCCTTCTGAAAAAAATAGATATATATTTTTAAACAGGCACACCAGAAAACAAAACCATCTAACTTTGTCACTGCAACAGCACTGCAGTCAGACTAACTCCTTTCTAATCAAAACTGTTTTTGACTCCGTACCATGGGGTGCAGTATTTAAACAGTATGCCAATAACAAAAACTGCTCTTCAGATGTTTTAGCTAGGGCAAAGACAGACTTCTAGTCTGCTATTCCCTTTCAACCATTTTGTTTTCCTAATTAAGCACAACAAATTAAAATTCATTCCAAACCACATTTTACAAAGAATGGGGTTAATATATATATATGTGAAACTGATGCTTCTACTTTAAGCAGGCTTTTGCAAGGGAAAAAAAGGGGGGGGGGGAACACTACAATCCATGGTAGAAGAACAAAGCTACAGACTTAGCTCTAGGCATGAAAATACAGCTAGGTATAACCTTAATATAAAATGCATTGTTTCACAACCATTTGTTACTCAGACTGAAGTAATATGATTAATTAGATCAGGTATTTCCCTGTACAGCAAAGAGAATATATGTTTTAAATCAATACTGAAGAAGTTCTTATAAAAGGTATAGCTAGCATGAACACAATTCTCTCCTGCCACTCAGTTGAGGCTATTCAATGTTTAATTCATACAGAACGATACAAACAGCAAGTCCTGCTGTATCTACTCAATTCTAAGTATTTATTCTACAGATAACTTTCAAAATATGATCAGTGTAAAAGATTCATGTTTCTTCAGCCTATCAAGTTCATAGAAGAACAACTCAGCTTCCCCAAGAAGTTAAGGGATTATTTAAAGCTTCAGCAATTTCAGAAGCGCTTTCTCAGTCTAAAGAATTAAACTGTTTTAACTTTTATGCCGCTCCCTAAAAAGAAATACAGACTTCATGAAAAGAGCCACCAAAAGCTACTCATATGGAAATAAAAACAAAACAAACAACAAAACAGCCCCACACCAAAAGGAGGATTACATTACTGGGTAAACCTCGATACTTTGCAGTAAGCAAATGGCGGAGCAACTACCAGCACTGCAACCAGCAGTCAAGCATCATTCTGGGAGGGGTATTTGTATATGGGCACCAACACAAGTTAAGCTTGGAAGCTGATGGACAAGATGCTTTCCATACACACTAGCAGCTCAACAGAAAAGGATCCATACCTTTTTTACTGAATTCTAACCAATGAAAACTGGTTGAACCACATCTGGCCTAAATACGGCTAGCAAAATTTCAGTAACTGCGATGCAGAAAGCTTTCTCCTGATAAGATCAGCTCCTCATTTCAGAAACTTGTGTTTTGATGCAGTCCAACTTATTTTAAAATATTTCTGTCTTGAAAACTTCAAAACAGAACCAACCCTCTATGCTTTTAAAGTAAAGTTTGGCTTATTTTAGGTTTAAACAATTCGCAAAGATAATTCAATTAATATTTCCATAATCCTGGCAGTGTAATATGGAAAATACTTTATAGCAAAGTAGAAATACAAAGTTTGCAATTCAGCAGCTTATGGTCCAGACACAGACAAATGAATCTGGAAATCGAATGCATCTCCACAGTTTTGGAAACATCTGCATACGGCGCTGTTACATACAGCAACACGAAAATCAATTCTATACATTTTTCTCAACTTTTTATGTGTTTCATTAATACAATTTGTCTTGAACTGGTAAACAACTTTCCTCCAGAAACCTTCCATTCTGGAATTTCTTTAACTCTCCATAAACCGGTAGTTCCAAATATCACAACAGTGATGTTAAAGGCGCAGAGGAGATACGAGCAGCCAAAGCAAAAAAGCAGCAAGGATGGCGCCCAATGGAAATACTTGCTTATAAAGAATGAAAACTAACAGCTCCAACATTACTTATTTGACAACAGAAGCACTTCAAATCTTGAGAAACCTTACTGCAGGAAGCTCAGTTGATACAGTTAAACACACTTAACTGAAGACAGCAGAAAAGGCACTGCAGAAGTCAAGTAGTTTGTGCATTCAAATGCATTGATTTTGAGAAGAAAAGCACACAGGCCTAAAAACAAGCATTACATCCCTCTGAATATTCAGCTTTCTAAACCAAATGAAAGCCTTGTGTCTGAAGTGTACAAAATACGTGATTGAGCAGGAAGTACTGAAATGAGAAGTGTAGAACTGAGAATATCAAAAGAAACTGACAGCTTTAGTTGCTGTCACTACCAATACTGATAAAGTGATAGTTTTGTTGTTCATAGATGGAGCCCACTGCACCTAAGGGAACAAAGTACTACCTGCGGAAATAAAGAGCTTCTTGACTACTGTTAACTTCACAAAGCAATTAAAAACCATCACAGATCAGTCAAAGTTTGCCTTCCACTTGCAATGTAAAATTACAAATGAGAAGACAAAGCCATTCCTCTTACGCTATTTCATATTCTCAAAAACAGTATAAAAAAGATAAATACCATTATACATTTGCTACTAGTAATGATAGCCAGCATGTTTATCACGATAACAGTTTCTCTTCGTGGTCTAAGGACAAAACCCAGACAACAGTATAAAGGACAGACAGCGTAGTAATTTTTGATTAGCCTTAGGGATTTACAAAACAAGTTTAGTCTCCAGTCTCCATTTGACATTTAAAAGAATACTCAAGGCAGTTTGGTTTTGCAAGTGTTGCTTTTGGAGTGCTTCTGCACAGAGATGTCCAGTCAGCTTCACACATTTTGTCATCTACTAACAACAAGACGACCAGATTCTATAAATAACTTCTATGAGCTGAGCAGCTAAAACTCAGGAGCAATTCTAGTCACACTGTTTCTCAGTTTTAGCTCTTTACTGAAATGGAGGAACCTTTTATCTTTTTTCCAAACAGCATGAACACTGAACTATTTTTTACTGAATAAATGTTTTCCTACGAACATGGAAGAAAAAGAGAAGAAATAATACCCAGAACACATTTTGCTTTCCATTCCTTTTAGGAAGGCTAAGGATTTCAGGAAATGACTAGAGATATAGGACTGATGATTGCTGCTTAAATATGCCATCTGGCAGACAGCATCAATCCATTTTGCCACAGAAAACATTCAGATCTAAATGCTCTCGAGCACAGTACACTCTAAAACAAATGTAAGTCATTCACGTACGTTTACATCTTCGCTAGATTTCAAAAACAGAAAGGCTTTTTGTTTGATTTACAGTCAAACTGTCCTCCTCCAGCAATCAGTTTTGGGCTGACTGATTTGTTTCAACCAACCCAGCCATCACTGTTCTCAGTCATTGCCGTGTGCAGGGAAGGGTGAAAAGGGACACTGCTACATAATGCCCCACAGAGGAAAGATTCAGTGACTGTTCAGTCATCAGCACAGCTTTCTGGCAGCCTGTCAACAGCCCAGAAGCAATCAAAACCTTGCTTGCACGCTGCCTCTCGTCCTGGCATCACTTAAAGCACCTAGAATGCAACCAAATTTACTACAATGTTAGGAAGAGCAGGAATGAAAACAGGAAATTGGGCATCATATTTCATTACTTAGAAATTATTTGTGTTCTCCATACATTAAAAAAATACGCCAAGCAAAAACTTACAATCAATAATACTCTCATTTTGTTTAATTCAGTGGCACAGAAGGTGCCTTTCAATTATCATGTATAATATTTTCTCCTCATTTTCTGAAGTGGATTAGAATTTCATTTGCTACAGATTATTTAAAATTTTCAAGTGGATATGTTGCTCAACAATACAGTGTGAGTTCTTTTGGAACAGCAACTAGGAACAGTAACTTTCCTCAGCGGGCTCACAACCAAACTCTCATTTCACAAACCGAAAACAGAAGTGCGGACAAATTACTGAATGATGACCATCAGTTTTGGGGCAGTTAAGATGTTTTGGTTTTTTCTCCCCCGGAATACTTCATAACATATAAAGCTACTCGGGTATGAAACAGTTCCCTTCAAATTCAGTAAAAGCACTGAATGCTATTGACTCTTGCTAATGAAACGCAGTATGCATCCAGCATGAGTACATAATTATTAATAGCTAGAACATTTATAATGCTAAGAACTACATAAAACTCATTTGAATTCCAGCATAACATGGTAGTACAGAGTTTCCCAAATCAAAGCCTTTCTGAATCAATTTCTTTCTTTTAGGAAATGGGGAAGGGAAAAATCCATTTAAAAATGCTTGGTGACAAGTATTGGTGACAAGGCCACAATAACCCCATGCAGCGCTATAGGCTTGGGGATGAGTGACTGCGAAGAGGAAAGGGACCTGGGAGTGTTGGTTGATGCTCAGCTGAACATGAGCCAACAGTGTGCCCAGGTGGCCAAGAGGGCCATTGCCATCCTGGCCTGGATTAGAAATAGTGTGGCCAGAAGAAGCAGGGAGGTAATCATCCCCATCATCCCCCTGTACTCAGCACTGGTGAGGCCGCACCTCGAGTACTGTGTTCAGTTTTGGGCCCCTCACTACAAGAAAGACAACAAGGCCCTGGAGCGTTTCGTTGCTCTTCTCTGGACACTGGTGAGGGGTCTGGAGCACCAATACCAATAGAATAAAACCTGATATTTAAAAAGAAAACTGAACAACAAAGCGGCGAAAAAAACAGATGGAAAGACAAACAGTAAATCCTTACTTGAAGTCTAAAATCAATATTGAGAAAAAAGCAATACATGTAACACTAAGTTACTTTCTGTTCCAGTACTATTTCTCAGCAGATACCTGCTTGAAGATCTGTAGTAGGAGCTTTACCTAGCTTTCACCATCTTGTCATTTCCATTCTTCTTGGATTTTATTATTTGAAACTGTAAAGCAGAAACTTAAAAAGGAAGAACTACTTACCGGTATTGAGAACTCCTCTGCCAAATACTTCAACTGTGATGCTCCTCTAGCCAAAAAGTTACTTCTCTCTGCCAGATTGCCTTGGAGTTGTGTGTCAAACTCCTTTCTGACAACTGAAGCTACAGAGTCAATTATTATGAGTTTAATCTTCTTTGAAATAATTTCTTCTTCTAAAGACTTAATTCTAAAAAAAAAAAAAAATAAAAAATAAAAAGCCACTGATAACATTATTTATACAATATAACTGTTTTATAACCCCGAAATTATTTGAATAAAAGGTTTTCTTTAATAAGCTTAAGTCAATCGCTCTTTCTCCCTCACAGCTCACCCCCACTAACATCTGCAAACACTGAAGAGATCTAGAAAGGAATCTCAGGCTCCAACAGGCTGCATAACCCAGGGCAGGCCCCTCCAAGAGAGGTTCAGAAGACACTCTGCTTAGCAACACTATGCTGCATAAACTCTGAATGGCACAGACAGCAAGTTAAGCAGACATCGAGACAGTGCCTTTTTGCATACAGTAGCAGCATCCCACTGCCAATAACAAAACACCTGCTGCCTACATACGCAGAAAGTCAGACCTGTTTCTATATGCCTCCAAAGATGGTAAGTCAAACTTAACGTGTTGGTAATGTGCTAATAGCTGTTCTTCTGTGATAAAGCCGTACTAGAAGAAACAATTCTTAGAATAATTCTCCCTCTAACAAAATATACAAGAAGATTCTTACGTTCAGCTTTCATTTTCATTACAGTATGTGCTCAAAAATCAACAGAAACTAACAAGATGACAATAGAACATTGCCTTCAGGACAATGACTTCTAAGCAATTCCTCCCTTCATCTGCTAGAGGGGTCCCAGTCTCTCTGGAAGTAAACAGCACTCTGAAAGAGCAATCCCTCCTTTCTGTATCACAGCAGACATAATTCTTAACGCTACGGTATCTCCACAAACCAAGACAAGATCTGTCAGACAAACACTCCTCTCTAAAAGCTTGTGATGTTCAAATTCTACAGAAATTGCCTCTCAGAACTGTAAAACATCAAGCGGATGTTTTACATCCAAGCACTATGAAATGAGAAAAGCAATGCCAGTCTTTTGGTAGCAGTTTTCCTTTTTGGGGACCATGCTATTATCAACATAGAAGCTTCCAAGTAATGAATTAATCTATCAAAGTTTTATGAAGAGTATCTTAGACAACCCAGCCAAAACGGTCCATCCCCACCCCCTCCCCTTAAAGTTCTGGAAAATAATACCTCTTCAGTACACTGTCACAGGTCAGCTCTCGATACAGATGAATGCTACGGGTCATGCAAAACAGCTTTTCATCGGAGTCAAAATAAGAAGGGAATCTGTTTCCTGCTATCTCTATCAACCTATCAAAGATACAAAAGGCATAACACTGAAAAAGGAATCGTGTGCAGGTAATAAGGCATCAAGCTTTCACAGAGTAAACAAATTAAACCTCTGAATGATAAGTAGGATACCATGTAGTATGGGAAACCTTTTTCAAAGGGGAAGTTTACTTGAGCAGCAGACTGAAGTACTGGAAATCAGAACATTTAGATTCTCCTCCCAGTGATGCTAGAGTCAAGGGTACATTTAGGAAAGACACATGTCCATACTCAGAGTTTACACAACAGTTTACTGACGAGAGGTCCACATTTTCAATTAACTTGTATACATGAAATCAAAGACACAAAAAGCACAAGTTTTAGAAACATCTGCAAATTGTCTAGAAGTTAGCAGAAAGAAGTTCCACACCTGTAAACACAAGGCAATTTTATCTTTATCTAAGTCCTTACAGATGAATCCAAGATTTTACAGACTGACAGTTACAATCTGGAGCACCGTACATTTCCCCCTTCTACCTACATGAAGACTTGATTTTTGAGAACAGAAACAAAAAATACTTAGTTGTAATTTAAGCAGCCATACCTTGCAGCCCACATGCTTGAGAAGAATGACACCTAGTGGATATCTGTAGACATAACTTCCTGGTTATCTTTTTCTTTAAGCCTCTTTTAATAAAAGCCATTTCAGAAAAAAATAAAACCTCTTAAATCATTTCCATTGAGTTTTAAAACAACTAGGCTTCAACTTTATATCTATTCTGAACAAGCACTTTCAATGCAACTTGAAACTCATTCAATACATTACTTCATATATATATATAAAATATAT